>OZ025291.1:220778207-221208207 GCA_964019185.1 Maratus speculifer
TAGGTAAACAGATGGAATGGAAAATAATAGAAAGGATGAAAATAACAACCTTAAGAAATGTTAAGTGTTCACATCTCAGCAGAAGAATGTAATATTGATTAAAACATTTTGTAGATAGATTTCAACAAAATGAATACAATTAGAGCCAAACTTTGTGGCAAGTAGTTTCCCAGATATTTCCAGAGTGTCACAGAAAGTGTGTGTTTAAAATTAAATTTTTTTTCTTTGCCATGAATTCCGTCTAAGCAGGTTTGTTTACACATCATATTTTCCCAAGTAATTTTTAGTAATAATGTAGCATAAAGTTAATCCATCTTTGGCTATGTTTTTTGTTATTTTCTCCCAATTTTTGTAACTTGAGTTATATCATAGCTTTTTCCTTTATAAAATAATTTAATTACGAAAATATTTCAAATAAATAACATATTTTTTCAGTCATTTTCTGTTTTAAGAAAAGCTCCAACGATAACAGTTTTCTTACGTGAAAACTGTATAGATGTAAGAATTATTTTCGGAAAATAATGCTAAAATCTTCCTAGCTCAAAAAAAAAGCAAACTGAGGCAAATAAACAAATTTTTCAAAATGATATTGAGTTTGAAACTTAAAGGAGTCTAAAAAGAATAGATACATTCTTAAACCTTATTTATGCTTGTTAAACTTTTTATCACTAGTATTAATATTTCCTTCCCATTCTATGACGGAAAAATCTAATGTTAAAATTCTACTGGAATTTGCGTCAAGATATCAGGATAGATAAAAAAATTATTTGTCTCGACAAAAGGGTCGATGATAAACAAAGGTAATATTATGGCATTTGTTTCTAACCGAATACAGGTGGCTTGCATGAAATGCAAATATTGAGGATCTTCGAATTTCTATCATATCTTAAAGCTGTTTATTTACACTCCTTGAAAATGTTCCATTTTTAGTTTCTCCTATCTTTACAAGAAAAAAATATTGGCTTCCTGAAAATTTTCGAATTCCGATTTTCGATGGATTTACGCATTTTAAGGGTTAGAGATTCCAAAAAACATGTTTATTTCAAAATGTCTGTCTGTCACATACATTTTGTGGGCGCTCTGTCTCAAAAACTAATGCACGGAATTTCACAAAACTTTAGATTCAGCTAGACATTGATATAATCTGGATCTCATTAGATTTTGGTGTATATCGCCTAACAGGTGGTGCTGCTATGCTGTCTTTTTCACGATTTCCACAAACGCTATAACACAAGAAATAATGGACGGATTTTCCTAAAACTTTAGATTCCGTTAGTCCTTATGATAATAGGGTTCTGGTTATATTTTGGAGTAAATGTCTCAATTGGTGGCTCTGCTATGGGACATAATTGATGATTATCGCAATAGCTCTATCTCAGGAACTAATGCGCAATTGAAATGCTCACAGACTAACTTGAAATTCAGTTAGTCTGTGATATAAATTTGTGTTATTTAGTTTTAAAGAGTAAATCGCTCAATAACTGGCGCTTCTATCTATTTTTTTTTTTTTTTTTTTTTTTTTTTTTTTTTTTTACCATTTTTTTTCGATGATTCTATCTCAAATACTAATACACAGTTTTTCATCAAATTTCAGATTCAGTTATAACTTGAAATAAGTTGTTGCGAATTACATTTTAGTCTAAATTACCTAACTGGTGACGGTGCTATGTTTCATTTTTCTAGAAATATTAACCTATATGAGATAGAAGACAGTTTTGGGATTACCACATCTTACTAGTTTGAGTATATAAAGAGAAGGAATGAAAAAAATAGAAAGGATGAAAATAACAACCTTAAGAAATGTTAAGTGATCACGCCTCTGCAAAATAATATAATATTGATTAAAATATTTTTTAGATAAATTTCAATAAAATGAACACAATTAGAGCCAAAGTATGTCGCTACTAATTTTCCAGATGTTCCGAAAGTGTCACAAATGTGTGTGTTTTTCTCCTGTGCCATGAATTCCGTCTAAACAGGTTTTTTACACATCATATTTTTCCAAATATTTTTTAGTAATAACGTAGCATAAAGTTAATCAATCTTTAGTTATGTTTTTTGTTATTTACTCACCGTTTTCGTATTATAAGTTATACGAAGCTTTTACCTATCTAAAAATGTTTATTTACTGAAATATTTCAAAAAAATAACTTATTTTTCCAGTCATTTTTACTTTTGAGAAAAGGTCCAACAATACCGTTTTCTTATGTTAAAAAAGATATAGATATAAGAAATTTTTAAAAAAATCATGCTAAAAACTTCATAGTCTAAAAGCAGACTGAAGCAAAGAAAAAAAATTCTGAAAATTATATTGAGTTTGAAACTTAATGGAACATAAAAAAAAAAAAAAAAAAAAAAAAAAATAGAAACATTCTTAAACCTTATTGAATCTTGCTATTTTTTTATCACTAATATTAGCATTCTCTTCCCATTCCCCGACGGAAAAATCTAAGTTTAAAATTCTACTCGGGTTTGCGTCAAGATATTGGGATAGAAGATAAAAAAATTATTTGTCTCAACAAAATGGTAGTTCACAAATATAATGTTATAGCTAACCGAATAGAGGTGGCTTGCATAACATGCAAATGTTGAGGATCTTCGGTTTTAATCTTATTTTAAAGCTATTTGTTTATTATTGTTGAAATGTTCCATTTTTTGAGTAGGTAAATAGAAGGAATGGAAAAGAATACAAATAATGACAATAGCAACCTTAAGAAATGTTAAGCGTTCACATTTCTGCAAAAAAAAATGTAATAGTATTGATTAAAACATTTTGTAAATAAATTTCAACAAAATGAACACAATTAGAGCCAAAATACGTGGTAAGTAATTTCTCAGAGTGTCACAGAATATGTGTGTTTCAAATGGAATTTTTCTCCTGTGCCATGAATTCGGTCTAAGTAGATTTGTTTACGCATCATATTTTCCCAAGCATTGCCTACTATATACTAAAGACTATATACTATATACTAAAGACTACATTTCGCTAAAAACCGCCAAAAAAGTGAAGCTGGATTCAGCTTCAAACTCTGAACCATTTCAGAGGACCACGTGTGAGTTTACGTGACGCAAACCCTGCCCAAATTAGCATTGAGTAAGCTGTTTTCTGTTCGGTGCACGTGGCTCAGCACATGATCATTGTTTTGGTTCAGGGTTTGCACGATTGATCAGAATAATTTGGGCAAGATATCAGAGTCCTCTAGCGGGAGACTTCATACATTAATCTCAAATAGATGGCCCTATAGATCTAGTGGGCCATGTCCCAAGTAATTTTTAGTAATAATGTGGCATAAAGTTAATCCATCTTTGGCTTTTTTTTTTGTTATTTTTTTTTTTTGTTATTTTTTCCCCATTTTCGTAATTTGAGTTATACGATAGCTTTTTCCTTTATAAAAAAATTTATTTACGAAAATATTTCAAATAAATAATATATTTTTCCAGTCATTTTCAGTTTTGAGAAAAGCTCTAACAATACGTTTTCTTACGTGAAAATCATATAGATGTAAGAAATATTTTCTGAAAATCATACTAAAACCTTCATAGCCCAAAAGCAAACTGAAGCAAAGAAAGAAATATCTCAAAAAGATATTAAATTTGAAACTTAATGGAAAAAAAAATAGAAATATTCTTAGATCTTATTCACTCATGTTAAACTCTAAATCACTAATATTACCACTTTCTTCCCATTCCCTGACGGAAAAAAAATCTAAGGTCAAAATTCTACTCGGGTTTGCGTCAAAATATTGGGATAGATAAGAATTTATTTGTCTGGACAAAAGGGTGGCAGTTCACAAAGATAATATTATGGCGTTTGTTTCCAACCGAATAGCGAGGCTTGCATAAAATGCAAATGCTGAGGATCTCCGAATTTTAATCATATTTTAAAGCTATATATTTACACTCCTTGAAAATGTTCCTTTTTTACTTTCTTCTACCTTTACAAGAAGAAAGTATTGGATTCGTGTGAAAATTTTCGAATTCCAGTTTTCGATGTATTTACGCATTTTAGGGTCAGAGATTCCAAAAAAGCATGTTTTTTTCAACTGCGAATCTGTCTGTCTCAATATAATATAAATATTTTAGGCGCTTTGTCTCAAAAACTAAAGCACGGAATTTCACAAAACTTTAGATTCAGCTACACCTTTATATAATCTGGATCTGATTAGTTTTTGGTATATATCGCTTAACAGGTGGTGCTGTTATACTGTCTTTTTCACAATTTCCACAATAGTTATATATCAAGAATTAATAGACGTATTTTTTTTCTAAGACTTTAGATTCCGTTACTTGTTGTTATAATGTGGTTCTTTTTATATATTGGTGTAAATCGCACAAAAAGTGGCGCTGCTATGCAACAATATTCATAATTATCGCAATAGCTCTATCTCAGGAACTATTGCACGATATTTCATCAAATTTCAGACTCACTTAGTCTCTGATATAAATTTGTCTTCTTTAGTTTTTAGAGTAAATCGCTCAATAGGTGGCGCTTCTATCTAGTTTTTTTACCATTTTTTTCGATGATTCTATTTCATGTACTAATACACAGTTTTTCATCAAATTTCAGATTCAGTCATAATTTAAAATAAGTTGTTTCAAATTAGATTTTGGTATAAATTACCTAATCAGTGTTGGTGCTAGTTTTCATTTTTTTGGAAATATTAACCTATGAGATAGAAGAAAGTTTTGGAATTACCACATTCGACTAGTTTGAGTAGGTCAATAGAAGGAATGGAAAAAAGTAGAAAAGATGAAAATAGCAACCTTAAGAAATGTTAAATATTCACGCCTCTGCAAAATTATATAATTAGTCGTTGGGAACCACCGTAATACTTATCCATCATGGATATCCATAATATAATATATGAAAATAAAGAATGTGTAAACTATTTATAAAATGCTTTGCAATTATTTTGTCTACACATGAAATCGTATTTGCCATAAGAATTTCACGAAGACACCGTTCGAGTTATTTTCGGGGAAAATACCGTCTGTTAAACATTTAAGAGCTTTCAGTTCCACTGCATATGTCGGAATTCCTAAACATAATCGCGGAAAACTAGGCATGCGTGCTGAAAAGGGAGTGCTCGTAGGGTACGCTCTTCGCACTAAAGGTTATCGCGTATGGATTCCTCAAACAAATAAAGTTATAGGGACCATCAATGTTAGAATAGAGGAACCAGTTAAAAATAAACAGATTTCTGAGCGAAGTTTATTTCATTTAGATACATTGGATTAGACGATTCGGAGGTTTTAGATACTGAAAAGTCGTGTGTTGAACCCGATAAACAGGTTAAAATAGTTGAGGGGGAGTCGGAAAATTGAAAAACGATTGAAACAATGGCTGGGTCTCCTGCGTTAACTAAACCAAAAATTGAATGGTACCGGAAAGCTGTTCCTCTTTCAGATGGATCGCGTACAGATATTTATTATAGATATTAGGAGCCAATATGCGTTTAAGATCCCCTAGAGGTCTGCACGGCCCGGAATTTCCAGGCCCGGGCCCGGCCCGCCCATTTTGGCCCGCTACAATTTTCTAAAAATTCAGATTTTTAGTATATAATTAAGATTCCTTCAAAGTTTACTGCATACTTATCTATGGAATGATTTTATAGTATATTTTCCAGGAAATACACATTAGCAACATTAATGATTACTTAGATTCTTAGGCTTTCAACATTCAAATAAAGATTCATTAAAAAATTAATATGGCCTAGAATAAAAGACAAAAGAAAGAAAGTTAAAAACATCGTAACTTTTGAAGTTGTTTAATAAAAGAAGATTTATAAAAATACACTATATTGCCATTGATTATGGGACACTTGCGATTTTAGACATTTTACTAAATATCTAGAAAAATACATTAGGAATCATCTCAAAACTCTTAGTGTATAAATATAATAGTATACGTCATACATTTCCGTGAAGATTTTTTACCGAAACTCCATAGGGGACCGACAACAAATTAAAAAAGAATGAATATCTTTTGAATAACCCTGTCAAAACTAATGTAGCAAAAGCGCTCAAACTCTATTTTATGATTGAATGCCTTATTGTAACACACTGTGTTCATTTTTATGCAAATAGCATGCATACTCGCAGAGTAATTAAGGTTTTTATAAAAATGGCCCCAAATTTTTCCAAGTTTTTTCCTTATAATTTTCAGAGTTCTTAGTATAAAATAATATTTTTTTCAGAAAATATGAAAAACAACATTGCACACAATACCCTGTAATCAGAATTAAAAAATAATAAAAATTGTATGAAAAATGAGTAGGTTTACTAAATAATTTTTTACTGCGCATGCGTCAAAGATATCAAAATTTCATTTGCATATTATGTTAGCTAAATGTATAGAGCAACTTTTGTAAAAGTCTCAAAATTATAGCTTGAAAATTCTGAAAGTAATCGTCTATAGAAAAAGGACAAAATCCGTTGTTTCCAAAATGAAGCAAAAAAATGAGGGATTTTATCCAAAAGTAGTCGTAACATCTCGTATTGTTTATTCTATATTGACACTAATCAATGAATATATGGATACAACCCCTCTTGTTTTTGCTTCATTTTGAGAATAACGGATTTTCAACTTATTCAATTGACGATTATTTTCAGAATTTTCAAGTTATGACTTTGTGACTTTCACAAAAGTTGCCCTATACATTTAGCTAACATAATATGCAAATGAAATTTTGATATCGTTGACGCATGCGCAGTAAAAAATTATTTAGTAAACCAACTCATTTTGTATACAATTTTCATTATTTTTTAATTCTGATTACAGGGTACTGTGTGCAATGTTGTTTGTCATATTTTCTGAAAAAAATATTATTTTATATTAAGAACTCTGAAAATTATAAGGAAAAAACTTGGAAAAATTTGGGACCATTTTTATAAAAACCTTAATTACTCTGCGAGTATGCATGCTATTTGCATAAAAATGAACACAGTGTATTACAATAAGGCATTCAATCATAAAATAGAGTTTGAGCGCTTTTGCTACATTAGTTTTGACAGGATTATTCAAAAGATATTCATTCTTTTTTAATTTGTTGACGGTCCCCTGTGGAGTTTCGGTAAAAAATCTTCACGGAGATGTATGACGTATACTATTATATTTATACACTAAGAGTTTCGAGATGATTCCTAATGTATTTTTCTAGATATTTAGTAAAATGTCTAAAATCGCAAGTGTCCCATAATCAATGGCAATATAGTGTATATCTAGTGATATACCAGCTTTGTAAGGTCCTCACTTGGCAGAATGCCAAGCCGATTCCATTCAGACTTTAGAGAATATCATATGAGGCCAAGATTGCTTCTACGTATTCAGGGAAATGATATTAAATATTGTTTTATATTTTTTGTTCCAAATAAAATTTTATTTTAAATTAATTAGATTGTGCACCTTCTATCAGTTCTCGGAATAACTTTTCCAAAGTATATATTTTCTCCCACATTTTTGTAAATTATAAAAGCATGTTTTTTTTTTTTTTACATTTATATTTATGGCTAAAACACAGTTTTAATGATTGCTTGTCATCTGACTTGGTGGCTATGGGAGAAATTCGCCAATTGTAACAACCTAAATAATAAGGGCACATGTATGTCATAGACTCACTGGGATTTAATTGGCGTCAAAATGACGTTATTTTGCCTAATGTGGTAACCCTGATATTGTTGTTTATTTTTTGATAAACTGTTTATTTACCTTAATTTTTCTTTTTCTTTTTCTTTTTTTTTTTTCTTTTTTTTCTTTTTTTTTTTTTTGAAATTATATAAAATGTTTTTTGTTCTATAGTTATTAGTTTTTAAAATTTAATATATTTAAAAATTGTTTTATTTATTGTTATTTTTTTAAATAATAGAAAATAATTTAAAAGGTGTATATTTAACCAGTATTCGAAAATGAGGTTTTCGCCAAATTGACGCTGGAAAAAAATTGTTCCAAACCTTATGTGTATATGATATCTGCGCCATATTCATATAAAATGCATGCAAATAATATATAATGTACACAATAATGTAAAGAAACAATTTTAAAAATTACTAATCTAGTATATTGTTACGAATTTTGTAAATAGTTAGTGTTTGTACTGTAAAATAATGTAAATAATCTTATTAAGCTCCATTCCTTTACTTATATTAGTTTTTGTTACATTGTCTCTGTTATCAAGCAAACTTGTCCATTATTTTCAGTGTATGTCTACGGCAGATTGGCGAAATAATGAAGATATCGCCAAGTTAGCGTCACTTTTGGCGACTAATTTTGGTCGCCAAATTTGGCGATATATCGCCAAGTTGGCGACAAACTTGGCGATTGTTGGCGATGGTAACCCTTTCCTCTCTGGTAACCCCCCTTAGATATACTGATACATTGTTTGTTGTTCCGTGGATTTTTTCGAGTAGATTCTAGAAATTTCTAGCACATGCTCCGAACCTATATAAGAAGAGAAGCGATGCGAGCTGTGGTTATTATTTACCAGTCAGTCATTGAGTGAGCTACTAGAGATTGTCCAAGCAAGTTTGCTTGATGTATTGAGTTTTATCTACGTTGTTTTGAATGTGATATAGTGTTGAGACATTGTATAAAGAGTCTCTGCGACCTATATTTGTATTTGTTCGATAGATTTAAACAGTTATTTTGGAATATCTTGTAATATTTGTGAGTTTCGAAGACTCTGTTGTTCTGAAGATCTGTAAATAAATTATTTTCTACTTTTCTAAGAGAAAAGAGTTTGAAGTTGTCTAACCATAAGATCGAAAGAACCCAATATACGCTACAACATTTGGTGTCAGGAGTCGGGATCTTATGGCGAAAACAAGAACAATGGACGGTCAACTGAAAGAACTGTTAGAAGCTATTAATGGAATAAAGGCAGAATTGACGAAAGGCCAAGAAGAGTTGGCGGTAAAGATGAATAAAGGCCAAGAAGAGTTGGCGGAAAAAATGAATAAAAACGAAGAAAGAATGGAACAGTTGACAAATAAAATTGATAAAGGCCAAGAAGAGTTGGCAGAAAAAATGAATAAAGGCCAAGAAGAGTTGGCGGAAAAGATGAATAAAGGCCAAGAAGAGTTGGCGGAAAAGATGAATAAAGGCCAAGAAGAGTTGGCGAAAAAAATGAATAAAAACGAAGAAAGAATGGAACAGTTGACAAATAAAATTGACAAATGCCAAGAAGATGTGACTGAAAAGATTAATAAAGGCCAAGAAGAAATGAAGAAAACTTTAGAAGAAAAGTTCTCATCGGTAGAGAGAAGAATAGGCTCGGTAGAAGAGAAAATGGCGGAAGTAGAAGAGAAAATTCAGAATGAAGTTTGTAACTTTGAAAAGAAAATCAGTAACGTTGAAGAGAAAATCAGTAACGTTGAAGAGAAAATACTAGGTGAAGTAGATGAAAAGCTAAATAAAAAAGTACAAGATCTTGAGAAGAAACTTTCAGCGTCTAGTGGTAATTATGAAGAATTTAGGAATCCGCCTGCTTCTCCCGTGCACATTAAGCTGTCGACATACGATGGAAAGAGTTCCTGGCAAGTTTACAAGACCCAATTCACTATTGTAGCTGAAGCGAACAAATGGAGTGACGAGGTGAAAGCTTGTCAACTGGCAGCATCTTTAAGAGGAGAAGCCGCCGACGTGCTGCAAACATTGCCCGATATGACGCAACTCAATTTTGAGACTCTAAGTTGTGCACTTGAAATGAGATTCGGCGAAAAATTCTTCAAGGATTATACGAGAATACAAATGAAGAGCCGCCATCAAAAATCGAGTGAAACCCTTCAAGAGTTTGCCTCGGAAATTGAACGACTTGCAAATTTAGCATTCAGTGACTGTCCAACAAATGTACGGGAAATGCTCTCACTGCAATATTTTGTAGACGGAATAAAAGATCCAGAAGTGCAAAGAGCGGTACGAATGGCAGATGTACAGGATTTAAAGGCTGCACTACTATATGCCTTAAAGTTGGAAGCAGCTACACAAGCCAGCCGAAGAGATCGTCATTCAGTCCGAGGGGCAACGGTGAACAAAAGCTCAGACAATGAAATCGACATCTTGAAAGAAATTAGGAAAATAAATCAAGAGCTTGAAGCTTTGAAATACGGAAGAACAAGCTCAAGAAGACAGAATCTCACGTGCTGGGGATGCGGTGATACAGGGCATCGCCGAAGAAATTGCCCCAAAATCCACGAACGTGAGATAAATTCAAACAGTCAGCAGGGAAACTAAATTTTGGCCATCTCGCGGGGCGGAGGTTGCCAGAGAATGAAAAGCCCCACCTGAAGATCCTCCAGATATCAAAAATGAGCGGCGGTGATAACGAATTATATGTGATAGGCTTTATTAACGGAATTCAGTGCCGTATGATTGTCGATACAGGAGCCAATGTGACAATAATAAGAGAAGATTTGGCTCGAAAATTGAAATGTAAACTCATCTGGACTCCACCATGCGTTACCCTGCAAACTGTGACGGGCGACAAGATTGGCATATATGGAAAGGTCAATTTAACTATCAACTTTGGAGGAACGAAATATTACCATACGGCATATGTGGCTGACATAACAGATCCTTGCTTAATCGGACTAGATTTTCTGAAGAAGTTTGACTTCAGACTTGATTTCAAAAATAACAAAATGATCTCAAAATTTGAAGAAATAAGTCTTTTTGGATTAAATAACGAAATTGAATGTAAACAAATAGTAATAGCCAAAGAAGACATTAATCTAGATCCAAGAACAGAATTTTTAGTTCCAGCTGAAATTAAAAATGAAACTAATTACCGATTTGGCCATATAGATTATCCAGTAGACAATAGTACACAAGCAGGAGTATTGGTGGCTTCTTCTGTAGTAGACCTCTCGAAAAAGACCATTCCAGTCAGAATTGCTAACATCAGTGATAAGACGAGGACTATCAAGAAAGGAGAGGTGATAGCATCATGTGCTCCTGTGACGTGCGTAAGTCAAAATTCCTATCACTCTCAGAAATCTTCAGATAATTTAGTCAAGGATTTGTTACAAAATACGGACTTAGATCCAAACCAGAGAGATGCTGCTGAAAGTTTAATTAGAGAATTCCAAAGTTTATTTTCCCAAACATCTGAAGACTTTGGACGAACTAAAATGGCACAACACCGAATTGACACGGGAGATCACTCTCCTATTAAACAGCACCCTAGACGATTACCTTTTGCCAAGCAAGAAGAGGTGCAGAATTTAATTAAAGATATGGAAGAAAATGACGTCATCGAACCATCGACAAGTCTATGGGCGTCTCCCATTGTATTAGTAAGAAAGAAGGATGGTTCAACAAGATTTTGTGTAGACTACCGCCGACTGAATGACGTCACTAAAAAGGATAGTTACCCTCTACCAAGGATCGACGACACTCTCGACACACTTGCGGGCAACACTTGGTTCTCGACTCTGGATCTGAAGAGTGGTTACTGGCAGGTAGAGATCCATCCCGACGACCGCGAGAAGACTGCCTTCACAACGGGACAAGGATTATGGCAATTCAAGGTAATGCCTTTTGGTCTATGTAACGCACCTGCAACTTTCGAAAGGCTTATGGAAACGGTTCTCCGGGGGCTGTCGTATGAAGCATGTCTTGTTTATTTAGATGACATCATAATCATAGGAAAATCTTTTGATGAACATCTGAACAACCTCAGGCGGGTGCTACAAAAATTAAAGGAAGCTAATTTGAAGTTAAGCCCATCGAAGTGCAGTTTGTTTCGCAATGAAGTCGCCTACCTTGGACACATCATTTCGGCGGAAGGAGTTAGGACTGATCCGGAGAAGATATCGGCCGTGAAAAATTGGAGTCGTCCAGCAGATATTCACCAGTTTCGAAGTTTTCTAGGATTATGCACCTATTACAGAAAATTCGTCAAAGACTTCTCGATGATTGCAAGACCACTTCATAAATTAACAGAAGCCAATCAAATATTTATGTGGACACAGGAATGTGACGCTGCTTTCGAAAAGCTTAAGGAGGCCTTGACATCCACTCCAATTCTGTCGTATCCTCAAATCGATAAACAGTTTATACTTGATACGGATGCAAGCAACGAAAGCATTGGCGCTGTACTGTCCCAGGAAATCGACGGCCAGGAGCGTGTTATCACCTATTTCAGCAAGTGCTTGTCAAAGGCCGAGCGAAACTACTGCGTAACAAGAAAAGAGCTTCTTGCTGTAGTGAAAGCCATAGACCACTTTCATCACTATCTTTACGGTCGAAAGTTCCTGATCCGAACTGATCATGCTTCTCTAACTTGGCTATTGAATTTTAAGAACCCTGAAGGCCAGATAGCCAGGTGGATACAAAAGCTTCAAGAGTACGATATGGAGATACGCCATCGAAAAGGCTCATCACATGGAAATGCAGATGCTCTCTCAAGAAGACCCTGCTCAGAGAATTGTAGATACTGCGACCAGGCTGAGAAGAAATTTAATGTCAAAGGTCCTATAGTAAGACAAGTTACAACTGGGTCTACATCATCGCAAGATCCGTGGAGTGACGAGAGCCTGCGTAAAGATCAACTTGCTGATCCTGAAATTAAGCCAATTCTAGAGCTGAAAGAGGAGTCCAACAGGAAGCCCAGCTGGCAAGACATGGCCCATTACCATCCTACGACTAAACGTTATTGGGCTCTCTGGGATTCCTTACATTTGAAGAACGGCATCTTGTACCGAAAATGGGAGTCTGACGATGGAAAGACATGTAGATGGCAACTACTACTCCCTAAGTCGAGAATTTCTATGGTCCTTCAAGAACTGCATGGTAGTCCCACAGGAGGTCATTTTGGTGTAATGAAGACCCTGCAAAAGGTTCGAGAGCGTTTCTACTGGAATAATGTTCGCAGTGACGTGGAGAAGTGGTGTCGAACTTGTGACACCTGTGTAGCACGTAAAGGTCCAAAGAGGCGTACCCGTGGACGATTGCAACGTTATAATGTAGGAGCTCCTTTCGAACGAATTGCTTTAGACATCCTGGGTCCACTTCCTAGAACATCTGATGGCAATAAGTATATCCTCGTTGTCATGGACTACTTCACTAAGTGGCCTGAAGCCTACGCCATTCCTAATCAAGAGGCGGTAACAGTAGCAGACATACTAGTTCAACACTGGGTTTCCAGATATGGAGTTCCTCTTCAAATCCATTCCGATCAAGGAAGAAACTTCGATTCGACTGTGTTTAAGGAAATGTGTGGACTACTCGGTATGGACAAAACTCGAACTACACCCCTACATCCTCAATCGGACGGCATGGTGGAGCGTTTCAATCGTACCATCCTAAATAGCCTCTCTCTCTTGGTGTCTAGAGACCAACAGGACTGGGACAAGAAATTGCCTCTTTTCCTGCTTGCCTACAGGAGTGCCACTCATGAGGCCACTAGTTACTCCCCTTCTCAAATGCTCTTTGGTCGTGATCTTCGTCTGCCTGCTGATCTTTTGTTTGGCCGTCCTCCTGATGCTCCTTCATCGCCTGAGGAATATGTCGATAAACTCCAGGCGCGGATTGAGGAGATTCATCGTCTAGCGAGGAACCGAATCGGACTGGCAACGGAAAAGATGAAGACACGGTACGACACAAAGGCAACAGGACATGAGTTCAACGAAGGTGACAAAGTTTGGTTGTGGAATCCGATCCGTCGTAAGGGACTGTCGCCAAAATTACAAAGAAACTGGGACGGTCCTTACATAGTCGTCAACAGGCTGAATGACGTCGTCGTACGCATACGAAAATCGCCACACGCCAAACCCAAGGTCGTACACTATAACCGGCTAGCCCCTTATTTTGGCCAAAGTGATTAGAAATTCAAAACTAGAATTTTAGACCATGGTCATGAAAGTCACTTTTTGTAAATATGTAAATAGTAATTAGTTCTTATTTATGTAAATTTTATTATTATTGTTATTATTTATTTATTTATTTATTTGTTTATTTATTTTAAGTGTTCTCCTCTAACTCAAGGATTGCACTGCCCGGGACGTGCAGTCTTTGAGGAGGGGGTAGTGTTACGAATTTTGTAAATAGTTAGTGTTTGTACTGTAAAATAATGTAAATAATCTTATTAAGCTCCATTCCTTTACTTATATTAGTTTTTGTTACATTGTCTCTGTTATCAAGCAAACTTGTCCATTATTTTCAGTGTATGTCTACGGCAGATTGGCGAAATAATGAAGATATCGCCAAGTTGGCGTCACTTTTGGCGACTAATTTTGGTCGCCAAATTTGGCGATATATCGCCAAGTTGGCGACAAACTTGGCGATTGTTGGCGATGGTAACCCTTTCCTCTCTGGTAACCCCCCTTAGATATACTGATACATTGTTTGTTGTTCCGTGGATTTTTTCGAGTAGATTCTAGAAATTTCTAGCACATGCTCCGAACCTATATAAGAAGAGAAGCGATGCGAGCTGTGGTTATTATTTACCAGTCAGTCATTGAGTGAGCTACTAGAGATTGTCCAAGCAAGTTTGCTTGATGTATTGAGTTTTATCTACGTTGTTTTGAATGTGATATAGTGTTGAGACATTGTATAAAGAGTCTCTGCGACCTATATTTGTATTTGTTCGATAGATTTAAACAGTTATTTTGGAATATCTTGTAATATTTGTGAGTTTCGAAGACTCTGTTGTTCTGAAGATCTGTAAATAAATTATTTTCTACTTTTCTAAGAGAAAAGAGTTTGAAGTTGTCTAACCATAAGATCGAAAGAACCCAATATACGCTACAACAATATTTTAAAATCCCGCCATGTTGCCGTTACTCCTAAAAAGATTAAATTACGCTATATTGCGAGGGAAAACTTATTAAACTAAATTTAATAATCATACCTTTAAATCGTCTTTTTTATTATACTTGTCTTTTTAAACCTTATTTCGTGCAACAGAATTACAATGTAATAGTTAAAAAACAGATAATTCAATTACAGAAACAAAAAGGTAATAGTTAAAAAACAGATAATTCAATTACAGAAACAAAAAGGTATTCCCCTACAAAAAATCGACACATCTAGGGTTGTTAAATAAACAAACTCACCTCGAGATGGTACGAACTTCCTCACTTTTGATATGGACTCGCTCTTTTCGCCCATGCGCAGTTCTGTCCAGGTTTCTATCAAACGTGGTTCATCAGTATATCATTTTATTGAAGATTTAAATCCAAATTCATTCGTTAATTCAAAGAAGCTCCTTTCTGATACATTTCTAAATTCATTTTTTTCCTCAGAAACGTATAAGATTAGCAAATGTTTTTATCCAGCAACTATATAATCGAATGGCGTTATCAAGCAATTTAAGAACACTGCAAACAAATAAAATAGTGTCATGGTTAGCGTTTTGAATAGAATTTCCGGAAACGATAGCATGGGAAGGAAGAAAAACCTGCAACCATTTAAGAAACTATTGTATCTCAACAAGGTTATACAAGTATTTTATTTACCAAAAATGAAAAACGCTGTTCGATTCCAAATACCTTCAATAGTCAGGCTTATTACTTTTATGCTTTTACAATTAAAAATTAATCTGAAAATGTGTGAAACTTTCGCGTTATTGAGAAATTAATTTAAAAACCATCAAGAAGTATATATCCAATGATTAAGCTAACATAAGTTCTTTATCACTGTTAATAATTTTACAAATTATGTTGTCTGCCCTACAGATCATGAGAACAATTAGTCTAGTACCGGTCCGGCAAATCTATATGTAGAAATATAATGCAAGCTTGATCTCGGCCCGGCACGAGTCAGCTAAAAAAAATATTAAAACGGGTTACACACAATGTAACTGTCCGATGTCTGATGTCTCTACACTGTACAAATTACATTTTTATATTGATGCTGCCAAACTATATAGTATGGCTCGTGACGCACATTTATACTTATTCTCGTTAAAACCATTTTCGTTGAAAATTGGTCTATTTTCAACGAAAATGTCTATTATATGAGGAGCCCAGAAGCCAAGGGGTACAAGTGACAAAATGTCGATTTGGAGTAAATTGAGTTTAAAGATAATTGATGTTAAATTGGAACATCAATAACAATTGACTAAATTGAAATAGGAAACATCTGCTTGTTGCATTCTAATCTTTGAACTCTCATTTCAATAACTTTTAAAAAAATAGAGTACAATTTTCTTTAAATGTATAATTAATCGATATTGTTTGTTTTTCGAAAAAAGTGGTTTATCTCTATAACTCAGCAAATAATAAGAAAATGACCTATATTTCTTTACCTGAAATGAAAAAAGCATATTTCCAGATACCCTGTGCACTTAACTCATTTTTTTCAATTTTGTCACTTATACCCCTTGGCTTTTGGGGTCCTCATATATGTTAGTCTATTACCGTCTCTGCTTAAATCTTCAGAACGGGCCGTTAGGCCCGACAATTTTTTTATCGGCCCGGCCCGTTTATTTTGTTTGTCGGCCCAAGCCCGGGCCTGTGCAGGCCTCTACGATCCCCAAACGATGCAAAAATTTATTGTGAGTCTAAAACTATACCTTTCGATCCAAAAGTATTTGATTTCAGAGGTAAAAATAACTTTACGGACATTATAAATCAGGAGTTGGAGGCAAATCACTTAAATGAATGACAATTAAAGCGTGATCAATTGAACGTTCCAAAAACTTTTAATAATGCTATGCGTTCTCCTCAAGTTGAGTCGTGGAAGCGTGCGATGGAGGAGGAAATCCAAATTATTAAAGATCTAGAAATTTCGACTTTAGTAGAAAAACCTCAGAATGATAGGATCTTGGGAAGCAGGGGTTTGCACTATTAAGTTCAATAAAGAGAATAAAATAATTAGATATAAAGTCTCGTTTCACAAGGCTTCCGACAAGAGAAAGGCATCCAATATGATCAGGTTTTTAGTCCGGTGGTTAATTTCACTATAATATGCTTATTTTTCTCGATTTTAATTTGCGGATTGAAATGGCATCATATTCAAATGGACGTTCACAGTGCATATTTATATGCTCCACTATCGGAAATTATTTACATGAGACAACCAGTTGGTTTCGTAGAATCAGGTAAACCAGATAACGTTCGTTTGTTAAAGAAGGCTCTGTATGGACTCCATCAGAGCGGTCGTGAATGGTTTTACGAACTACATTCCGTCTTAGAAAGTTTAAATTTTAAAACGCTCGAGTGGACCAACTGTGTTTATTCTCTTAAGTACAAAATTGTTCTGCTTTTCTATGTCGACGATATGATTTTGCTAGGAAAAAAATACAGATAATTTTTTTTTAAGTTATAGATGTATTAAAACAAAAATTTGACATTAAAGTTTTGGGAGAGACCGTTAAAGTACTTGGAGTTAATTTTGAACAAACTGAAAAGGGTTTTTCTATTCAACAGACGGATTACATCGAAAACATTTATGAACAATTTAAAAGTTATTATCCACCTTTTGTTTCTTTACCCATTTCAAAGGGAGTTATATTTTCCAAAAGAGATTACCCTCAAACAAATGAAGAAATTGCTGAAATGGAAAAAATTCCATTTCGTAACTTGATTGGATGTCTGTCATTTTTAGCCAATAGGACATGTCTTGATATTAGTTACATAGTTAATTTCCTTTCACAATTTCAAAGCAATCCGGTAAAAGAACATTGATTAGCCTTATTAAGAGTTCTTGGTTATGTATGTGACGATTTAAGAAGAAACTCGAATTATTTTCACTAGTTCACTGGTTTAAAAAACACACAGTCATGGCAAGCGATGGAAAAAACAAAATAAATAAATAAATGTAGAAGATCTAAATTACTCATTGGTTGCTTCAAGTTAATTTATTAAATTGTAGTCATAAGAGAGGGAAAGGCTCCTTTTGCAAGCCGTCTTTAACCGAAACATCAAAAAGAATATTCCATCTTTACTTCAGCAAGCCGTACTCATCGAAGAAAAAACCAAGAATCTTCCCTCTCTTTCTCCAGGCTTCCTTTCTTAAATCTAAAAACAAAGTTCTAGAAAATTCTCTACTCTCTAACCATCATTTTTCCATGTAAATATAACTCATGCCCAGAGTCGAGATTTTTATTCCACAGACGATAATTTTATTTTTTTAAATATTATTTAACTAATTCATAGTCGACTCAGAATTTCAAATATCCTGCAAACGAAGTATTTACACATATGGAATGTTGAAGGAGGGAAAATAAATAAATAGATAAATAAAAATAATGATATTTTTTTAAAGGTATGGTTTTGGAATAAATTTAATAAGACTTTCTTAAAAATGGTAGATAAAAACATAGAAAAATGAGTTTTATTTGGAATATTAAGAATTAAAGTTTAATTAAGAATATTTTTAATTTAGAGCCATCTTTTAAATTTACGCTTATTGGAATAAATGTTTTTTTAAGGCGAATTAATATTTATATAGTTTCCATAAAGATTAATAGATTAGATCTAGAAACAAGATTTTAATTTAATAAGTTGAACTAAGTATGGAATATTGTTATAAGGAAATTAATATAGTATAAAGGTTAATTTTGGCGAAAAAAAAAAATAAATTTGTAATATTATTCCCCCCCCCCTCCCCAAAACTTTGTATGAAATTGATAGTTAAATAAAACTACAAGTTCAGACAACAGAAATCTAATAATTTAGAAAAGTTATATTTTGGAATGAAACTGTCAAACCCAGGAAGCTAAGAGATGGAAGAAAAGGAAAATTAACGCAATATAAAGAATAATAGCGATTAAAAAAATAGTTAAGAGCAAATTAAATAGAATTAAAATTAGGTAGGAGCATTTGCCTGAAAGAAATACAATAATGTTACAATATCACTTACCATTTGTAAGTGCATAGGAGATAATACATACAATAACAGTAAATAAGTTATAAATATTAATAAGCAAGAAATATAAAAAATATAATAAAAACAATAAAAAAAATGTCTTTCATGGGAGTTTATAGA
Organism: Maratus speculifer; assembly: GCA_964019185.1. NCBI lineage: Eukaryota > Metazoa > Arthropoda > Arachnida > Araneae > Salticidae > Maratus > Maratus speculifer. Next base: position 220,797,136 of record OZ025291.1, read on the forward strand.
ATTTCAATGACTTAATCAGTAGTTATTTCAGTTCAAAAATTAAATATATTAGACATAGTCCTTGTAGTAAATAAAGTCTTTAAAGGCTACAATAAACGTTCTTCTCAAACTTAGTTGACTACATACAGTCCTTCAAATCAAGTCTCTAAATAGTTTTAAAAATGTAATTCTTCAATGTTGTTCACTAATAAATCGTATAATCTTTGTAAATCTAGTTTAATCTTTGGTTTTAATCTTATGTTAGATCCAACATCTTTTAATAATCAGTCAAATTTTTTAATAATAAATAATATCACTCTCAATATCAATAATAAATAATATAGAAAAATTTAAATAATAATAATAACAACAATAATAATAAGTAGTATAATAAGACTCAAAATTCATAGCAACAATAGTAATAATTCTCCATATCGTAATGTTCTCAATAAGAGTGTAATTTATACCATATTTCATTATAGAAATCATAATGATAATAAAGATAAAACAAGAGTGTAATCAAAAGAAAATATCACCGTTTGTTTATTATTGATAGGGAAAATATTGGTTGAGAATAAAAATAATTATATAGCAAATAAATAATTTTCTTATCTTCTAATAGCATAAGAAAGTATTTTTTGCGAGCCGAAAGTATACATAATAATAATAATAATAATAATAATTCCAAAATCCAAATAAAATTAAATCTAACTATTTAGAAAATGGACTCTCAACAAGTATTTCCTTACAATAATTCCTCTCTGATACCCTTTTACAAAATTGTCAAATTTGGTTATAGGTTTTCAAATGCCAAATGTAGAATAATGTTTTATCTACACATGGTTTATAAACTTTAATAATAAAACAAATAGAAATAAAAGGTGTCATTGGTGGTCAGAAAAACGACCACCTGGTTTTTTTCAAGCACAAAGACTGATACTTTATGTATTTTTATTTTTGTTTATTTTATTACTGTAAGTAGTCATATTGCTTAAGCATAAAAAAAATGTTCTCATGGGATTCTCGAGGGACCTCCCAAGTTTTATGACCATTTTAAAAGCAGGACTGTGCAATTAAATAAATGCATTTGGACAGCAAATACCTGTAAATTTATGGGGTGTACAATGACCAGCCCATAAAACTACAAGGAGGTCTGAAAGAAGAGAGATCAAAGTGGACCTTGGGAACTTTACGCCCCCCAGAGAAGCAAAGCCTCATCTTTACCAGATTCCATTGCAATTGGTTGGGGTCAAGAGGAGGGGGAAAACAAGTATTTTTAGGCCCCTGTCTTTTTTCGAAGAGAGGAAAAAAAAAGGTTGCTCTCACAGATGCATTCGGGATGCGGTGCTGATAGCGTGCAGTAGTTTTCGATATGCGCCTACTACAGATATAGATGGCCAGTATCCCACATGCCGGACGGACCGCTGAAAGGAGATGCCCATCGCCTTGGAATACGCAGCTTACTGATATTCGTCGACGGCTCGGACAGGGACGCTTAGACTAGTCCTGACCTCGCAGAGTATGCTGAAGTTGCTCCAGGTATGCAATTTAAATTTCTCCACTATGTAAATTTTTCCAATGGTTAGGGAGGTCATCGAGAGTATGAGAACGAGTCCAAAGTTAAATGTATTTGTTTTTTTTTTTTTTTTAATATTGTACAGAATTAATTTTTCATTGATATGAATTAATATTCGGAAAAGTGTGAGAAAACACCTATTAACTAATGGGTATTATAATATTTTCTATCTTTTGTAAATAAATGTAAAATAATGTAAATAAATTTGTATTATATTAATCCTAAATTCGTGTTAATTTCTTTAGGGATTACTCCCAGTTAACATCGAGTAGACTCCTTTTCTTTAATTACTTTTTATTGTTATTTACTAATGTTGATTTACAGGATCGGACTTCTGAGTGTCCAAGTGTTTAACGCTTAGATTAGTCCTGACTTCATACGAGGGGGGGCAGCTTAAATCACAACGCAACCCAACAAATATTTATTTATTTACTCAATCATTTATTTTGTTATTTAGTTATTAACTTTTTTTTCATTTTTGAATAAATTTCACCCCTTTCTAGAAGTTACGATCACGTGTTTTGCTTATACCTGTAGATTCAACACCCATGAATCTCGGTTGGTAATGACCCTTACCAAAAAATGGCTTAATGTAAGTGTAGTTATGTTAGTGGCTGTAACCTCTCCAATCAGGAGGCCTATAACTCACCAGCATTAGTACCGGGAATTCTTTTGGTGCCAGACCTCTTAAGGGCCTAGGTTATTTTATTATTTGTTATATGGTTACAATAGAGTTTTTTTTCTAGTATTATTAGTTATAGTAAATATTTCCTTTTTCTTATATATATATTTTTTTAGTTGAGATATTATGTATTTTCTACTCGATGTTTAAAATTTTAAATAACCCTAAATTAAACTTTCTAACATTTCAGCATATGTTATTTATATTTATACAGTAGATTTTTTATTATTATTATTATTTTTTTTTTCTTCTCGCTGCAAGGACAAATTCCATATTCTCGATGCCAAGTATATCGCTGGCACATAGTTGTTAACACAGTCATGAGAAGTTATATTGAAATATGTATGTAAAAGAAAAAAAAGGATTTGTGTATACTATATATATGTTTTGATAGCACTTAAATAGTATATATTTGTTTTATAACTACTGAGGTTTACAAAAAATGAAATCTCTATTGGTATTTTATGGGTAGATATTCGAATAGAGAAAAAGTATTTGTGTATACTATATATGTTTTGATAGTACTTAAATAGTATATATTTGTTTTATAACTACTGAGGTTTACAAAAAAAATGAAATCTCTATTGGTATTTTATGGCTCGATATTCGAATAGAGAAAAAGTATTTGTGTATACTATATATGTTTTGATAGTACTTAAATAGTATATATTTGTTTTATAACTACTGAGGTTTACAAAAAATGAAATCTCTATTGGTATTTTATGGTTAGATATTCGAATAGAGAAAAAGTATTTGTGTATACTATATATGTTTTGATAGTACTTAAATAGTATATATTTGTTTTATAACTACTGAGGCTTACAAAAAATGAAATCTCTATTGGTATTTTATGGCTAGATATTCGAATAGAGAAAAAGTATTTGTGTATACTATATATGTTTTGATAGTACTTAAATAGTGTATATTTGTTTTATAACTACTGAGGTTTACAAAAAATGAAATCTCTATTGGTATTTTATGGGTAGATATTCGAATAGAGGCAGACGTACCTCAAAACAATTTAACACATTTTTAGGTGAAGCGAGAACACGTCTTCAAAAATCTCAAATTAAAAATATTCCCAAGAAAAACTCCATTATGGAGAACTTAATTAATTATATTCCGGCGTTTGACGCTAAAAAGGAGACTAACATTAACTTTTATATTGCTCAGTTTGAAGAAGCAGCTACTCATGCTAATATTGCTAAAGAAATAAGATTAGTCATATTAAAGTCAAAGCTAACAGGCGTAGCCCGCGAAAAATTGCAGGCTGATGCTGAGTTACACTCCGAAACTGATTATGAAAAATTTAAAGAAAAATTGAGGAATATTTTTGGCTCAAAACTTTCTTTCGGAGAAGCTCATGACAATTTTTCAAAGCTAAAACAAAGTCCAACAGAGACTATTAACGACTTTATTACTCGTTTTAACACCGAAGCGGCAAAGGTTTTTGAAATTTCTGGTCTAGCAAACAAAAATGATGCTAAAAAACTTTTCGAACTTATGAAATTGCATAAATTTACCGATGCTGTTAAATCCGACATCGCTTTTGAAATCCGAAAAAAAGATATCCAAACTTTCAACGAAGCAACTGAAACAGCTCGAGTTATAGAGGTGGCAATAAACTCTACAAATTTTGCAAAAGTAAATAATATAAATAGAAATGATACTACTGAATTTTGTCAAAATTTAATTCAACAAAATAAATTGCAAGCTGAAAATATGGCAAAACTACAACTGGAATTAGAAAATTTAAAATTAGCACAACAAAATAAAGAGAAAAAAAACAGTTCTGATAAAGAAAAATATTGTGAGATCTGTAAACGTACAAACCACACAGTACAGGATTGTCGTTATAAAAATTCTAATCAAACATTTTGCCGAAATAATTTTCGACCGAATTTTCCTAATTTCAAACAATTAGAGTTTCCGGGCGCATCAGCGGGAAATTTTGCAGGAAACTTTCAAGGGTATGGATATATGCCAAATTGGAATTCCCCTACCCCTCTACACGTCACACCACCTCCCGTTCAACAATTGTCTTACCACAACGCTCCCTTTCCTACACCACCACTTCCGACACAACAACACTTCGCTCCAAACTTTTATCCTTATAGTGGCTTTCAAAACTGCGTTATGCAGAATGCGGGTGCGAATAACCCGAATTTCGGGGGAAATTTCCAAAACCAATCGTCGGACGATTATAATCAGCAAAATTGGAAAAATCACCAAAATAAAAGAAGAGCAGGGAATAAATATGAAAACAATACCTCTGATAAAAATGAAAATTATCAAAAAAGGGGTTCACGATCGGGAAACGGAAAAGGGGGACTGTAATTAGTGATGAAATGCCTCCGAACAGTACCCCAGATACACGAGTTATCGCTAGTGTAAGGAGTGCATAGATAAATAATCTTCCGATTATTAATTTCAAAATTGAAGGAATTAATGTTGACGGGTTAATCGATAGTGGAGGAGCAGTTTGTTTGATCTCAAATGATTTATTTAATACCTTAAAAGAGAAAAAGGTCAAAATGAAATTTTTAGGTAATAGAATTCGAATAAATAATTTCGATGGAGGAAACATTCCATTCAAAAAATGTGTTAAGATAACTTTTAAGCTCAATAATATATTTACAACCGGCACTTTCTACGTAACTAATGAGAATTTTAAAGGAAATTACAAAGTGTTATTAGGCTATGATTATTTAAAAAATAACCATATGATTCTTGATCTACAACAAAGTTGTTTAATTGTAAAAAATACAAAAATTCCATTACATAACGGAGATCATAGAATAAATACTTGTCCAGTTAACGTATCGACCATAGCGGAGCAATCGGAAAGGGAAAATAATGATATAAGAGAAAAAAAAATAAATAATAATAATAGGACGAAAGTTACAGCTAAGTTAGCGAATAGAATATTTATAGCTCCGGGGCGTGAAAAAATTGTTTCACTAATACTTTCTGAGAATTTAAATCCGGAAACGACAATTCTATTCGAACCAGTAGATCTCAAAAAGGGACTTCTCTGCGGAAACTCTATACATCAAGTAACGAATACCAATACCATTAATATAATTCTGAAAAATAATGATACAAAAAAAATTGTTTTACAGAAGAACACAAAAATGGGAAATATTGATTCAGAGGTTATTTTCAAAACAGAGAAAGATTTAAATGATATAGAAAATGGTACTCTATACGAAATAAATAATTTGAGTTTAGAAGAGGTACGAAAACTACGGGAAACAGAACTCAGTATAGAAGATTTCGATCTTAGACACTTATCAGGGGAGGTCAAGCAGAAAATGGAGAGCTTATTAATGCGACACGCTCACGCATTTTCGAAGTCATATAAAAGTTTAGGGCAGACATGTCTGGTGACCCCACGCATAAAACTTCATCATGATTATCCATTACAATGTAAACCTTATAAAACCCCTCATACAATACGAGAATACGCTAGGGAAGAGATTAAAAAATTATTTGAGGCGAATATTATTGAGAAAAGTAATTCGAATTATGCTTTCCCCGTATTATTTGTGAGAAAAAAATCCACGGACAAACAAAAACAACCCAAATATAGGATGGCAGTCGATTACCGTATGTTAAATGAAATTTTAGAAGGGTACCCATACCCGGTTCCCGACATTAAAGAGCTATTGCAAAGGATTAGTGGCAAGCAGTTTTATACGGTCCTCGACCTTCATAGTGCATTTTTCCAGATTAATTTACGCCCAGAAGATAAGGAAAAACTTGCATTTGTAACCGAGGACGGAAAGTATACCAGTACAAGATTAAATTTTGGATTAAAGGTGAGCCCCACCGTTTTTTCCGAATTAATGGATAAAGTTCTAGGACACTTTAATAAAAACGAAGTAGGGTGGTATATTAACGATTTGATCGTCTCTGCGAATTCCATTGAAAGAATGATACAATTACTAACAGAGATTTTACAAACGTTGATAGATCACAATCTAACCGTTGAACCTAGTAAGATGCAAATTTGTCAAGAACAAATTGAATTTTTGGGATACAAAATTAATAAACAGGGATATTCACCATCATCAAAAAATATAGAGAAAATTCAAAAACTCGCAAGACCTAAAAATAAGAAAGGGGTCAAGTCACTTTTGGGACTGTCTAACTACTTCAGATCTCTTATTAGGAATTATTCAGAGATAGTAAATCCTTTGGTAGAATTGACAAAAGAGAAGAGTAAATTTCAGTGGAACGAGAACACTGAAAGAGCATTCTTAGCTATACAAGAGGCTATCGTACAAAATCCCACACTTAATCCCCCTGATTTTAATAAAGATTTTTTTGTAATAACAGATGCATCGAAAGTAGCCATCTCGGGAGTACTTGCTCAAAAAGAGGGCGATGAATTTAAACCTGTTGAATTTTATGGCCGAAAACTTAAAGATTCTGAAAAGAAGTATCCTAGCATTAAGTATGAGCTATTGGCTATTCATGATACAGTAAAACACTTCGAGCATATATTACTTGGAAGAAAATTTATAATATTAACCGATTCGAAAGCACTTACGTATCATTTAAATCTAGAAAAACAAAGTGATATTACGGCAAGATGGTTAATGAAATTAGCAGACTTTGATTACACTATAGAACATATAGAAGGGAAAAATAACCCTAGTGACTTCATATCTAGACATATTAATTCTATTACTTCCCAAAATGAGTTACAAAATAATTTATTCGAGGTAAATTTAAATCTCTCAGAAGAGAATGTTAAAAATGCACAACGTAGTGATTCAAAACTTAGTGTAATAATTAAAAAGTTAGAAGACAACAAACAAAACAAAAACACTAGAAAATTCGAGCTAAACCACAACAATACATTAATTTTAAAACAGAAGTACAAAGATAAAGAATTATTGATTGCACCCAATAATTTAATATTCGAAATTATACAAGAGGCTCATAAACCACACTTTGGATTTCCAAAAACGTACGAGACGGTGAAGTCCCGTTTTTTTTGGTACGGTATGTACAAAGATATAAAGAGTTATTGCGCAAGCTGTATTGCATGCAATAAAGCTAAGCAGCACCAAACTATTAAGGTACCCGTGCAAAAGGTAGTGAAAGACAAATCGGTGGGAGAGGCCTTGCATATTGATATAGTAGGCAAGCTTAACGTGACATTCAGGAAAAATGCTTTTATTTTAACTATTATTGATTCGACATCCAGATATCTTGAGGCCATACCTTTACGTGGGGTAGATTCCCAATTAATCCTCAACGCGCTAAATAACTATTTCAGTTCTTACGGAATATGTAAGACAATAATCTTAGATAATGGGCCTTATTTTCGAAGTGATGTTTTCAAGGAATATTTAAAGGCTTTAAATATTGAACTACACTTCTCAACCATATATAAACCTACCGCGAATGGAATCTTAGAATGTCAACACAAGGGGTTAAAGGCTTCATTAAGGGCGATGTGTAGGACCACAACGGAATGGGATATTCGTTTACCATTTTTTAAATTAGCTCATAACACTTCTATTAACAGAGCTACAAAATATACTCCTGCAAAGCTTTTCTTTGCACGAGAAATACCGAATCATTTCACGGTTTTGGGTACATCGGATGAAAAATGCACTCACGAATTCGTTAAACAACGCATCAAACATATAAAAGAGGTATATAAATTAGCTTTAGCGAACCAGGAACTCATTATGAGTGAATACGTAAATGATTTTCAAAAAGTAAAAACATTAAATCTTGGCGATCAGGTATACCTAAAAAAAGATATAAGGCCTCGTACTCTCGAAGATAGATTTGAGGGCCCATACGAAATTATAAAAGCCTGCCGCAACAACACGTACCGAATCAAACATATGATAGACCATAATGCGCGAACAATGACACGACATATCACACAGCTTTTTCACCCAAAGGCTAAAATTGACTCATCTACAACGGAAGAAAACGATACTCAAAACGAATAGACATTTCGTACAGGTGAGCATTAGGAGGAATTGATAATTTTAATATGTATATATGTCCCAACGTTATTCAAAAATGCTATGTAAAAAAAAAAAAAAATCTTGCTTAGTTTTTTATGAATGGTCTACTTTTAACGATGCCAGGATCTAGGGTAGATATTAGTAATTACATAACTAGTGCGTAGTACGATTCTCTCTTTTATGCGGACGGACTCAGCGACCCCTGCTCTCGCTCGCTCCGTACGCTCCCTCCGACAAGAAGAGTCAACTTGTTTTTTTATGCAAATGAACTAACCAATTCGACTACGTCATAGCGCTCCGATTCGTTGACCCTGAATTCGCTCCTAGAGTAGAAGGGAGAGTAGCGAAGCCCGTTTGTTTTGGTTTTTTTTACAAAGGGATAGGGGATGGAGCACTATTTTATGCAAAGGTGTCGTCAGGTAGGAAGTGCTCTCCGTTGGCTTTATAAATCTCAAAATGTACTGCACACATTTATGGTGTGATATTTTGATATTAAAATACTGATGTTGATATCGGATTTCTGAGCAAATAATGTGATAATTATGTATAAATTTACCATAAGTATATAGCGTGAATTGTTTTAGTAAAGAGTATTGATAAACGATAGATATATATTTGAAAAGAAAGCTGTTTTTACTTTCGTGTTTTTTTCGGGGGAGGGGCATGGATTATTTGGATAATTTTTGTCTCTTCTATCTTAATAGAATTACTTACTAATAATATGATATATTGTGCTTTAACAGGAATTTCAATAAATACCTAAGATTAAAAAAAATATATATAATTTTTCCCTTACTAAATCTTACAATATTATAGACAGTAAATATTTGTTTATTCTTAAAGGTTAGTAATTTGATTTTTTTTTCCTGTGTCTATTTTGAAAGACAGGTACAATTGATTTACATAGACAATTAAAATACGTAAATTATAGAATAATTGTGATGGGTTAGTCGAGGAGGTTTTTTTTTCCTTCTTCCTTCTTTCTTTCAAGTTTCATGGTTGCTGGTCAATCAAGGGAACACTGTACTATTTTGCTACACCTGAGGCCAAAGGTGACTCCTCGATATCTCATCCAATATTGCCAATTTTTATTAACACTTTTTTTCTCTTTTTCCATCTATTTTTAAGAAAAAATAAATAAATAAAAAAAAATAATAAACAAATAAAATAAATAAATAAATAAATAAAATAAAATGAAATAAAATAAAATAAAATAAAAAGTAAAACATAATTTGGTTACAATTATAGCACGTGAAAGATATCAAAACAGTAAAATACAATCGTTCCAATATAAAAACAATAAAGTCGCTTTCATAAGTCTTTTGTTGGACTCAAGGTATACGGGTTGTATTTTTGAAAATAAATTGACTGTAATTTTGTAAGGGACAGGAGAGTAACTGACGCAATTGTGCAGGTTGATTTTAAATATGCGCAAATTTAAAGGTCAGCCGAATGGCCGAAATGGCCGAATGGAACTGGGTACCATGCTACCTGGTCGAGACAGTAGCTGCGCTCCTTGAAAGACGAGGAGAGGCGAACGCATCTTCGGATGCTCCTTAGTTACCTTGACAACGAGGAGGGGAGAAGGGTGATTCAACCCCGCATTCGGTAAGGAGATCTTCATGTCGGGAATTGCTCTTCGTTCTCCTTAGGGGAGAGGAATTCTCTCTGGTTTAGGTGATAGAAGAGACATCGTACTGTTATATCTTAGGGTACTGTAGCCATAGTTTTAATTGATATATATAGAGGCGGATTAATCCAGCCTCTACCTCATATTATATAATGATATTGTAATGTGGTGATTATTTTATAATATTTATATATATCCAAGAGCTATATAAAATAAACTCATTTGGAAAGATAGTGTGGCTATCTATAGTGTATAAAAATACATGCTTGGGATGCACGATATCCGACATAATTACATAATTGTATAAACGAATTAGTATATATACCGGGTGATCCAGAAGTTCCGGGAGTTTTCAAATGCTAATAATTAACAAACTATAAACAATAGAAGTATGCGGTTTTCACAGAAATGCTTAGAAACTTATGGGATTTCTATTTTTGATGAAACAAACAAATTATGTTAGTTACACTTTTTGACGACAGGTGGCGCTAAAATTGACAGTATTATTTTTATGGTATGATATAGCTCGCTAAAAAGAAAGAATTAGTGTCCAAGAGTTACAAATTTTCGTTATGACGCCCTTAGCTTATAATTATCGCTGTGAGCCGACGCAAAACAACGTGCACAGTATCCTCAAAAGAGAAAGAAATTCCAGATGAAATTTCAAATTTATCGTGATATTAAAAGTGTACTGATTCATTATGAGTTGATGATTTCCACCGAGTATTGGCATCGAATTCTACCTCATTTACGATTGCAACAGACATTTGGAATCTCCTGCTTCTATTACGATCTTTCAATTAGCCTTTTTCTCAAACCTTTCTTACCATGGCATTTCACATTTCTAATGGCCATTAAATCTTTTCCTATTTTAACTTCCGTATTGTACGATAAGAACACAGCTCGACATGCAAAGAAAGCATGTCTAAACATAGCAGTTACTCATCAAATTTTGTATCAAAATTCCCTTTCAATGCAATTTCAATCATTTTAAAAAAAGTGATTGAACATAAACCACCTTTAAAACGAAATCTCATTAATAGCCTACAAAAGATGTTTCGCAATGAACTCATACTCATGTGTCTATAAAGCATATTTTATAGTTACATCCAGTGTTGTACAGCAGCGCCACCTGTTGCTAAAAATTGTAACTATATACATGTAAAAAAAATCATGCTAAACAAAATCCCACGTGTTTCTGAGCATATATCTGAAAACCGAACCTTTGTATTGTACATAGTTTCCAAATTATTAACATTTCAAAACTCCCGAAACTTTTGGATCACCCGGTATATATATATACATAAAAATGTTTGAAATATTAATGATATTGTATTTGTGTTGTATAATAATCTGTTCATCTAGATTATCATTTTATGCTATCTTTTATTCATCTGATAATCTGTGTCGTAGGGCTACCAATTAAGACATGACTGTAGTAATTCCAGTGTAAAAGTATGTGCCAGTCTTATACTATTTTCAATTTATAGGATTTTAGGCTGTAATTTTTTTTTCCTTCCAAAATTTGATTGGCTTTGTATCAAATTTGGCTTTTTTTTTTTTTTCAAAAAAGTGTTTTTCAAATTTCTCATACATAGTGGGGAATGAGGTGCAGGAAAGGACCTCATGTTGCTGGAGATTAACAGAAAATACATCCTTGTTCCAAAATGATGGAAGGACAATAATATGGACAGTAATATTGAACATTCGTGCATACGCTCCAGTAAAATAATGTATAGGACATTCTATAGAAATTGACATTAAGGACGTTCTACAAGTTTTACACCTAGTCCTGGTAGTTGAAACTCTATGTGTTATATATATATTCTTTTCTTCTTCCAATAGCGAAAGCGAGGCTTTCAGCTATCTCTGTTGGAGGGGAGGATGGTGGTCCGAAAAACGACCACCTGGTTTTTTTCAAGCACAAAGACTGATACTTTATGTATTTTTATTTTTGTTTATTTTATTACTGTAAGTAGTCATATTGCTTAAGCATAAAAAAATGTTCTCATGGGATTCTCGAGGGACCTCCCAAGTTTTATGACCATTTTAAAAGCAGGACTGTGCAATTAAATAAATGCATTTGGACAGCAAATACCTGTAAATTTATGGGGTGTACAATGACCAGCCCATAAAACTACAAGGAGGTCTGAAAGAAGAGAGATCAAAGTGGACCTTGGGAACTTTACGCCCCCCAGAGAAGCAAAGCCTCATCTTTACCAGATTCCAATGCAATTGGTTGGGGTCAAGAGGAGGGGGAAAACAAGTATTTTTAGGCCCCTGTCTTTTTTCGAAGAGAGGAAAAAAAAGGTTGCTTTCACAGATGCATTCGGGATGCGGTGCTGATAGCGTGCAGTAGTTTTCGATATGCGCCTACTACAGATATAGATGGCCAGTATCCCACATGCCGGACGGACCGCTGAAAGGAGATGCCCATCGCCTTGGAATACGCAGCTTACTGATATTCGTCGACGGCTCGGACAGGGACGCTTAGACTAGTCCTGACCTCGCAGAGTATGCTGAAGTTGCTCCAGGTATGCAATTTAAATTTCTCCACTATGTAAATTTTTCCAATGGTTAGGGAGGTCATCGAGAGTATGAGAACGAGTCCAAAGTTAAATGTATTTTTTTTTTTTAATATTGTACAGAATTAATTTTTCATTGATATGAATTAATATTCGGAAAAGTGTGAGAAAACACCTATTAACTAATGGGTATTATAATATTTTCTATCTTTTGTAAATAAATGTAAAATAATGTAAATAAATTTGTATTATATTAATCCTAAATTCGTGTTAATTCCTTTAGGGATTACTCCCAGTTAACATCGAGTAGACTCCTTTTCTTTAATTACTTTTTATTATTATTTACTAATGTTGATTTACAGGATCGGACTTCTGAGTGTCCAAGTGTTTAACGCTTAGATTAGTCCTGACTTCATACGAGGGGGGGGCAGCTTAAATCACAACGCAACCTAACAAATATTTATTTATTTACTCAATCATTTATTTTGTTATTTAGTTATTAACTTTTTTTTCATTTTTGAGTAAATTTCACCCCTTTCTAGAAGTTACGATCACGTGTTTTGCTTATACCTGTAGATTCAACACCCATGAATCTCGGTTGGTAATGACCCTTACCAAAAAATGGCTTAATGTAAGCGTAGTTATGTTAGTGGCTGTAACCTCTCCAATCAGGAGGCCTATAACTCACCAGCAGTCATTCTTAATTGAGAAATGGAAATAAAGATAATTTGCTTTTTGAAAAACTTTTAATGTCTGTAGTTTTCACAGTCACTGAAAATCACATATTAAGTTATAGGTTTGAGTAAAATCATCAAATTTTACAACTGTTATCACATAAATATCTGTTGAATAAATAGCATAATACTAATGTAAAATAAATGAGTAAATATAGTTAGAATTAAATACACTTAAAATTAATTTATCAGCATCAATTTGAAAGCTTTTACAATCAAAGTGTATACCTTATGCCTGCATAAGGAGCTCAATTTAACCCCAAAAAACTCCCAAAAACAAGTAATATTCTTGTAGCGCTCCAAGAACATACCTGCTAATGTTGAAAATTATGGTGATAAAATATTTAAAGAATAAGAATTGAAATTTAATCTACTGTCTTGACTTTAGTTTGATCTAGTGATTGTGATTGTATCTGAGGTTTTGTTTATTTTTTGGGTTGATCATGAAACAATTTAAAATCTTCGGGTGGAAAATAGGATCTTAATTTAGAAACATGCACAATAACTGAATTCTGTCCTGTTTCATAATTAAATTTATCTATTTCATAAGTTACATCAGAAAGTTTATTTATAATTTTGTATGGTCCAGAGAAAGTAGGTTCTAATTTTCGAGTGTTAGGGTATTTAAATTCTTCATAAATTAGTCTTGTATCTTTAATGAGGATTCGACAAAATTTCGATCATAGAGTCTTTTACTTTTAAGGTGAAATTCACGAGTTCGTGCTTTCGCAATTTTGAGGGCTTTGTCTACTGGTTATGTTTACATTCTAGTTGTCTCACACAGAATTATTATATACTTCTAAACAGCGTTCTGTAGCTCTTTCCACTATGGAAGCGGAGTACGTTTCCTTAACTGATGCTGCTAAAGAACTTATTTGGACAATTAACATTATAAATGAGATAAGGAACTAAAACTATTTCCATTTTATTTTTCAGAGTTTAACTTATTTTGTGATAACAGAGCTGCTATAGATTTTTCTAACTCTTTATAGAAAACAGTAAAACCAAACTCATACATGTAAAATATCATTTTTTACAAAATCTAGTTTATGAAAAATTGTTCAATTTAAAGTATATATCTAGTACAGAAATCTTAGCAAATTATTTCACAAAACCTCCCACTAAAATTACATGAGAAAAGTTTAGAAAGAAAATTTTTGAAAATAAATGTTAATTTATAGTGATTGACTTTTTCTAGATGTGCTTAACTTATTTCACTTTAATCTGGGATCTTGCTGTGCTAAAATGGGAAAAAAAACAGCATATTTGGAAAATGTTTAAATTATACCTTTTTAATGAAACTAAGTTATTTAAATGTTAAAACTGTTGTTAGCTTTCTTTTTTCAAAAACTAAAACAATATCACTTCACCTTTTTTCATTCACGTATAAAAACATTTCATATTTATTTACTTAGAAGGTGTCACAAATAAAGTTAAATTAAAGAGTTGACATGTTTCGGTTCATTAATAAGAACCGTATTCATAACATATAAAATCAGTAGAAAATTAAATGACACTGGATATAAATATAATTTAAAATTTTAAATTATATTTATATCCAGTGTCATTTAATTTTCTACTGATTTTATATGTTATGAATACGGTTCTTATTAATGAACCGAAACATGTCAACTCTTTAATTTAACTTTATTTGTGACACCTTCTAAGTAAATAAATATGAAATGTTTTTATACGTAAGTTATTTAAAGTTTCATTTTTCAGGTACCACTTTGTAACATCATCCAGATATGTGGAAGGCGGGCCATTGCTGTCATATCGCAGTATTCTTACGATATGAAGTTACTAAGATGTCGGTATTTCAAGTAGTTATGCAGCTAAGATATCGCTTCAGTACTCTGCTTATGAGCGTTTCGCTTTCTTTGACAATATGACGCCATATTTTTGCTAATTCCACGCATCTGGAGATGAATGCTTGCATTCCAATTTAACTATTGCGTCATCGTTCTGACGACGTTCACTAGTTTCTAATTGGGTGGTTTGAATAACTGCTTGCTTCACTGTTACAGGACTGATCAGACAAGTATTTATTTGAGCGACTTCATGTTAGTATGACTCGTTTAACATGTATTGTAATCATGAATTAGACTTGAAGTAAATGCTCACTAAATGAACAATATAATTTGTTGGCAGAAGTTATGGTCGTATTTTGTCCTGTTTAATCATATTTTTAAATGTTTTTAATAAAATTCTGTTTAAATTATTTCCTGATTTTTTTTTCTGCATATTCGTGTACACTAATCCTTCAGAGCTCTGCTTTAAGTAGTTGTAGCTTATAGGCTTAAATCCATTTTCGCCCTAGCAACCTGTTGAAGAGTTATAAATAACTACCTAAATGGGAGTTCAGAGCTGAGCCCAGATTCGACCTGTCATCTTAAAATTGATACCACTGCATCCATATCAACTAGCAAATAGCGTCTAATTGATGATACTGTTGGTGTAGGTGTGGCTGTTTTTCTGATTGTTCACTTCTCTCATGCATTTGTAACCCGGGGGGGGGGGGGGAACCACTACAGGATCTGTGCATGCCTTCTCGCATTCACTAATATCAATACCGTGGAACTGTAATATCTCTTCGATCAAAAGACTGGCTGATGCGTCTGTTAGATCAATTCGCTTTTCTAAGCCTATGATTCGATCCCTTTCGAAGTCGACTTACTGTTCGTAGTTCTGTCAAGCACGCCTCATCACTCTTTAAATCCATGTACCAACAATGGTATTCAAGTACTAATTACCCGTGAATTCATGTGCGGCATCTTTTAAATGTTGTCTGCAGTGCATTATAAGTGCACATTGTACAATCCCTCATTAGTCAGTGTTGCTATATTGGTAATGATTTACATAACTCATCAAATCATATCAGCACGCCAAATTTTTTAGCTCTTGTTTAATCCTTTCTGGGTGCATATATTTTTTTCTAACAGAGTGTATAAGCATATAACAAAATATATTGAATAAAGAAATTTTTTAATTAAATAATTTATGTTTCTTTAAAAAAAGAACTTTTAAAATGGAAACATTTCTATATATGAAAAAAAGTATATAAAAGGATAAAATTTATTTTTTCTTTATCGTGCTAAACATTTCATCGTCCGAAAGGATATTTAAACAATGTGCAAAACTTTCAAAATACAATTTACGTAAATTTCAAATTTCATAAAAAAGAGAAAAAACAACAAATTATTAAATGTCATTCGACGCTTCCTAAGCTATCTTTAAAACCAATATCGACATTTTCTTACCATTCTCCTATGGAAATTTTTATGATTAAAATTCTACTTCAGTTTTCATGTCAGAAGATTGGGATAGAGATGAAATTTATCTCTTTCGGAAAAATGATAATTTTCAAACAGACAATTGCATCAGTTTTGCCAATTTCTGTTGGCATAAAAAGCTGAATTGCATAAGATGAAAGACACAAGCGTTGTTATATTCCGCTATATTTTGAAGCTATTTATTTATTTTTTCTGAACGTGGGCAATTTTCTAAGAAAGTTCAAAAAAGTTTTTGCCGATTTAATAAGTGATTTCTAGAAATTTATTGAAAGAACAAAGAAAGAAACCAATAATTCAAATTTTTCCATTGTGACAGAAATGGCGAATAAACCTAATTAAAATTGTATTAATAACTAAAATATTTATTCAGAACTATATTCATAGATGGAATATTGATTCAGAACTACATTGATAATTAAAGTATTGATTCAGAACTGCATTGAAAATTTATAATGCTTAGTTAAACTACACATTTTTAAGAGGGCTAGAGGAAAAAAACTTCCATTTAGAAATCCATAATATATTTATCACAACTTTTACAACATTGCCTTATGCCAATTTGGAGATATCTATTCATTAAAAAATGCTTAAGCGTTTAAAAAAAGGAAACTCTGAACTGACAAATTTGTTTTTTAAGATCGGAATGTTTAATTTTAAGAAACTGCAACAGTTGAAACACGTGTTTTACTTATTTAAAATCTGAATAAATCTGAGTTACCATTTTATCAAATCGGAACCTAAGATTAACTGTTCTTCATGCCATTTCTGGTATTCTGCAGTACTATGAGCATTTTGTAAATGATAAATTAGTGGATAATATTGTAAACAAAACTAATCTCTGTGCTTAGATATGGGGAAATGTTCTTTGACAAGAAAGAAAGAAAGACAAACTGGTCTTTCGTTTCCTTTGAGTTTCCTTTTTTTAGAGTTTCCTTTTTTTAAACGCTTTTTCCTTTTTAAAGAGTTTCCTTTTTTTAAACGCTTAAGCATTTTTTAATGAATAGATATCTCCAAATTGGCATAAGGCAATGTTGTAAAAGTTGTGATAAATATATTATGGATTTCTAAATGGAATAGATCTGAGTTACCATTTTATCAAATCGGAACCTAAGATTAACTGTTCTTCATGCCATTTCTGGTATTCTGCAGTACTATGAGCATTTTGTAAATGATAAATTAGTGGATAATATTGTAAACAAAACTAATCTCTGTGCTTAGATATGGGGAAATGTTCTTTGACAAGAAAGAAAGAAAGACAAACTGGTTTAGCAACCTGTCTCTCAAAATGAAATGTTAATTTTCTTTAGTCATATACAGTGTCTCACAAAAGTGATGGGACACTTGTGCTTTATAAAAAGAAACTGCAATAAAATAAATAAACGAACATGTGCAAAAATTTTTTGGGTGTGTTTCATATTTAAAGTTAGTAACAATTATTACATAACATACATTTTGTCAAAATATTAAAATATTAATTTAGTAAAAATACAGTTATTCAGAACGGAGCAAAAAATGGCTCACATAAGTAATGGGACACTTGCTTTTCCATCAAATATTTATCCAAAAATTTTACTTTTTAAAAGGTTTTAATATTCTGTTGGATTTCCTTTTACTTTTAAAACATTATTTAATCTTTTTGGGATGGATTCGACTAATTTTTTTGTGATTTCTGGAGTGATTTTACCCCATTCTTCTTGAAGCACCGATTTTAGTTGTTGTTTTGAAGAAATGGTGTGTTTGCGAATTCTTGATTCCAATTCTTGCCAAATATTCTCTATGGGATTTAGGTCTGGAGATTGTGGTGGTGTTTTTATTATTTCAGGACAGTTATATAGCAGCCAGAGCCTAACGTTCAGAGCAGTGTGCTTGGGATCATTGTCCTGGTAGAATTTAAAATCGTTATGAAGGTTCAATTTTCGTGCTGAAGATTTCAAATTTTGCTTTAAAATATCAATATACTTGTACTGATCCATTATACTGTCAATAAAAACAAGATTACCAACTCCAGCGGACGACATACACCCCCATACCATAACTCCTCCTCCACCATGTTTTACTGTTGGTACCAAGTTCTGTTTCTGAAATTCTTCACTGGGTTTTCTCCATACCAAGATTCTACTGTCAGAACCAAAAATATTAAATTTACTCTCATCAGCAAATATAACTTTATTCCAGTAATCAGAATTCTTATTTATGTTGGATTTTGCGGAAGCTAGTCTGAGTTTTCTATTCTTTTCACTTACGAAGAATTTTTTCCTGGCTACTTGATATCGAGCAGATCGAATTACCCTTCTAATAGTCTCAGGATTAACAATTATTCCATATAATGCTTGTAAATCAGCAGCAACTTTTGAAGCACTATTTCTTGGATTTTTTTTAATATTTCGAACGATAATTCGCTTTATTCCATTGATAGCTTTGATGGTCGGCCAGGTCTTCTTTTATCCTGTATCATGTGATTCTTTTTATATCGTTTAATGATATTGAAAACTGTTGAACGACTCAAGTTAACTGTTTCAGCAGTTTTTCTAATAGATTTTCCACGTTCAATATGCAAATTAATAACTAATTTTCGAATTTCAGGCGAAGTTTCTTTTCGTTTAGCATTCATGGCTACACATAGTAGAGGTCTGCACGGGCCGGGCCGCGGCCCGAAGCCCGAGCCCGGCCCGGCCCGGCCCGCGGGCCGGGCTCGGGCTTTACTTCTGAAGACTCGGGCCGGGCCTAGTCACTAATCTTTCAGGCCGGGCCGGGCTCGGGCCTTAATTTTTTTGCTGAACGGGCCGGGCCTAACTTTTTTTTCCGTACGAAGCCGAGACTGATTCCACTCTTCCTAGTTTTCATGGACCAAAATAATCAGTTCCTATCGAATCTTCCTATATGAAAATCCTTTTCTCGACTTTTTATAAATCAGTAATATTTGGCTTTGTCCAAAAATGTTTGCAAAAAAGGCATATACTTTTAAGCCGTCATTATTCTACAATTAAAAATTAGAATTTATTCCTTTTAAAGAATCGTAGATTACTAGGCGTTTTAAAATAGAATTAAACACACACACACACAAAACATGATTATGACGGAATTTTTTTTAAAACTGTACAGTCACCGCCAAAAAAATCTTGACACTTTCGATTTTTGATGTTTTGTTAAATATCTAGAAATATACACAAGAAATTATTCTGAAACTCCTGGTGTGTAAACAAAATAGTACACGTCATATATTTTGACAAAGATTTTCCCCCGAAATATAACAGGGGACCGTCAATAAATTGAAAAAGAACGAAGATCTTTTGGATCACCCTGTCAAAACTAATGAAGCAAAACAGTTTAAACTGCAGATAATGATTAAGTGGCTTATTGTAATAAGTTGTGTCGATTTTTATGAATATAGCTTGAAAACTCGTAGAGAAATTGAAGTTTTTATAAAAACGGTCCAAAATTTTTCCAAGTTTTTTGCTTATAATTTTCAGAGCTCTTCATAAAACACAATAATCTTTTCAGAAAACATGACAAACAACATTGCACATAACACCCTGTAATCAGAATTAAAAAAAAATAAAAAATGTATGAAAAATAAACGGGTTTACTAAATAATTTTTTACTGCGCATGCGTCAACGCTATTAAAATTTCACTTGCATATTATGTTAGTTAAATGTATAGAGCAACTTTTGTGAAAGTCTCAAAAACATAGCTTGAAAACTCTGAAAATTATCGTTAATAGAATATTGTCAAAATCCATTATTCCCAAAATGAAGTAAAAAGATGAGGGGCTGTATCCATATTCCATTGATTAGTACCTACAGAATATTGCACGTACTACTATATTTTTATACAACTCCTTATCTTTTTGCTTTATTTTGGAAATAACGGATTTTGACCATATTCTATTGACGATAATTTTTAGAGTTTTTAAGCTATGTTTTTGAGACTTTCATAAAAGTTGCTCTATACATTTAACTAACATAATATGCAAATGAAATTTTAATAGCGTTGACGCATGCGCAGTAAAAAATTATTTAGTAAACCCATTTATTTTTCATACATTTTTTATTATTTTTTAATTCTGATTACAGGGTGTTATGTGCAATGTTGTTTGTCATGTTTTCTGAAAAGATTATTGTGTTTTATGAAGAGCTCTGAAAATTACAAGCAAAAAACTTGGAAAACTTTTGGACCGTTTTTATAAAAACTTTAATTTCTCTACGAGTTTTCAAGCTATATTCATAAAAATCGACACAACGTATCACAATAAGCCACTTAATCATTACCTGCTGTTTCAACTGTTTTGCTTCATTAGTTTTGACAGGGTGATCCAAAAGATCTTCGTTCTTTTTCAATTTATTGACGGTCCCCTGTTGGATTTCGGGGGAAAATCTTTGTCAAAATATATGATGTGTACTATTTTGTTTACACACCAGTAGTTTCAGAATGATTCCTTGCGTATATTTCTAGATATTTAAAAAAACATCAAAAATCGAAAGTGTCAAGATTTTTTTGGCGGTGACTGTAAACTGAAAGTTTTTTTTAAAGTGTTCATCCATACAAAAAGAACACAACAATACAGGAGAAAAAATATATTAAACATTTACATCTGTTAAGAAAAGAATGTATCTTTTTTTTTTTTTTTTTTTTTTTTTTTTTTTTTTTTCGTTCCAAAGCGATTTTGTCTTTAGAAATTTTACCATATACCGCTTTTTCGACTTTTTGTCTCCATTACAGGGAATATGGATTAATAATACTAGTGATAACTGAAACATTTACATACAACAAACAAAGATTCATTTAAAAGCGTAAATATCGCAGCCCACGGCACTTCTGCATAAATGGAGATTATAAACATGAAAAAAAAAGACTAATATAATTTTTTTTGGTCAGAACTCTTCCATAAGATTAAAGATTAATGTTCTGTAGAAATTCGCTTGAACCGGGTAGGGTTCGGGCCGAATTTTAAACTTTTTTCCGGACCGGGCCGAGCTCGGGCCGAAATTTTAACTTTCGGGCCGGGCCGGGTCGGGCCAATATTTCTTTCGTTCGGGCCGGGCTCGGACCTGGAAATTTCGGCCCGTGCAGACCTCTAACACATAGCTATAAAACACAAAAATTCTAAAACAAACTGGAGAGAAATACTGCAGACGATTTTATAAATTATTGCCAATTGCTTTTAAGTAAAAATAAAACCCCAAAAAATATTTTTATTGCTTATTTCAGACGATTTTTGTTGCATATGTAATGGTGCCCCATCACTTATATGAGCTATCTTTTGCTCCGTTCTGAACATTTGTATTTTTATTAAATTAATATTTTAATATTTTGACAAAATGTATGTTATGTAATAACCTTTACTAAATTTAAGTATGAAACACACCCACAAAAAAATGTGTACATGTTTTTTTAATTTATTTGATTAGTTTCCTTTTGTAAAGCGCAAGTGTCCCATCACTTATGTGAGACACTGTAATTAGCTACCGAAGAAATTGTAAAAAAAGAGCAATGTACATTTTAGACTAAACATTCTCCGTTAAGATAATTTTTTTCGCGACATTATGACGCACTGATACACAATACATAGAGCGAATTAAAAAAATTACATTTTTGGAATAATGAAGCTCACGATCCTCAAATTCATCCTAAGCCAAATTTGTACAAAATTTGGACTTATTTTGCGCATCTGAAAAATTTGTGTAGAAATGCAATTATTAACATCAACTCGTATAAACATCATTTTCTGGATGTTATGAACCTTACCGACAAAATAAAAAAACTTTACAGAGAATGAAAAATTTCTTTATACCATGTGAATAAAAATAGAAAGAAAATTGTAAAAGAAAACAGATATGATTGTGTGATATGCTGGTATTACGCTATTTCTTATTTACAGCATATCAAATAATTTATTAAAATCATTCTATTTTACATAATATCAAAAATTAATTAAAATCATTTCACTATATTAAGTTATTTGTAAAATAAAAATAAACAGATCGCTTTCAGCATATCAACAACAAACACAAAGTTTTATTCTTTTTAATAACAAAGATATCTTCTGCTTTTTCGTTGCCATAACAACAAACCGAATTTTTACAAGTTCATAGAGGCTACAATTGCAAGGACTGTAATGCAAGAATCTGCATATCAATTTTTCATGCATTGAAAATTGACTAAACTTTGAAAAATATATCGAATGCCGATTTTGAAAATAAATTTGAAGAAAAATATCGTCTTGTAGTAATTTAACAAATTATATGTTTGAGTCATGTTTTTACTTTTACTTAAAATAAAAACCGCACGTTACAATACTACTTTGAAGTTTATCTGCACGTTATGTGAATAAAAAAAAATCAAATAAAAAAATTGTAATTTAACAAATTACAACAATTATTTTGAAAATCATATTTTCAAAGACTAAAATTTTAATGACTTAAATAAATTCTATAATTTAAAATAATGATAATAATAAACATCATATTTATGATGATCGTAACGTGTTTTACGCAATAACAGAGTCCTATATTACGTCCACCATGAATTAAAAATTAATATTCCTCACTGTAAAAAAATTTGCGTAAGGTTTCTAAGAAAACATGTGGCAGCTATTCTGCCACAGGTTTTCCCAGGAATTTAATCCAAAGAATGCCAGGAAATTACATATGCTAGGAAAGTCTAGAAATCTATAACCTGAGATGTTACTCATGAAATATCAGTTATGTTTCACCATTCTGAAAAGTCTAGAAACCTTTTATGTGTAACGTTCCTTATTAATTTTCTGTTAGGTTCCACCGTTCTGAAACCTACAATCTGAAACATTACTCGTGAAATCTCAGTTAAATTCCTCCATTCTGAAAAGCTCTGAAACCTATAATATGGAATGCTACTCATAAAATCTTAGTTAGGTTCCACCTTTCTGAAAATTTCTGAAATCTTTAATATGGTATGTTACTCATAAGATCTCAGTTAAGTTCCGCTATTCCGAAACCTATCATCTGGAACATTACTCATGAAAATTCTTTTATGTTCCTTCATTTTGAAAAACTCTGAAACTTATAGCCTGGAACTTTACGCATAAAATCTCAGTTAAGTTTCTTAAAGATCTGAAACATTTCACGGAATACGGTAAATGTTCCTGGGATATCCAGTGGCAGCAATTCTGCCACAGATTTTCACAGGAACTTTACCAAAAATTTTTTTGGAAAATTATGCAAATCTGACAAGTCCAGAAATCTATAATCTAGTAGGTTAAGGCCCTTTTTCAATAAGTTACTTCTAATTTTCAGCATGATATTCAAAGAGTTTTAGATGCCTTAGAGTTACAGTTAAGTATGGTTCTTGAACATGATACAGATTAATGAGTTAGTAATCTTTGTTGATAATATAAACAATGATTGCAAACTGAAAGTTAAACATTGTATTGAAAATATTTCTAATTAGTTGTTTTCACTTTTCAGTTGACAACACAAATCTAAAAAAATACCGGATATCTATGAGTAAAATCTATTTTTAAATCATGGATATATTAAAATTACTTTTACAAAAATATATTGGTTAGAATATGTAAGGGAATATTATAGTTAGAATATGTATGTAATAAATTATGTTAAATATACACTTCAGAAACAAAAGAAATATCTAAATGAGTGATATTGTGATCTACAAAAAGACATGCTTAAGTTTTTCCACATTTATATCAAGCTCAATATACCAATTTAAAGGTGTAAATTAAGAGATAATGTAACACAAAGTATACATTTTTGGCAAAATCTCGTACAAAGCAATTGTGTATTTTTAAAATAACCTTTAGATAATTTTGCCATTTTATTTAATAATTTAATCAGATTATCAACTTGTCATTTGGCAAATACAACAGATTAATCATTTGGCATAAAATGGTATATTTAATCTATCGAAGCATTCTTAAAATGTTTTACAGTATCTGAATATCTGGAGTTTTTGAAGAAGTATGTGGTTATTCGAAGCTTCCCCCCCCCCCCCCCCTCTTACACCACTATCTATACATATAATAAAACAGTAGGACCCGGTGTGTCTGTACATTGAAGATAATTGACAAAAATGGAGTCAGGGCGATAAAAGAAAACCAATGAAACACAAAAAAAAAATTTTTGAATTTTTTGTCTGTCTGTCTGTCTGTCTGTCTGTCTGTCTGTTTGTTCGAGGTTATCTTCGTAACTACTGAATGGATTTTTATGCGGTTTTCACTAATGAAGAATGCACACTCCCGGGCAGTGTATAGGCTTTGTTTCATCAAAATCGGACAACAGACAAAAAAGTAACAAAAAGAAACAAAAGAAACTATTAGGTGCGCTGCTCACGTTTTTTAGTACATAACGTTTTTTAGTACATATAAAATCCAATAGATGTCACTGTGCGATTTTAAAACGCGCTATCGTTATGTTTTCGCCAGTCTACTTAAGTATGAGAAAGTTTCAAGCTGGCTGTCGTTCCATGTGGTTTAGTCGGTAGAACGTCAGTGCGCCATACTGATGGCCCGGGTTCGATTCCCAGCATGGAATTTTTTTTCACTATGTTGGCATTAACGCCTATAAGCAATTAAAAGAATTTGAAATATTGTATTCAAGGCGAATTTTCTCTCTGGGAAAATTTCCTTGCATTAATATGTCAGTGTAATTTTTTTTTTCGATTTAATTTTTTTTTCGAAACTTTGTTTTTCTTAAAAAATTACAGTAAATATTTGATATTTCCCAACGTTTTTTGAATGATCGACTTGCTTTTTTTTTTTTTTTTAATGTATGTCTGAACCTTATCTAACTACTTCTTCAAGATTTCTTTAGATAAACCGACCAGCGTAGCGGGCGAAGGCCGCTAGTCTTCACTTAAATTGGATTACCTTTGATAAATCTATTCCTTAAATATTTATATAATATCACAGTAATCAATAAAAAGACGAGTTTTGATGCATGTGCTATACAGTATATAATTCTTTTAAAAGATTATCCAAACTATTAAGGTTTAATTACACAAATTTTCAAGGCAAGTTAAATTTATATGCACAAATTTTTGAAAAAGATTTTAAAGTTATAGTAAAAAAAAAAAAATTGTAATTTAAGCATTAGCATATTTAAAGAGATACATTCATTTGGTTGAAGCACAAAATTCAATTTTAGATGTCAAGGGGAAAAAAGAATATTTAGCTGCCGAAAGAAGATAACCTTTTAAAAAAAATTGAAAATCTTAATACAGTGTACTCTTGATACTTCAAATAAAATATATTTCTCTCTTTGATATTACAAATTCCTGTAAATGACTTATCTGAACAAATAGCTATCACATAATGCTTTTTTAAAATTCCTCCGACTTATGATATCGAGAATATTATTCAATTAAAAAATAATATAATCAAAAATAAAAATTCAGAGAACTTTCATAGTATGCACAAAACTTTATTGATATTATGGTTTAAAATTGCAATCTAGAATTTTATCACAGTTTGCTTAATTTTTCACATAAAGTAACCAACAATTTTAGTTCAATGAAAGTGTAAGTCCCAGTGCATTTGAGAAAATATTTTATGTTATAACAATAATATAAAGAGATTGTCGAAACTACACTCTGTACAAATTCCACACCTTCAATTAAAATTATATCTTTTACTTACTTTCGTTCAGCTGTAGAGGGATTGTCTGTGTATTTGCAGATTAAATGGTTCAGTAACTCACTTTTTTCTGTCCATTGCAAGCTATCTTCATTTAAAGCTTTAGCTACAGAAAAAGAATAATGATGTGAAGGAATCTGAAAATCCTCGCGCCATGAGTTCTTTAATATACAAGTGACTGCTAATATTTAAAGAGGTGCTTTCAATACTTGAATTTAATTCTGCTGTTCCAAAGTTGCCATTTGTTTCTGTTAATGAACTATCATTAC
This sequence comes from Maratus speculifer, assembly GCA_964019185.1. NCBI lineage: Eukaryota > Metazoa > Arthropoda > Arachnida > Araneae > Salticidae > Maratus > Maratus speculifer. Next base: position 220,823,449 of record OZ025291.1, read on the forward strand.
ATTCAGATTTGATTATTATCCAAGGTGGCTACAAAGAAACAAAAAGCATATTTTATTTTTTATTTTTTATGCATAAATTATTGGATGCAATATTGTTTATTCAGTTTCTGAAAAAATCAAAATATTTATTGGAGAAGTTATTCTCATTTGCAAAAACACTTTGTATTATGCATTAGCTGGATATTATAGAATACTTGAATATGTGTCCTACAAAAGGGTTTAATAACAATACAAAAAGTATTACAACTACTTTTGTATATTCCCAGAATGTTTTCCAAAAAAATAAAAAAAAGTTTTTCAATATATATCTTTTAAACAAGGAGTTTTTGCAAGTGCACTGTTGTCATGTTGCGCATGGTCAAAAATGAATGTCCATGAAATACGCAGGGTTTTGTTCCATTTTGAAAAATGTATTGCAGTATTTTGGATTTAAAGTGAAAATTTTGAATTTATTAGATAAAAATGGTTTTATACATCGTTGAAACATTTTATTCTCAGTATTATTGCAGTATTTTGGATTTAAAGTGAAAATTTTGAATTTATTAGGTAAAAATGGTTTTATACATCGTTGAAACATTTTATTCTCAATTATATATTGATTTTGTGAAATTTCCAGTCAGTAGTGTAACTATAGTTTTGAGTCCTCTGCAAAATTTTCTACAAAACCCCCTAGAATCTATATCTATTTCTCATAACAAAACGGGGTCCCCATTTCGTGGCCCGTCTTTTGCGTATGATTTTTTTACGCGCAGATCAGGTTTGGAGTACGCAAAATATACATTCGTTATTCAATACAAATGACTCGTTCTTAAAATCCTAAAATGATCAACCGTTTATGACCGTTTAAGATGTTTATTTTTCACAATTACTTCCATGCCCCCCCCCCCCCCCCCACGTCGCAGGGTTTTGCGGATCTCAGTTTTGCCACTGTCCTCGATATTGATATACAATATAAGTTCATTTACGCTTCTTCATTTACATATATCTTTTGGTTAGCTCCGTGCACTATAGTCTGTCTCAAAAATTTAAACACAAGCATAAAATATTGATTTTTAATGAATTATAAAAAGTTAGAATTAATAAAAAAATTTTATTTACATATTTCGCAATATTATTTAAATAAATGATATCAAAAATAAAAAAAAAATAAATTACATAATTTTAAAAAATACAATTAAAAAAAGTTATAAAAAAACTGTCTCAAAAGTTTATGCACAATGTCAAAAACAACCATATTTATAATTTTTACTAACAAATTTTTATTCCATGTTTTCGGATTAGTTCAAATAAACGTGCTTTCGTCGAAATTATTAGTTTTTGTGGGGTTTCTGGTGGCAAAAAATACCATGCTTTCTCAGTAGCTTCTTGGAGTTCTTCAATAGAGTCATACTGCTTTCCATTGCCTAAACTTGAATGGTTAAAATATCCCAGACATTCTCAATCATGTTTAAGTCTGGACTTAAAGCTGGCTAGTCAAGTACTTTATCATTTTTCTGAAAAATCCAAAGTTTTGTAGAATGGGATACATGGCATTGTCTTGCAGAAAAGTTCATTCAAAACCCCCCCAAAATGTCACCGATTGGAAGCAAATGATGGTTTAGCGTCTCTTGAAACTTTTTTGAATCTTCTCTTCCTTTTAGAAAAGCCAGAGAGGGCTAGCAAATGTCCCAAATGCCCCCCCCAAACCATAACGGATTTACCGCCTTGCTGCCTGCTGAAAAATGTTCTTCGGTTCTTGCGTAACTCATGCCAATACGCGTTCCAACCATCAGGGCCATCTAAGTTTCACTTTTTCTCATCACTGAATAAAACAGTAAGCCATTCGTTCCCGCAGGTCATGTGTTTTTTAGCCCAGTTCATTCTTACCTGTTTGTGATGTAATTTAAAAGACGGTTTGCGAGCCAATTTCTTTTACATGATGTAATCACACGCTTTAATACGTCTATTTACAGTATCTTTGGACATCTGTACTCTGAGATTACTTTTAATTTGCCGTATGGGGACATATTTTGTCTAAATACCAATCTCCGTATTTTCCGATCAATCTGAACAGTCGTCATACGTGGTCGTCTGCATCTTGGTTTCCGCTTAAAATTATCATTTCTAGAAAGTACTTGATATATACATAGCTTTCATCAATTTAAAGCTTTTGCAATTTCAGAAACAGTTTTATTTTGAGATTTCAATTTAAAATCTTTCAAAATCTCACATTTTTTGAATTCTTTACCCTTTGTCATGTTTAAAACATTAGGAAATAATTTCTCCACCTTTTATACTTGCATAAAATTGCAATATGATGTCATACAACGTCATTACACAGTGCCAATCCCGTGTTTCTAAAAAAATTTGCATAAAGTGCTTAAACTTTTGAGATAGCGTTTCTTCAAGAAAAAAAGAAAAAATAAATAAATATAAATATATTTTTTATTTTAACAACCCAAAATGGCTTTTTTTACTTTATTTTGATTAAATGTTGAGTATTTATTGTAAATTAACATAAATTTTTTTCTTCTTCAATAATTTTAAACCAGATTTGCAGAGTGTTTAAACTTTTGAAACAGACTATACAGCATAAAATTAGCAATTTCCACCGTCGAGTAGCACTAAAAAACGTGGAGATTAATTTTACCGTCCTGAGTCTGCAAACTTGATGGGTACTACTTGCAAAACATGATGGTTGTAAGATATATCAATACCAGGGATGAAAGGAGAAAAATCCGTTTATAATTTTCGGAGTCAAAATTAATGATTATTTCAAACACTAGGAAAGAAAGTAGATAACTGTTTTTGGTTCAAAGGTGGTTTCACGGCTGGTGGGAGGGGATAGTTAATTGCCAAGGGATCTTTTTTATCCGAGCTAATTACGCATGCTATTATACAGTATGAAAAATTTAAAACAGGGGTCGTAGTTTATCTTGAAAAAAAAAATCCTGAAATGTCTAACTTTAATGCTTAATCATGAAATTCCTTAAAATGTATTTCTCCGACTTATTATACAATATGATTAATTTCATTTATGACAAAATTGAATTTGGAACAAATTGCAAGTCAATGTTATTTTTATTATACTTAATCCAGGTATCTCACTGCTGTGCAAATTAAAGTGTATGAATTTACAAAATCTGCTAAAATACTGCTAAACCCAAAATTTGGATGAACCTGAATCATAAAAGACTCATGTTCCTAAGCAAACTCGCTTAAGTTTACTAAATAAATTCCATTTATTTCGTGAAGCTAATTATTTCGGGTTTTGGTGGGTTCTAGATCAAATATAAAGTGACTGGTAAACACCCCCTCCCCTCTTAAATAGGTTTAAACAAAAAATTTTGTTTACAATTATCTATTTTCCTTGAAGTTTGGGTATCAATTTATTAGAAAATTAGACGATAGAAATCAAATCAACAATGTTAGGTCAAGTATAGGTCAAGTGTAAAAGAAACCCTCCCTCTCCAACTAATTTAGCTTTACCTAGATTTTCCTTGTCGCGAACCAATTAGTTTCAAATTTTGGTCTCCTTTTATTAGAAGGATATTTACACCTTTAACACGTTGAAATCCACGTCAGTCATGGGTGACTGACACTGAACTTCCTGTTTAATTAATGATATCTTTTAATAAAATAAAAGGAAAATTAAAAAATTCAGCAATTTCTTAAAGCAATATAATATTTAGTTTTATATAATAATTTTACGCTGTCGGCCACGGGCAACTGACGCGGCTAAAACGGAAATTTCAATGTCTGTCACCGGTGAATCACATGCCACTTAACGTGTTAATGCAAGGGTTTATAGGTTAAATGTTTGGGGGGGGGGGGGGTAGAATCCACCACTTTCATTTTGTTTATATTAAATTGCAGTTTCCTTGCATAAAATTACCTGAATAGCTTCAAATTTTGGGTACATATTTAACAAAAAGATGGATTAATCTCACGGATACTTAATTATATTTTTTAACTATCATAATAATTGCAGCAAACTTTAAACTTCCCCCATACTCCCCCTCACTTTAGCCCTATCTGTGGCTGAGAGGTTCTGATCTCTCAACTGGTAGGCGGCAGGTGCTGTGTTCGAACCCAATCGCGGCCGTCGGCCTAATCGTTCAGAGTTTTCGTGGTTTTCTTCGTAAATACGGGTTAGGCTCCCTTAGAAAGACCCCCACGAAGGGCACCCCCCTATCATAACTATCATAATAATTGCTACAAACTTTAAACTTCCCCATACTCTCCTTTCACTTCAAACACTAATAAAATTTGTCCCGATAATTCATAAAAGTAGTGTTGGGAAAATTTCAAAATTCATTTGCTAACCCTGTCAAAATAAGGAAGATGTTAAAAAAATTTCAGATTTAAGGTATACTGAATGACACTGAAATAGGTCAGCAAATCATAACAATAGATGTAATAAGACTTAAATTGAAAGTAATATTTAACGCTTTAAAATTATTTTTCACGTTTCTTCTCAATTCTTTTTTGGTAATAAATAATTCGGTTAGCTGGAAATCTTTTTGGAAGCGTATTTCCAGAATTCTTGTTTCTAATATACTAGTTAATGTGTATTTAAGTTTGTTGAATTATATAATATTAAAATTGTGTTATTTTAAATCAAATCAGAGAAATCCTCGGTGTTACTCCATCCCCTGTTAATGTGGTTTCGAGTACTTTTCCAATTCTTTATGCAGCTTTATGTTAATCTCATAAATTTTAATTTTGAAAGTTATTTTAGAAGCAAGGTTTAGAAACCTCCGTTTGCGTGGATTTTAGTTGGGCTTTGGAAGGCTTGGTTTTTCAGTGTGGCCATAATGAGTATTTTAAGTTTGAGTACATAATATATTCAAATTTAGAAATTAAGTTTGAGAAATCCTCGATGTTACGCCGCCTTTTAACACGGATTCAGAGCAGTTTTTCTAATGCAGCTTTTATTTAATAAATTTTAATTTTAATATTATTTTCTAAGACTTTTGGATGCCTGTTTACGTAGATAGAATATAATTTGTGGTTTGTCAATTCGCCCTCTCCCCCACAATACACACCCACGTTAATGCGGATTTCCGAGCTCATTTTAAATATTGTTAATTTGACTACGGTAATTTCTTGCTTACATATTTTTCTGTTAGATACAATTTCAGTTTTCAGTTGAGTGTAATCCTACCGAATGGAAATTAAAAAAATATTAATAAGCTACAATGTTGATGGTTAGAACTGTACGAACACTTCATATGATTTTGTATGAAATGTTTGTAACTTTGTTAATGCTCAATAATTAAAAATGTGAGCAACTGGCCAGTGGCCAATGTTAATTTTTATCTATATTTTGCACCAACATACAAATTAAAGATTGCTGTAAATAATTATGCATAGATCTTTATAATAAAGACATATACACGTAAAGTATTTCAATTATTCTGAATTTTTAAAAAGAAAATAACATTCAAAAGTATGCCTGACAAATGTTAAAAAATTCATCATAATAATTGAAATATTGACTTCCTTAAAAACCTGATAAAAATCCAGCAATTCTTAATTTATGTAACATTCTTTTTCTTAAATTAAGATTGTAAATTGATACTATAAAATTTTGTTTAGTTTTCACTTAATCCTTCATTTAATTTACAGAAAGCTTTTAGCTTATGATAATAGGCATAGAATTTTTTATTTCATGTAAGTCTGATTATACATATAAGTTGAATTGCTTAAATACATATTTAAGTGCTAAGTTAAATAACATTTTCAAATGGAGAATTATACGACTTACGACAGCTTAATTAAACATGAAATTTTCTTTAATTATTTCTATACATTATATAAAGAATACCATACAAACTTACCTGGTAGTTGTTTAAATTCCGATTCACAAACTGGGCGCTTTTTTTGACAGTTTATGGGTCAGTTAAACGAAACAGATGTAGTTTCTTTACGTTAGTGAGATTATTTGATTTTCAAAGTTAAAAATTCGAGAGGCAATTTTGGGAAATATGCTAAATTTACGAAACATGGGGGCGCTATTAAATCAACGATGACTATTTGATCGAAAATCTCCAAGAAAATGTTATCAATGCAGAAAAATGCTTACAGTTTTGTTAAAATTCGAATGCTTTATTATGTAGCATTTGGGATTCCTGTATTAAGATTTAAAGTAAAAAAAAACATTACCGTACTTATGAATCACATTTAGGTAAAATAACCTTGCCACAAAATTAATAATATTTTCTAGTAAGTAACTTAAAATTGTACCTTTTCATCCTCTATAGACATGTGTAGCTTGCAGATACTAAAGAAGGGAGGGGGGAGGGGGGGAATTTAAACATTTCTCTACTGATATGTCTTTAATTTCATGTTATAGATTCAATATTTTGAAAAATAAAATAGTTGGCCAGAACTTCCCATTTTCTCTTCAAGCGTTGACTTTGTTTATAATAATTTTCATGCTAGATTTATTGTTTTAGGAAACAGTCGAACCCGCTTAAGACGTGATACCGATTAATACCTGAATTTACTCCAATTCCAACATCACCAGAACATCACTCTTACAACAAATGTAAAAATTTTCCATTCAATAGCAGATAAAGTTTTCATTCCTTGGACAAAAGATCTCGCTTAAGATGCGAATACATATACCTGGATATTAGGTTTTTGATATGAACATCAATTTCCGAATAGTAATAATCGCTTTATTTAATGACAGAAAGATTACTATTCGGAAATAGTGGTAGACATTGTAAAAAAATCTTCTAAACTGGCATGCTGATTAAATAAGGCGAATATTACTAACCGGAAATAGTAGGTATTTGGAGAAAAAGTTGCGGTACTAAGATCGAGAATTTCGTCAAACAATCACAGATAAAATAATTTCGTAAAACGATCATTGGTCGAATTTGGAAAAATAGGTTTCAAAATGCACAATAAGATGGGCATACGCGCTTTCATTCCAAAGTTCGTTGCTCTAGATCCCATAGTCTTTTTCTTTAACTGAGGCAACAAAATGACCTACACGCAAAAAAGTAGTTCATATGGAAATAAAGACCAAGAAGAATCTTCAAAGTCTAAACTGAGAAAAAAATATTCGAGAATTACAATTAAATGCGTTGTTAAAGCTTCGGTAAAAATTAGTGACTCTAGTTTCTATACTCGATTAATAACTAAGCGAGCAAAGTGATAAACACACAAAAAATTAGTTTTTACATATAAAATATAGCTCAGGAGCTGTACAGGGCAAAAATTTGAACAAGAGCTTTGAGATGCACAATTAGAAGGGTATACGCACCTTCGTGTTATTTTTTTATAGCGCAAGATCCCGTAGTGTTTTCACAACTGGGATAATAAAATGACATACACGCAAAATAACGATTTTTTTGTAATTAATATATTAACCACAAAATAAGGAATACTACACACAAAACATATATAACTTTATTTTAGAATAAATTCGAAAAGTTACAGAAAAGCTCAAAAAGAATGCCTATTAAAACTAAGGAATGATACACAGAAAATATTCGGAACGTTGCACAGTTTATCAGTAATTTCCACTTTCTCAACTATTCTGAAAAGTTACACAAGATTGTGGAAGGTATTACACAAGATTTCTCGGTATTCTTGTATGAGTAAAAATAATCCGAGAAAACCCAGGAATGTTACACAGTAAATGTCAAGAACATTGCGCAAATTCTTTACATTGCTGTACCAATCATATACAAATTTTAAATGAAATTTTAGTTTTACAATTTTCGGTAATGCAAATTTTTAAACTTCTAAACATCACACATTTTAATTTATACACCATCTTATACAGAAATACAGTCGAGTCTCTATATAACGAAATCCACCGTTCCAGTAAAAAATTCGTTATATAGAGAAATTCGATGTATAGAGAATGATGTTAAAAATCGTATTTAATGTATAAAATTTGAACAAATATTATTTTTGATCTTTTGAATTAAGAATTATAAATGTTAAAAGTAAATATCAACCTAAAATTTTATTTCTTAATTATTTAAGCTGTTTCAAAAAAGAGAACAGACATTTATTTGAAAGCTTAATGAAAATCAAATAATGAAGACTTGCATTAATTTCAGACGAAGAAATCTGTAATTTTTTGTTGTTTTGATTTTAAAATTGCTACACTCTCAAAAAAAATGCTCAAATTTAAGCAAGGAATGAAAAATTGTAGTTAACATTTTCCTCCATTTGAAGGCCTCTCTTGTGTGCATCTCATTGATTCCGCTCTTACATGTGTATCAATTCAATTGACTCTGTTTTGAGAAGGATGTGGAAAGGTGTATGGGAAGTGGGGTGAATTCGTTCGATTTAAAGAACAAGAAGAGAAGTATATATATATATATATATATATATATATATATATATATATATATGTTATATATATATATATATATATATATATATATATATATATATATATATAACTCAGCACTGACGACAAATTAAAAATAAGGGATGGAAAATTGATTCCATATGATTTCGAAGCTTTTTTAAAACTGAATAAATTAAGACCAATTTATGAAAAAACTCGTTATATGGAGATAGATATTTCGCTATATAGAGACTGTTTTTAATGTAATCATGCGAAAAGGGGACCGTTCCTACTAAAAATTCGTTATATGGAGAAATTCGATGTATGGAGTTTCGTTATAGAGAGACTCGACTGTAAATGTACTTTTAAATGCAATTTGTTTGGAAGCTGTATCTCTATTTTTTTTAAGGTATTAATTTTTTTGTAGTTTTTTAATACCTTTTTGTCATCGTGACAGCAGAATAATTTCATTTCTGGACAGTAAACATGAACCAATCAGAAAACGAATTAAAAAAAAAAAAAAAAAAAAAAAAAACAGAAGTATTCCATTTTTGGACATTAAACATGGACTAATCAGTAAACGAATAAAATTTAAAAAAAAGTTTGCGGAGTTCAACCAATAAAAAGATTCAGATATACTTCAGATTTCCATATTCTCTACCGAGAAGAACAGCTATTTTTCCAAATAGTTAATAAGATCAATAAATTTGTTAGTTTTAAAATTTTTATTCATTCGTCACACTTTTACATTTTCAGGAGCAAAGCCCTTTCATTACTTAAATGTTGAAATAAATGACTGACGCCGGAATTTATGAACAGATTTATTTTGGATTATTAAAAAGGGAAAAAAATGAATTTCACATATTTAGTAAAGGGAAATTTAAAATTCTATGGTCATTGGATTTTTGGGTATTAAGGGATTTCATAAACTTACTAAATGGTTGAAATTCTAAAAGGGTTTCTAAAAAGGTTATTTCTAAAAGGCTCATATATTAGGTTAAGTTTGAAATTAAAAAAAAAAAAACTCATTTATATTATAAATGAACTCAGAATTTTATGAGGAATAAAATCGTACAATAAAAACAACCGACGATTTTTGAAGGCATTTTCCCAAACTTATGTGACGATTAAAGGGTTAAATTATGATTGTATGTTTCTCTTTCCCGTCTACTCATCCGATAATAGATAATATGATAAATTAAAAATTGAAAAAGGCTTCTTTTATTCGAAAGGATGCAAGGATATCGTAATTTTTCTCTAAATTTCGAAATTTAAATAAGTTTTTAAGACGTAATTTCTGAAATGCTAGCAACTACATTACTCCATTTTTGCGCATAAAATGGAGAAAAGGGTGCAAAGATTATTATATTCTCACTAACGCCATTTTCTGAAAGGAAGACGAGACTCTGTGCAATCCTATGGAAAATATATCAGCTTTAAGACCCATTTCTTGGGAAACTACTCGACCGATTTTGGTGAAATTTGAAATAAATATTCGCTGAATTCAGCTCAAGATTTACGGCTGACGGTTTTTTTTTTTTTCTGAGACTAAAATTTTTTATTTTAAAACGATGTCAATTTTCAAAATTTTTTCATTTTTCAGAAAAAAAATTTCGGAACCTAATTAAAGTTTTTTTTAACTGTTTGCAGTATATGATCTTATATATTGCTCTACCACACACAAAAAAAGTATCAAAATCCCTATATGAGATAATGAAAATTTTAATTGAAATGTACGGGTTTTTAGGCGACAGAAAAAGCTTAAACATTTCTAATTTGTGTAAAGTTCTTGGACAATTTTGTCAAACACACGAATTAATATATATATAAGCAATTGGATAAAGTTTAGTTTCATATAATAAATGAGGTAATATTTTAGTCCTTTTAGGGTCTATGTCACTTCACACGTGACTGCCGGACCAGTATCTCTTATACGAATTTTATTCGGTTAACACCACTTTTTTTATTAGAAAGATTTTACTTGTATACTTTGACAACATAAACATACTACAAAATTTATTTTTAAATATAGTGATGCGAGATGAATTTAAAAATTAAAACAAGTATAAGATGTTATTGAAAAATTATTGCGAATGGACGTGAGCGTCCAAGTCGATGTATTCCCTTGATTTTTTACGATCATTTCGAAAGATCAGAAAAAAAGTGTGTACCAATGGATTCAGGAAGTTTGAAAGAACTTTTTAAGTCAATAGAACAGAAATCAATGTTTTAAAAAAGTTTCACTAATATCTCCCCTTAATAATAATGAAAATCAATACTAATTTACATTTTAAATAGATAACAGGAAAGTATCTTGATTAAATTACATTTTTCCAGAAAATTTGAAGCAATAAAAATATATTTTCATATATTCAAGCTTCCTGAATCAGTTTGACCTAAAGAATGAGAAATCGTCTATCGGCATATTGACATCTATAAGTCCTTACATCTTAGTTTTTTTTTTTTTTTTTTTTTTCAGTTTTACATTCAACTAAAGAGTTTAAATAAATTATAGAACAATTATCCCCCTCCCCCATTCACAAGAATTAAAAGAAAAAAAATAATATAAATTTCCAAACAATTATTTCTGAAAGATTCTATTTAAAACTTTTGGCATAATTACTATAAGCTAAATAGTTTAATATTAACATAACATTATAGTCCAATAGCCGACAGCACAAAAAATGGTATGGAGCACAAGAAAGAAACCTTTATTTTATGGAAGAGTAGTAATAAGGAAAACGAATGATCCATGTCTGCCGAAAGTGAAGTGGTGCATAAGCTAAAAATTGATACCTCCAGTGATTGACTTGTAGGTTTAACATTATGTTTGCCGTACAATCAAAGGTATGAGAACATGGAAAACTGGGAGCAGGAAAGCACAATGATAATCCTACGAGTGAGCCACTAGTGGTATCAATTTTTGGCTTATGCACCACTTCACTTCCGGCAAATATGGATCATTAGATTTCTCTACTACTTCTCTTCCATAAAGTAAAGTTTTTTTTCCCTTGTACTTGATAACATAGGTTTTTGTGCTGTCAGCTCCTAGACTATTACTTATGCATTTATTTTCTTTCATAAAATCGAAATATCATTGCATAAGTTTCTCGAAGAACGGAATTGCCACTCCATTACTTCCGAAATTAGAAGAGAAATCTTCAACGAACAGAATGTTTTGGGAAAATTATGTCATTAAAAACAATTATAAATGAGAAAATGTTTTTATTGAATATGTTTAAATGTTTTTATGAGAAAATGTATTTTAAAAATAATTTCTTATTTGAAATTCAGTATTTTATAAAATTATTATCATAAATAAAAAGTAATAAACTAATAAAATAAATTTCCGATAAAATTATTTTCCTTTTTTTCTCAAACCTTCGAAATATCCAATGAAATCGAAGAATTGTCATGCAGCTAATAATAACTAACTAAATAATAGCATTCAATGTCATTTAATAATGTTGAATTCTTATAAACTTAAATTACTTATGTATTTTATTTTAACTCTTTTGGTTCTGGTGTTTTATTAATAGTACATGACTTTTTTTTCATTGAGTATTACTTTAAATTAACAATAACTTTTGTTTTTTCATATATAGAAATAATAGTATATGGCTATGCCTTTCTTATTATGACATTATTTAGGTTTTGGCATTTAATAATAATAATAATGAAAGTTTGCTTAATTCTCTTTGCACAGTTGATTATTCCTTTATTTTATGCATGTATTTCACTCTTTAAATTTTAAAAACTAGATTACCTTTCTAAAAGAATCATGTGAAATAAACCGTAAAAAACATTAGAAAGTTGTAATATATGTTAAACCCTGTTGTAATATGATACTTTCCAAACGTCTCCAAAAATTCTTCCGTAACCTATTATCATATAAATATGAATTGAATAGTTAGCAAAGTAACTATATTCGTTAGATTTCAGACAATGATATAATCTTTAAACTTCATTAAATCTATTTGGATAGCTACAATTAACGTTATTAAAGTAAAAAAAAAATTTGTTCTCAAAATGAAAAAAAAAATGGATCCCAAAAGGGTTAAATCGTTCAGCTAAGGGGCCGTCCATAAATGATGCCACGCGTTTTTGCCATATTTTTGACACCCTCCTCTCCATCCCCTTTGTCACAACGTGTCACACATCACTTTATCCCTCTCCCCCCTTCCTCTTGTCACAAGACACACTATATTGCGTAAACAAATATTTGCTGCTCAGAAGCAAAACACCTCGTTTTAGATCACATTTCAAATTTTATTTTTAAACTTTAACTATGTATTTTAATGACATTTCTGAGCTGAACAATAAAAATGGTTCGTATTTTCTATGAAATAAGTTTTACAAAAAAAAAAAAAAAAAAAAAAAAAAAAAAAAATGTAGAATAGTAATAGAATATTAATATGAAAGACAATTGAAAACAGTAGTATTTTAGAATTTGAAATAGAATTTAACCTTAAGAGGTCTTTCTTGCTTAAACACATTTTCAAAATGACAACTAAGCTCGCTACACTATGATATAAATCCCATGCTGTCTGCAGAAACCTTCTGTGCAATACAATGATTCACGGAATGATTACGTAGTAAAGTACTGAGAATTTCCGTTGCCAAACACGCTATTTCAAGGCAATATAACTCAGCCGTGAACAAGAAATCGTCAGAAAAGAGAGCAACTGGAATTCTTGATTTACGGTGGAAGAAGATATGTAGAAGTAACAACTAGTCACAGAAATGTTTGCTTGTTTATTTAAAAGATACAAACACCATGTTTCATCGTCATAGACCGACGTAAATTTGAAAAAAGGAAGAAAAAGTATTCGTCAAGCATAGGTTATGAAACTCTTTCCAACGCATTCAAAATACCGTTACGAAACGGCGAAATTTAATAAGATGGAAGTTGATGTCTAAGTAATATGAAGAAATCATAACACATTTGAAAAACAAGCTTGAACAATTACTAGAAACAATTACTAGAAAGAGATCAAAAATTTCCTTTGGTTTTAAATTTTCGTTCCAAAATCTGAGTTTCGTAGAAAAGCAGTTCTGCAAAATTGTTGCCGAAAATTCAGCCGGACCGAAACTCAACCAAAACTTTTTTAAGATTTTGTACTGTCGGTTCTTGGACTATTATGAATAACAGATTTGACATAAATGTCTGTATAAAAACACATTAATTTATAAATTTACTATAAATTTATTTTTACAGGAAATGTATGCAAGAAGATTTAAAAAAATATTTCCAGTATTCTATTATATATTTTACCATTAAAGCTTATAATTCAGTTATTCCATGAAATAATTAGCCAAGTCCTTTAAAGTATGTAAAATTATCAGATTCTATGGTTTAATTAGTTATTTTGCAGAATAACGATTGTCTAGCCGTTAACCCTCTAGTGCATTAAAACCTCATATGAGGTTGTCAGATAAAAAATTAAAAAAAAAAGCTACTTAATCCTACTTGTTTGGATTTTGAATTGCATAGTAGTTGAGTATGCGACCAAAGTCATCTTTTGAAAAGAATGAAGAGATGGCAGCACATGCATTTCATTTAATTTTCTACAGGTTTTAGTCTCCATTTTTGGCAAAAGTCAAGTTTGCTAAATCAATAGATTTAAAAAGGGTATTCCACCACACAAAAAAGCATAACAAGTAATTAAAAATACATTCCATGTTTCTCACATGTTTTTAATTACAATAAGAAAAAAATGTGAGACTAAAATATGTTTTGGAGGGATTGGTGTATTGTATTTATTTTGTATTTATTTGCTTTGAAGTAGGCGCTACAGCTATTCGCTGGCATAACCTCCAATGATCACAAGAAACCATGTAGAACACTTTATTACATAATATTCAGTACATACATTTTCACAAGGACAACACAGACACCCATGCCGCTAGCTGGACTCGAACCAGGGACCAGCGGTGTGGGAGCCGCCTCCGCTACCATCCACACCACTGGGTCGGCCGGGATTGGTGGGTTTTTTAGTTTGAAACCTCAAATGAGGCTTCCATACAATTGTAGCAATTACAGCTATCTCTGCATGTAAACCTCATTTGAGGCTGTACATGCAAATTTCAAAAGCAGAAAACGATAAAAAAGGTAATGCTATTGTTTTTTAAAGTGAGAATTCTGTATATATTAGTTTTTGTGTATGTTATGAGCAACACGACAATTTATTTTGTTTGAACTATTCGAGCTAATAGAATGAAGTGAGCAGAGAAAAAGTTAGAAAATGCCAAATTTCTTACGAAAGAAGGAAGGAGGTCAGTTTCTGTAACTATCTCTGAAGACAACATATCAGTGACTCGATGGGTTGGTTAAAGGTGTGCACGTAGTGTCATCTTTTGCTTAAGAACAGATAAAGCAAAACGTTTTACTTTGCAACTAAGGCCATTAGAGAAATAGATAGACCACTCGAGTGTGCACGTAGTGTCATCTTATGCTGGAGTTGAACCAACAGATAAAGCAAAACGTTTTACTTTGCAACTAAGGCCATTGGAGAAATAGATAGACCACTCGATGCAACAATATAACAAGCATATGGTAGGTGTGGACTAGATGGATTCACTTGTGGCACTTTATCTTCACTGTCAAAGAAATATATGTTGGTATATGGCGCATTTTTTTTTTCATCTTTTAAATGTTGCTGTTATAAATGCGTGGCTTCTTTGGAGAAAAGATGGAAGAGCTGCTAATGATTTATTAGCGTACAAATGTAGCATTGCAAGCAACCTAATAAAAACAGGAACCTCAACTTTGAACTTGAAGAAAAAGGTTCGACCATCGGCTAAAGCATCTTATGCTTTGGTGTGTCCAGCAAAGAAAAGAAAAGTGTCTTTAGTTGCTAAAAAACTAAGATATGATAATGGCAAACATTACCCCAAAAAAGTGTGATGGTAAATTTGCACTGAAGTGCTTGCGAAAGCTGTTTGAGTAAAACAAGATATATTTGTGGGCACTGTCAGATACATTTAAATCCAGAATGTTTCGAAAATTTTCATGAAAATTGATTTTTTTTTCCAAAAGGAAAAATATGTGTATTGTAAAGTAGATAATATTACATCACTATTAACAGTTAAAGTTAACTTAAAAATTTTATCTCGCTAATTATCTTGAAATAGATGAGAATATTAAGAAGAAACTTGAATTTTAACTTTTAAAAGTTCTCAAAGAAGTTTTATATGCAACCTCATATGAGGCTTGTATGCAGAAATGTTAGATTTGTTACAATTGTAACAAATGTAACATTTCTGCATACAGCCTCAAATGAGGTTGCGCATAAAACTTCCTTAAGATTTTTAAAAAATCTAAAAGTCAAGTTTCTTGCTAATATTCTTATCTATTCTAAGCTAATTTGCCAGCGAAAATTTTTTTTGACAATTGCAAAAAATTCATACTCAAGAGGGTTAAAGTATAAAATAAACAATTTGACATTATAACAAATCGTTGTTTTATAAATTAACTGATGATAAGTAGCTAAAGTCTTTTGAAAAATATATTTCCAATTATTAATAGTTAATTTGATGAATATATTATAAAAACAAAATATATATTACCATTTTAATTAATTTTCAGTAACGAAATTACATTTGAAATTATTAAATATTTAATACGTGACTTATCACTTATTAATTAAGCGTAGAACCAACAATGTGAGAAATGTCCAAGCTGGGAATCGAACCCGGAACCCTTGAAATAGCACTCCAAGTGTTCTACCATTTAAGCTACTAAGACAATGCATGGCCTGGCATTTCTCACTCACGTATGTTGGTAAGGCTGCAACTACAGCACAAGATGAAATAGTCTTCATGAGCACACAATCCTTATGCGTACATCAGACACACGTATGCTCATGAATTGTGTGCTTATGAAGACTATTCCATTTTGTACTGCAGTGCAGCCTTACCAACGTCTGAGTAAAAAAAAGTAGAAAAAAATTGTAATCTGCTTCTTCTGTTGACGTCATTGTTGCGGAAATTTTCATATGCATTTTTATGATTATTTTCGTTAGCAACCCATCTACCCTACTCAATGTTGCGAAGTCTGTTAGCAAATTTATTATTTGCAAATTAAAATTAATTGCGTAAGCACATTTTTCCCTCGAATTACTTTCATATTACAGTAAAACCTCCAAAGTTGACCACCTCTTTATGTTGACCACCTCTCTATGTTGACCGAAATTTATTTGTTTGAATGGTCGCAATGTATTTTCAATAGAGAATTAACTCTCTATGTTGACCACCTCCGTAAGTTGTATGTTGATCACTTTTTAGTGGGTTCTACTCTCTGTAACTTGACCACTGATGTTTTCTTGAATTTGCTTTTTCCTCCGTTTTTTCTCCAACGTTATATCACAATTGATAAAAAATAGTGGGAGAGCATGTTTGAAGAAGTCAAGATTCTATATTTAATTTTACGTATTGTATGAAGTTTTGTGTTCACCATTTGTAAATAGTCATATTCATGAGAACTTTTTGTACATTATTATTAAATCGAAATATACATTATGTACATAGTTATAAATGAGCATATCAAGTTGCCTTGTTAGAACTCATGATTCTAAATAACAATTAATATTTTAGCAACTCTTTTCTTTTTAACATTGAAATATTTTATTTTCTTCTACTTTTGAAAGATCAAGAAATAATGCAGTCTACTACTGCGTTCTAGTATTATATTACATGAACTAAAAGAACAAGAAAAAATATTTTTACTACCGATTTAATCACGTGAACTAGTAGGTCACGTGATGGCGCCTGCCGTCTGATTGAGAAATGAAGGGATTGCCAAAATACACGTGTGAAATACATTCCGTTCTTTTTTCCTGCATATCGTGTTGTGACGGGATCTGACGTTTATTTGCAAATTTTCATTAAAAATGGCGCAAAGAAAAGCTCTAAACGAACTTAAATTAAAGGAGAAAGTGGATCTACTTAATTTTCTGGAAAGCAGCAGCCAAAGAAAAACAGCGGAAAAATTTGGTGTGAGCAAGACAACTGTAAGCAGCATTTTAAAATGCAAGGCAGAATATCTAGAAAGATATTCTTCCGAAAACGGGGAACTCCAAAGAAAACGCAGAAAAACATGCCTGGACGCTGCGAACGAAACCATGTTTCGTTGGTTTAAAGAGATGAGATCAATCAATGCAAGAATATCAGGACCTATGCTTCAAGAAGTATAAAAAAAATTTCGAAAGAATTTCAAATCGAGGACTTCCAAGCGTCAGCAGGTTGGCTTGAAAAATTCAAACTACGATACAAGATTTCTCAAAAAGTTTTGTGTGGGGAATCGAATGAGGTTTCAGCTGAAGTGGTGAAGAAGTTTATTGAAAAATTCCCAGAGTTTGCTAAAGGTTTTAAGGATGAGGACATTTTTAATGCTGATGAGTGTGGTCTCTTCTTTAAAGCAATGCCTGATAGAAGTTTAGTAATGAAGGGTGATACTTGTAAAAGAGGAAAGCTTTCAAAACAGCGTTTTACTGTTTTTCTATGTTCTAGTATGACTGGGGAAAAGTTGAAGCCTATGGTGATCGGCAAATACGCTAAACCTCGTGCATTTAAAAATGTAAAACCGGAAGACCTTCCTGTTTTTTGGAGAGCGAATAGATCTGCTTGGATGACCAGTGCTTTGTTCGAAGAATGGATTAGAGGAATTGACGCAGAAATGAGGAAAAAGAAGCGGTCTATTCTGCTTTTCGTAGATAACTGCCGCTGCCACCCGGAAGTGAATAATCTCAGAAATGCGAAGATAAATTTTTGCCCCCAAACACAACTTCGAAAACACAACTTTTAGACCAAGGCATTATTCAGTCCTTCAAAGTGCACTACAGAGCTCAACTTCTGGAATGGGTGATTATGAAAGCTGAAACCTGTAGTTCTTCTGCATTGGTATCGTCAACAGCTGCGTCAGTAAATGCTTTGAACGCCGTTCATTGGATTATTTCTGCTTGGAATAAAGTGACGCAAACTACGATTAGGAACTGTTTTAAGAAAGCTGGATTTGTTACAGCTACAACATCGGTGCAAGAGGATGAGCTTCCTCTATCTCCCTTGCTAGTTTTTGATGGAGTTGATTTTGAAGATTATGTTACTATGAATGATGAGTTAGCAACATCTGCTGAATCAGACCCAGAGACAATATTTAATGAGATACTCTCTAAAACTAAGCACAGCGATTACTCTAAGATACAAGAAATGGATGGCAAAGAAGATGATGATCCAAGTGACGACGAAACTGAAAAGTACCAAACTTTGAGGGAAGAGGATGTAAAGCGCATGTTGGAGCAACTTAAAGATTTCGCTGCAGAAAAATGTCCAAGCATTCTTAATGGACTTGTAAACTGTGAAAGTGCTTTTTGTAGTTACTTAATGAACAAAATGAGGACTCAAACAAAAATTGAATTATTCTTTCAAAAACTGTAAAAATGTGCTAAATCTTCAGTCAAAATAAAAAAGAGTAAGTGCTAATTTTATTTCTAAATTTTTCCTTAAAGATATTAGGAAAGTTTACTAAATTTTTGCTGATATTGTACTAAATATTTTCTTAAAATTCCGTAAGTTGACCACCTCCGTACATTGACCACTTAGTTACAGTCCCTTGGGTGGTCAACTTATGGAGGTTCTACTGTAATAACAATAATATAGGTAAATTAAAATTGCTTACTTTTTTCAAAGTCATCAAATCTTCCTTTGATCTCCTATATCATCCCTATATATGGTGATCAGCAGCTTACACTTAAAACATCTTTCTAAATTTGCCTTATGTTTAAAATATTTTATGGTTGTCTAGAAGTATTTACACGTGTATTTTTCATTTTTATGCAGATATGTCTATTTAAAAAAAAAAAATGTATTTTTTAATTTCTGTTTTAAAATATAGCAGCGAAAAAAGCTGCTTGCCTCTTATTGAAACTTAAGACAATTGACTAATCAGCTCATATAAACTGGCACTTCAGATGTTTCCCCTGCAGAAACTATAAAGAATATTTAGAGAGAGTAGTCAAAATTATAAAACCAAATTTCAATCTTGACTATTACTGTGAACGGATAACTACTAAAATTAACCTGTCTTCTCCAGAAAGAAAATAAAATCAATATAGCTTGAATTGATTGGGTATTTACTGCAAGCTATTGTGGAAACTGGCCGGCCAAATTCCGAATCCTTGAAAAGTTAAGATATTGGCCAGTCAATTTATATCACACATGACAAGTCCGGTAACTGAGTGATTTCGAGATTTTTATGTGACTTAAACAATTTTCACTGTGATTTTAGAATTTTCTTGAAAATCAGAGCACTTATAAAGACACCACCATTGAATTTTGATCAAAATTTCAGAGACTCCAGAAAATTATTATTTAAGAACTAGAAACAAGAAACCTGTACACAGTTGTTACAATTATTCATGATTATAAGATACACTACATAATTTTATTCATATTTAAAATAAATAATTTTCTATTCATATTTTTTTTAATTCCAATTTTACTATTTATAATTGTTATTTACAATTTTATTCCTATTCATATTTAAAACTTCTTAAACATCAAAGTATGTTTAAATTATTGGGGTTTTGGTTTTCGTTTGTAGGTAAATAATGTGTCAATTTTCTTCAGTTTTTTTTTTTTTTTTTTTTTTAGAATAATGTTTTTGTTATATTTTAAGAGTTATCAAACAAGCAAACAAACAACAAAAATGAAATCCAATGAAATATATGGATTAAAAAGTTTAAATGTTGCACTAAACTGTACTTTTTCATTATATAATGAAAGCTTTTAGCATTTAGATTTAGCATCTCAAAAACAAGGGGGGGAGGGGGTATAAAGTAAAAGGAGAAAAATAATTAGAGGAAATCAGTTGCTAAAAAGAAAAGTAAAAAATATAATTTGTATTAAAAATGAAAAATTTTTTTTTTATTGCAATTCATTGAAAATGTTACATTTTAAAAATAGGATTCTATTTTCTTATATTTATTATCAAGCACCTATCCTTAAGTAACTTAATCCAGACATGAAATATTTCCTTGCATAACTCTTATCCTCACTCATGCTTTTTCTTTCGGTTATAATACTGGTATTTTTAGAGAATGATGAGAAGGGGAAAGAAATCATCTTACAATATCATTATGTAATGGAAATTTCCCCCTTCTAAAAAAGGAAGTTGCTTTATAATTTAGTGAGATTACCTAATAACTGATATAAAATTATTCTATTAACTAATTTATGTTCTCCCATTCTTGCATATTAAATTATAAATGAACTTTGGATTTGCTCTCCAGCGTCATATGCATTCGTCGCGTGTGATGATTTCTATTCTAATCAAATTGAGAAGGGCTATTAATTCGAAAGGCAGATCCCATTTGCGATAAATGTGTATTATATTTATATTGAAGTTTAGTTAAATATAAGTACCTTAGATGAGTCTGAATTTTCTACGGTGAGATTAAAGTTGATACTTTAAAACAGAGGTTCCCAAAGTGTGCTCCGCGGAGCCCTTGGGGCTCCGCCTTATCTTTCTAGGGGCTCCTCGGCGTTCCAGGAAAATAAACGAAATATGAAAAAAAATAGCATATTGCAAGTGAAAGATTTTCAAAAGTATGTAGGAATTTTTGTCTGTGTGTGTAAAAAATAAATATATCCATGGCTGCCAACTACTACGCCTATTTGAAGTCAAATAATCATGTTTAAAACAGAAATTTTTGTAAATGTTTAACAATATGTGCTGTAATGCATGACATTGAATATATTTGGTATACATTTTACTAAAACATTTTTGTGGTTCCAAACATGTTTATATGATTTAAATAGGCATAGAAGTTGGAAGCTCTGTATATCTATAACTGGGTTGAAAGTATACAATAGTACATTTAAATAAGGCTATTTGCGTATTCGCATTATACGTTTACCTATTTTCTGTATAATATTTTTGGTTTAAATTGTTTTATTTTATGTTACTGAATTAACGTATTTTAAAAATTCGATTTAAAATAAGCTACAAGAAATAGTATTCTGAATCGAATGCACAACGTGAATCGAAACAGAAAAGGCCCTCCAGTGCTGTTAACTTTGCTTTCCGAACAAAAGGGAGAATGGTTTTGTTCTTTAGAGTTTCTCCAATTTATATGTTTCTTCTTAATTCTTTTTTGCTTAATAACAAGGTTTTTGAAAAAAAAAATTAGAAAAGTATTCAATGTCATCTCGATACTCTGATAGATTCATTTAAGCATTACTTTCCAGCTGCTCAAAATAAGATGCTGGGCGATTTTAAATGGGTACTAAATCTAATCATTGTAAAAACAAAATCACACAGCTTAAGCTCTGAGGAAAATGAAGCTCTCACTGTTTTAACATCTCAAAACGATCTAGTAATCTCTTTTTAAAGCAAAGTATCACTGAATTTTGGTGTCATTTGACAATTAAATACAAAATCATGTTAGACGGAGCAAAATTAATTTACTCCTATTTTCAATGACATATCTGTGTGAAGCTAAATTCTCCATTTATACAAATATCAAAACAAAATACAGAAACCGGTTAAATGCAGACCCAGACATTAACTTACAGTTGTTGAAAATTGCACCAGACATTAAAAAAACTGTGCAAAACAAAACACTAAACTTTTCACACTAAACTTTTATATTTTATTGTTTGTCAAACTTTATGCAAAGAAAAAAAAACTATCGATATTAATATTTGTATATATTGCATATTGTATTATTTTTATTTTCGGAATTTTAATTCCCTTAAACTATTTACTTTATTTTTATTAAATTTTACTTATTTAAATCTTCTATCCTAGTTTTAAAATTGTATTTCATTTTTAAAACAATGTCTGTCGTTTAAAACGCCTTTTCTTAAAAGATCTTGTATCATTTAAAATCTCTCACTAGATTCACTTGTGTGTAACGTGTGTTTTTATTGTTATACCTTTATTTTTTTAATCTGTTTATGTTATTTGTATTAATTTTTAATTATTTAAAAAATTTCATACTGTTTTTCATGGTAAAATAATATTTGTCGCTGAAAACATATTTTTGTAGCATCTTCTATAATTTAGCCCTCCTTAGATTCATATTACATTTGTGTACCTTGTGTATATATATTTCTTTTATATAAATTTAAATTCTTTAATCTATTTACTTTATTTGTATATTTAAATTTTCTATTTTATTTTTCATTATACAGTATCGTTTGTCGAATAAAATGCCCCCCTTTTGTATTTATTATTATTTAATTAACCGCTCATTAAATTCATTTAATAGTTATATACGTTTTGTGTATAGATTCTTTCTTTTTGTAACTTTAATTGTTTTAATCTGTTTATTTTATTTTTATAATTTCTTAGGTTTTTTTAATTTTCTATGCTGTTTTACATAATTGTATTCAATTTATATTGATAAAAACGCATCTTTTTTATTTTATTTTATTTTATTTTATTTTATTTTACTATTTTCTATTATTTTACAACCCCTCTTTAAATTTTTCTTTTAATTGGTCTCTGCCACACAGGGTGTTTCACTGCGGAAAAATATCGTAAAATCTATGAATGAAAGAGGGGATTGCGAATGTTGTGTTTTAAAAATTAAATGTAAATTTTCTTATTTTTAATAGTGGTGTAAGAGTCCTTGGAAATTCCAAGGAGTGTGCGAACCTTGCTGCCACATTTTCCAATAAGAGATAAACCTGTAGCAATTTAAAAAATATATTCTTTACATTCGTCATCACATTAAGAATTTAAAATTTTGCTGAGCTGCACCCCTTGCTTAGATTTTTGTCAGTGAGTATCCGCCATAATATAAATTTCATCTCATATATGTATCCCATTGTATTAGTAAAATATTTCTACTAGTTTCAGTTCGTTTAACATGTGTAGTTTTTAATTGAATAGCTGTTTTGAGGCAAAAAACAATGACGAAAGATACTTTTTTCAAAACTACAATTAACAACCAACTACTTTAAATAAAATATGTATAGTTATAAATAGTAATAAAATAAATAGTTTCAAAAAGTTAACCCCTTCGCGATGGAAATCTTTTACAAAATTTTTAATGTTTTGTCATCAGTTTTTAAAACTAGAAATTTGTGCCTTATTGAATCGAAAAAAAAATGCTTCGATTAAATAAGGCAAATTTTACAGTAAAAGGTTACTGGTGGGATAAACAAGGATTTTTACGGCACGTATGAGTGACGTTCGTCCCTAAGGGGTTAATAATGCTGCATTTAACAATACCGCTTACAGATTTTGCCGCGCCCATTTAAACATTAACACTAGAACCGCCGGGTATTTTACTCAAGTTTTATAAAAAGTGTTTCTCAACAGAAATTAAATTTTAAACTATCTAATATATTCAATTAGTCTATTTTTCTGCTGCATACATTTAACATACCTTATGAAGAAAATTCTGATTCGAATCGATTATTATCGATCTGGCAGGGGTCATTTTGACCCCTAATGGCGGTTCTAGTGTTAAAACGGTGACCTACCTTTAAATGTATTTTGTAAAAATAGTTCAAAAAAGAAGCTGAGAGGCAATTCATTTTCGTCGCATGTTTAGAAGTACTAGAAACTTAAAAAAGAACGAAAAAAATATTTCATATCGCATGATTCTATTACGGGTTGCCGGGACTAGCGAAAACGTGTTACAAAATTACTTATGAGTGACGGAACTATGCATTTTCTTCTTTTTTCGCGAGTAGCCTACTGGAATTATACAGAAAGATCTCTCTGCAAACGAAAACTGTACAACGTATCTTATGTCTGTGTGTGTGTGTTTTCACCATAAATAATACTAGTTTTACGTAAGCTCCAAAGTAAAGTCAAAATGGTAACCATGCAATGGATAATCCAAACATGGTTACCATTTTGATCTTTAATTCCGAGATCTTACTGGAAATTTCAAAAGAATATTTCTTATTTTAAAAATGGATGTCATTAACCCCCAAAAAGTACTACTTGAACAACTTTGTTTTCCTCGTTAATAAAAGCTTTCAGAAATCACAAATTTTTAACCATAATTTTTGTCGTATTTGAAAGAAATATCTCGATTATGCAAGGTTCGATATTTTAATACAAAAAAGAGGGTTTTAATCCTTTTTTTATTTTATTGTGTCCAATAACAGTAATATTAAATAAAACTGTTAAAGAATTATATAATAGAAAATTTTATGTTTAAAATTTCTATTATCAGTTCAGTTATTCTGTATCAGGAAAGGGCCGAACTGAGAACTTTAGTCCAATGTTGGAAATTACTGGCCTTGATTTTTACCAAGCAGATTTTTATCAAGCAGATTTTTATCTGCTTCATAAACATAAAAAGCATTGATTTGTAAACCACAGAGTATTGTTAGGTTCAAGGGCTCCGCCTCAGAAATTATTTCCAAAAAGGGCTCCGCGAGTTCAAAAGTTTGGGAACCGCTGCTTTAAAAGCATACGAGACAGGAAAAGGATGTCACCTTGCAATATCATTACGTATGCGCAATTTATCTCTCTAAAAAAAGAAAGCTGATTTATAAGTCAATATAATGCTTAATAAACAAATAAAAAACAACCGTTTTTAGTATTTGCTGTATAATTAGATCTCCTATTCATTTGTTCTGTAATTTGCTGTTTGATCTTTGGAGTCTTATACATTAGTTGTATGTTACATTTCGGTTCTAATTTGAGAATTGCTACTAGTTCAAAAATAGATTGCATTATAATAAGTGTAAAATAAGTACAGTAAAATAAGATACAAGTAAAATACGCATTTGTGGAAACAATGAGTTGGCAGTTATTTTTTAAATAAAAAAAATGGTTGAAGTGCAATTTAACAAGAGATATCGCCAGGTTGCGATAATGGACTTTAAATCTTTGATGCGTGTACTAGATATTTTCAATGCGAATAATTATTAAAGATTTAATGCTATTATTTTTCTTAATCAAAGCATTAATGTAAGTATTTCTGTCTGTTAAAAAAAATGTCATTCCTGCATTTAGACTTTATCTTAACTGTCATTACATATTTATTCTTATTCTCATCTATCGTGTCTCTATACTTAAGAAAAAAAACTACAACGTTATAACGCACAAATTTCATAAAACACAAACCCCCCAAACTATTACATACGCCGTTTCAAGGATGCCTTGATCCTCTTCCTCAATGGAAAAAAATTAAATGGGTTAAAAAAAAAACCCCGGCTCGGTCATAGCCCCGAGTACTGGCTGCGGAATGATTGAAAATGTGTCAGCAAAGAGTTAAAATACAAAAATGAAATGACGTAACTGCCCGGAAATAGCCAGAAGTCAGAGCCACTACGCAGTTTTCTCCACTATTTTGAAAGAAAAGGGGTGCTGGCCGTATCATTTACTAAAGTAGAAATATTTTTATGAATATTATAAGCTTCGTTCAATGCATCAACGGAATCTTTACATTCAGTAAAATTATACCAATGGTTCAAGGAAAGTCGAAATAAGTAAATTTGTTTTTTGTCGATAAAAATGGAAGCCGTACAATGAGCTGTGATTAGATATGAGTCGATATAGAGCGAAAAATAAAATGGATAGTCTCTTTGCATGTTATATCCCAAAGTTTCAGCAGTATTGTGCTATTATGTTCCTAAAAAAGAAATTTCAGTGCGATATACCTAACAATTACGATTCTTTTAAGGAGAATAAAATCGATTAGATGATAATTTAAATCATGCAAGAACAAAAGTTTTAAAATTTATAGCTAGAGGGAAAAAAGTGTGATAAATGCCAGTAAATCATTAATATCAATAATATCGATTTAAAGATGATAATTTAAGTCATGCAAGAACAAAAGTTTTTAAATTTATATCTAGGGGGAAAAAAGTGTGATAAATGTCAGTATATCATTTTAAATATCGATTTATACAAAATACCGGGAACAAATTCTCTATTTCAATATATCGATTTTTGATAAGAATATCTATACTTTTGAGCTTCTGATGCATCCCGACAAATATAAACACGTGGTTGGTAATATTATCAAATGTTCAATACAGTACTCCAACCCGATAAAAATGACCTATAATTTTGGTAGTAGACGTAATTTTTATTTTATAACTGAAAATTGTAAAAAGTTTTCTTAAAAAAGTAAGAAGAAAGTTTAAAAATTGTTTTTCGATAGTAATTTTTTATCGAACTTCAATGCATAAATAGATAGTTTAAAAATTAGAAGATTTGAAATACATAAAAGTTGTAGTTTAACTTTTATTAAGTTCTGCAAGTCTTAGCATAAAAATTTATATTACACGCAAGATGGGTAAAAAGATTGATGCTACTAATTTTCTATAACAGAATAAATTCTAAAGCAAAAAGATAATTTTAAAATGCAAAATTTGTTTATCAATGGGCATCGCTAAAATTTTAATGACAGATTATACCAGAATCGATCTGCGCCAAGTATGTTACGTATTCTAGAATTGCCAGATTTTCCGTTTATAAAACCGAAAATCTGGCAATTGATGAAAATATAGTCGCTGACTAAAGCTCTTGTAGGCTTAAATCCATCTATGATTATCAATTTACTCGGCCAATGAAATCTTTTGCAGTTATATTAATCTGGAACTGATTAAACGTGATTATGAATGTCTTCAAAATATGTGGAAATATAATTATGTATACGATTCACATCTTCCAACAAAACGAAAGAAAAGGTACTAAGCCAAAATATTCAAATCTTAGCAATTTTTTAACTGTTGGCAACAGCTATAATGAAAAATGTTTATTT
Organism: Maratus speculifer; assembly: GCA_964019185.1. Lineage (NCBI taxonomy): Eukaryota > Metazoa > Arthropoda > Arachnida > Araneae > Salticidae > Maratus > Maratus speculifer. The sequence continues at coordinate 220,850,491 of OZ025291.1, forward strand.
TTACCTGTCATTTTTTATGTAAGAAAACGGGTTTTATCAGAGCCATGCTAAGGTGATATTCAAAAACTTAACTTTTCAAAAAAAAAAAAAAATTAACCCATTTTCATCCCCTTGGGCCGATTTTGCTCATTCGCAATCCCCGCCGAGATATTAAATATATCATTGCTTTTTGCGAGTTTGGAGCCCATCCGTGCATAATTGCAACTTTAATCGTGCGGACAAAATTTAGTACATATATATATATATTAAACTGGGATGGATTTAGATTCCTAGGGTCACATAATGAAAAGTACTGAAGAGATTTCTCAAAAGTTGAACCATGGAAACTACTGCGATAGTTAGTATTTCTTACGAAATCTTCCTAAACTGTAAAAGATGTATCATAAAAAACAATATATATATTTTTTTATTTATGTACAAAATTTATTTAATGAGAAGGCTTAGACTGTTTTTTAGAAGAATCTGATTCAAAACGGGGCTCCAAAGCCACCAGAGAAGTTCTTACTTCATCGTCAAGTTTTAAAAGTGTTTCTTTTTCTATGAATGCTTTAAATCTAAATTCACAAAACCATGAAGATTCAAATAGCAAAAAAAAAAATGTTGATATTTTTCAAGCTGATTGTAGGACACAAAATTCTAAACCCACTTAATTTTTTCTCGAAGAATGTTGAACGGTAAAACTTACCAAATCTAGCCTTGACCAAATCAATGAACTATTCATTTATTGTTGCTGTCGAATTTGGTGTTCTGCAATTTAAAAACAGGTTTATTAAGAATTCATATTCGTCAACTGAAAGCGTAGGAAAGTAGGTTTCAAGTGAGGTTTGGTGCTCATCAATGGTGCTAATAATTTCGTTTGCAATTTCCCTTTTCGGCTGAGATTCATTGACAATTTAAACACAGTCTTCTTCTTCTTCTTCTCTCTCTCTCTCTCTTTTTTTTTCCTTTTTTTTACATTTTAGTTTTGTTTTTCAGTGTTAAATTTTTCTTCAGATGGTTTCGGTCTTAATACTGATTGATAATATTCTCTGATGGATGTTGAAGCTAAGGGAAAAAGTGGTGCACTGGAAACCCTAACACGGGTAAAAGAGTGAATAAGTGTAGATAGCAAATTATAAATAGAAAATGTCGTATCGTTGATACGACACCATGCAATATTTTTTCAAATTAATGGAAATCCCTCGCGACATATTTTACAATCTCTCATGGCACACTAATGTGCACACAAATTGAGAAACATTGGTATAGATAAAGCAAAGATTATTATAAAGTTTTAGTAGTATTCATTGGGCCATAGTTTGACACCAAATAAAGCACATGTTCTGAATAAAGCACATGCATTAAAAAAACTTATAGAATCTATTTTTACTAGAATTATGTTTTTTGCATTAATAGAAGGTGCACATAATATTAAACAATTGCGCAAAACTTACGTAATATTTATAACCTCTACGCTACCAAAACTAAAACAATGCTACGAATACTCATTCATTGATTTTTCACATACAAAATGACATTGTAGATAAATTAAAAAAAAGAACATTTCTGAAATTGATCCTTTAGCGGACTAATAACTTACGTTCACAAAGATAGATCTAAAATTACAACTCCTCTTATAATATCAGTTTAATTATGACAAACCTAAACTCATACAATCACAAACTTAAGGACTTTGAAGAAGTGTACTTAAACAAATCCTCAAAAAAATGTAAAGAATTTAAGTTAACCCCTTAACGCGCAGTGTTGCTGGGTCGGCAACACCTAAAGTTCCCCCTGTTTAGAGACACAAAAACTTCGTGAATATTTCAAAAACTACTCTAATGGCTACTTAAAATCTTTCTTATGAATTCTAGATGGCAGCACCACAGAGATCAAACTCTACTGTTTTTAAATAACAGGTAAAAATGTTTTACTGTAATACGCACTTCACGGCAATGCTCTCCACTGCGCTTATCAATGCTTTACTTATGGGAGGTTACCACTTCGGAAACAGCTGTATAATTAAAATGGTTAGTGCAATCTTTACAAAAAAAAAAAAAAAAAAAAATACCTGTGTACCCCTCTAGGCCTAAATAGATTGCCTAATTTTTTTTCTTTAAATTCCAAATTTAAAGAGTAGTGCGCCGGAAAGGGTTAAATACTTAAGAACAATTCTCAATTTATTGACCACATGGAAGATTTTTGGAAACTCGGATTAAAATATATTTAATGAGGAAATAGGCAGAAATATTGTCATCTATTGATTTCCTTTTAAAGCAAAAAAAGAAAAGATATTTAGCAATTAAGAAGTGAAATCAAAATGTAAAAAATCAAACAGTTTAGATTTTATGATAACAAGGTAGAATTTTGTCAAATTTTCACGAAAGAAAACGTTTAAGAAGGAACTGTTTCATTGATTTATAATAAACCTACAAAAATAGTTATAATTAAAAAAAAAAAAAGCATCTTGCATTGGTAAGTCTAACTCTTAAACAAATCATACTTAACAAAATACTATTTCTATAAAACTCCGTTGTAGAAATTGTTAAAATTAAACTTTAATCGTATATGTAAAAAATAATAATAATTTGTAATTATGATAAAGTTATCAATTAAAGCTCTTATGCTAGTATTCCGAAATAAAAAACAGCAAAATTTATTCAACTTTGACTCAATCATGGAATTTTTCCCCGTGAAATCTAAACCCTACATCATTTTAAATATATCAAAATTTACGAATGCACATTTCATATCTGTTTTTATATTTTCAAAAAAATTGGTATTTTAATTTTATCATTCTGATTCAAAACTTGAAGTCTTGATATCATTAGCTGAAACAGATAATAAACAAATTAATTTAAACAATTTTTAAGTGTAAATCAAATTTTGTAAATGAAATCAAAATTACCTGGTTTTATGACAGATGATATTCTTGACACAGCACGCATTTAAATTTCAAAAAATTTCCATTTTAATGAAAAAAAGACAGCATAAAGCTACAGTAATATTTTTTTTCCTTTTTCTCCTTGCTTTTAATAGAAATGAAATACTCCTGTTGCCACAATTAGAAAAATGGCATTAAAAACTAAAAAAAAAATAATAATTCAAAAATAAATTAAGATACATTTTTCAAATGAATTGCATTTAAAAGTACAATTTTTCCCGTATACGATGGTGTAAAAATTGAAAATGTGCGATGTTTAGAAGTTTAAAAATTTGCATTAGCAAAAATTGCAAAATCGAAATTTCACTTCAAATTTGAAAGGGCTGCCATTCGTAAAATGAGTTATGCGTTACACACAGATACGTTTGGCCTTTATAATATAGAAAGTTTAGAAGTCCAGATTTATGAGGTAGCGAAGAGGATATAGTTAACAAAAAATCTGCAGAAACTTATATAAAAGTAATAATTCTAAAACATCTTTTATTTTCTCCTTACATTTCTTTATTTTCCTAATCGAAAATGTAAGGAATCGTTGCACACTTACGGCAATTTACAATAACTAAATAAAATGTAAATATATTTGTTCTGTATGTTTAGTTCAAATGAAGAAAAGCGTATTTCTACAGTTTGAAAGTATATGTGATGCGAAAATCTGGGGAAATGTTATTTTCGAAAGTTATGCGATTTGTACGTTATCTGATTTTGCCTTTGAAAAAGTTGTCACTATAGAAACGGCTGTATGGTGACGGTTACACTAGATAATAATAAAATTCGAATCTAATTATTGTGGATATGCATCTCTTGAGAATTTATTATTCGACCATAATACATTTTTAACATTTTCCAATAAATTTAAAAAGTGTTTATGCTTTCGATTTGTCTGGCCGTCTGTCCGGGCTCTAATTCTCGTAAATGTACTCGGATTGCCATGCAATTTTCGAAAGTTATTGACATTTACCCTAGCATAAACCCTACTACAAATGAAGTTTCTGCCATGATTAGTTCATATACAGGGACAGTGAAAAGTTTTCCGTTACATTATGGCCTTTGGCGAAAAATCTTTTAAAATGAATTTTAAAGGTGTTACACCCTGTCAGACATATCAAATTTGTATGCATTTATGAAATGCACAAAAATATGCATTCTGTAAAATATGCAGTGAAAATAATAGTTATTATTCATTTACAAGGCGGCACGAAAAAAATTCATTACATAATAATAAAGGGGGAATTGTTTGCAAGATACTTTAATTATGTTAAACAATTTCATGCATAATAAAATTGATATACGTCGCTGAGGCTTAATATAAGTTATTTCATGAATAATGTGGGGTTTACAGAAAGACACAAAATATTTCAAATTTTATATTTTATCTGTCTGTTAAATACTGTTTATTATAGATGAAGGTTGTTGAAGGATGAAATAGATTTTTAATTACGATAAGCGCTTTTAAGTTTCCCTAAATGTATGCTTATTATACGATGAGTATGAATGCTATAGTTGCACAATTTAGATACACAGGGTTACACAAAAGAGCTCGTGAAGATTACTGAATATGAGCGTAATTTACGTAAAGGTATTTTTAAAATAAGTTACGCATTTTTACGTTGAACGACAGACAGACGGACTGAACGACAACTATAGGTGCTACGTATTTACATAATTACGAATGCACCTAAAAAAAACACTCATTACGAATGACAGAATCAGTGAAGGAGAGATTTCGTCATCTTTTCCTGTGCATTCTCTATCCTCTATTCCACGATTCCTCACCCACAGTGTTTCACACACTGTATTCACTTAGGGAATGTGAGAGGACAAATATCAGGTGTCGCTGGACTTGTTCTTGTATCGCGAAAGCAGATGAACTGTAAATCTTTTCATTTCTATACTTTATTCGTATATTTAATCTTACAGGACCGTAAAGATCTCAGTAGTAAACATTAGTATGTAACCGTTTATTTTAGTTTGTTTAGACTAAAAAAATTAAAATCATTAGAAAAATACATAACAATGTGTAGCTTTGTTTTAAATTTTATGGGAAATATTTTCCTCAATTCACTAAAAAGATAACACAAATTAAAATTAAACTTATTATGCAGTGGCATTTATTTATTGGTTTATTACAACAAAATGTTAACTATAATAAAATAAAATGATGAAATAAAATTACAATACAAAAGATATGCTAATTATAATATTATGTGAATCTATTTTGATTGTGAAGCATAGATGAGCATTGCACATAGTACACATATTATAAGTCCTATTTTCTATGTGGTATTTAGCACAATTCGCCCATCTTTTACATAATTGCTTTCGATATACTTTTTATTTTGATATTCTGCATAAAAAATGTCGATAAGATTATAGTTAAATACTCCAGTCCCAATTTTCAAAATGGGAAAAATGTTTCCCTTAGTAGTGAAAGGGTTAAAAACTGTTTACAGTAAAGTAGCAAGTAAGTCTAGGACAACTCATAACTGTTGAAACATGCGGATTTCATCCAAGTTCATCAGATCTCGAGGGTATAGAAGCACGACCGAACTCGGTGAGTACTTTTCTTCCTTATAAAGAGAATAGAGTTCAGGCGTGATAAAAGTTAATGAAGAAGACATCCCTCTTCCAATATTGTTTAAAGAGTTGTTAGATCGTGAAATAGATGTACATCAGTTTTGATAAGGATGTCATCAACTCACCAAATGCATCGATTTCTGAAATTGTAGAAGAGAAAAAGACAGAAATTTCTTCAGACTCGGGGATCGTAAGTGATATGGAGTTGGAACAAAACAAGCCTCCAACTACAATCGAAGCATTGCATTGCATTAAAAGATCAGAAATTGTATAACATCCATTTCTGAAACAACGAAGTTGTAAAATGTGCAAAAAGAATTGTTAAAAGCACATCTAGGGATGCGCAAATCTTATTTTTTTAGTATTTCATGTAACAATAAGAAAGTAAGTTTTCAGAAATATGTTTTTTTTTTTCATTTCAATCTCGTTTTTGTCTCTATTTTATCTCATAATAATGTTTTATTGCTTAAAATTTAAAGAACAATTATGAATTTAAAATTGCCTTAAATTAATGGAAGATTCAGCTTTTTATGAACATATTTTTCTCTAACTACGGTTATCGCGACACACCGCCTATGACGACACTTTTTTCTGGTCCTGAGAGTGTCGGGATAACGATGTTCGACTGTAATTAAAATTTTAAAACATTGTTTTAAACTGTTGAATTTATCGAATGTAATTTTCTGTAAAGTAATGCGCATCAGAATTTAATTAATTTTCAAATTTCTCTTTGTGTTTCAGGCTTTTTTATACTGCACACAATGTCTGACAAATGACTGACTGAAAAACTATACAGCATCATTAAAAATATAGGGGAGATTGGGTGTTTTGGAAACTTTTTATGAAAGTAAAAAAATCAATTTTGTTTCACAAAAAACAAAAATTTCAATTTATAAAGTGCAGGGTGAAACACTTTTTAATCTCCCTGAATAATATAGAAACATAACATATAAAAGCTATTGAAAATTGTAAAAATTATAGAAACTGTAAGTTTCAAAATGTGTCTCATTCCTAATCTCTAACAGGGAGGTATGGGACAGCAATAAAACAAAGCTTAAAGGCCGCAATATAGTCTAGTGTTGGTTAAATATACAATCAAACAAAGATTATAGGTTGATAATGTATGCGCCTCTATATAAAATTATTGTATCTTGTATGACTGAAATGAAATTCGGGTTTGTCAGTCATAGATGACATTAAAAAATTATCAATTCAATTTATTTACATTTTGAAGTAAACCAAAATATTATCGATGTTATAATAAATATATTATCCCCTAAAAAGGCTTACATGTTAGTAATTTACATTCATCTTTTTTTCAAAAAAAGGAATTGGACATGTCCCATTCCTCTCCACTTCCTTGTTTTGTGTTAAACTTCCTGTAAAAACAAAAATGCTGATTTTAGACTTACTTTAAATTATAGATAACATACTATAACGTTCCAAAAATAAGTAAACTATTACATCTACGCATAAATAAGCATTAACATATGTAGAAAGCATAAAAAATATATGAAGCAATTTATTTTTGATTCTTGAAATAATATTTTCCTTCATGCAATTGTAAGCTAATACAGATAATGTTTTTCAACTAAAACTTAGGCTACCATTGCTTCATCTAGTTTATGATTGATGAAATGTTTATAATGATATATAAAAAGAAAAACCTATTGTCCCATTCCTCCCGCTGTCTCACTCCACCCCATTCTCTCCTGTATATCATCTCCAATTGTGTCTGTGATGAGTAGGGGGAGATGTAGTTCCGTAAAGCAGATGAAAACTAAATTTTAATTTTTAAGTACTTTTGGTTTTCAGAATGTTAAAGTGATTTTTTTTTCCCTTTTAAATAAACCCAATGTTAAAATTGTCTACCAGTTTGAAGGTAGTTTATTTGAGGAGCCTGAGGCACATGTCCCTCATTCCCGACACATAAGATAATGAGAGATAACGGGTAGGCATTTTCATAGCTGGTACAATGAACAAATTTGTATCATAATTACATTTTTTTTTCTTATTTATGATACCAAAAGAGTTTACACTCAGAAGATAACTTAGCCAAACTTCAAACAGAACTAACAAATTGGAAAAAAATCAATGACTTCACAACAGGAAAAAATATCTATACTTAGAAAACAAAATGACTTTCTTTCTCGCAAACTACTTAATGATGATTTGGCGTGTACTGTCATCTATAAACTTTATTATTAGTAATATTAGTATTAGTAATATTTATTTTCTGCGTTCTCAGATAAAGATGGTTTGGGCTAAGGACGAAATCTAAATCTTAATCTTTTTGTAAAAATAAAACCGATATATTCGTTAAAAGATAAAAGTGAAATATTCTAATTATTTTACCAGAAACTTATTAACAGCTTACTTGACTCTTAGGTATGCATATGAGCAGTGCTTGATTTTCACCAGAGCTCAACCCGCTACTTCTTTGATTTTAGTCAGTGTTTGAATAATGGTTAGAATTCACGAGAGCTCATAAAAACTATGCTCCGGAGCCCAGCTGAGTTTCCGTAAAACCAAAAATTAAATTATCAAGTACCAACAGATCTTCGTAAAACACTATCAAAAAATTTAAAAGGCACTAGGCCTTTCGAAAGATCTGGGTCTTTCTTCATCAGGCGGAAAGAATACGTGCTAAGAAGACTAGAAGGTAAAAGTCAATATGTGTATTTAATGAAAATAAGTGTTTTTCCACAAATTTGTAAAGGTATTCATAATTTAAAGGATGTTTGACGAATAACTCCCTTAAAGAGATATATAAAAAGGGAAGTGGCGATTTTCTTGGTATCGCAATGTATGAAATCTTAGGTTAATTAAGAAATATAGCGCTTTGCAAAGAACTTAAGCTGTTTGTAAAGAAAAGGGAAAATTGGAGAATCGCCTGCGTTTTGCCTATCAGTTTTATATTCTTCAGGCATATTACAATGAGCTTATTCAACATACACTTATAGAAAATGACCCTTTGTTTCTCAATCAGCCTAAAAGATCTATGCAGTGTTAAACTAGTTGAAAAATGATAATATGTTTCTCTATCAGTCTGTTCATTTTCAGGCTTGTTGTAAAAAGTATGAAACTTTAGACAAACTGGAAAAGACCATTTGCTTTTCAGTTAGCCAGATATTTTTAAGCTTTATGCAAGTAGCCTATCTAATGTTAAAGTAAATTTAAAAGACCATGTAATTTAAAAAAACAATAAAGAAAAGGATCTGGAATTTATAATGCTTTAAAAAAAGTATCAGAAATCCATTTTATTCACAGATTTCATCAGCGTACTCGGTTGTCCAAGCTTAAGATGTGATGTGTGGTGTTATTTATGATGACCGGTTATCTGCACGAAGTATATAGGCTCTAAGGGGAGTGCCTCTACGTGGGGAAGGGGTCTTTTTAAGTAAACTTAAGCCATATTTAAGCAATGTTTCACATGGTCTGAAGAAAACCATGGAAAATTCCCAATGGATCAGCCGACGGGCGCGATTGGATTCGAACCAAGCACCTCCGGTTTACCAGTTTCGAAGGCAGAACTGGTGGGGGCCGAGCTTAAGGAATAAATACTTATTTTTTTATATTTTGATTATATTTGTTGTAAACAAACACTCCGTGCATAAACGTCAATAAAATCAGTAAACGAGGCATGTTTCTAATGTTTCTTCAGCATTATGTAGAAAAGATGGGTTGTTAAATGAAAATATTTATAATAAATATTTAAAAATTCTTAAACGGAAAATCTACTAATGAGGCATGTTTTCAATGTTTCCCAATTTCTTACAAAAAAAAAAACACCTTGCTGAATAAAATTAACTATAAAAAATAACTCATAAAATTGCCATATTTGAAATCTGTAGAATGCAGATAAGAAATTATTTTAGTATTTCCTTGCATCAGGTAGATAAAGTGTGTTTACTACTTGGATTCGATTGAGAAGACACATCTTTCAAACTAAGTAAGTTTATTAAACATAAATATAAAAAAACAATCTGAATAAGCTGAGCTAAAATCACGGCATGCATCGTGATTACAAGAAGCAGCAAAACAAGCTCTAGCGAGCATACCACACGATACGACAATCAACATTACAGTGTTGCCATTCAGTACAACAAAACTTGGTTATTAAATAAGTGTTGCCACAAATATACATATATTACACCCTTCTTTTTAATTTCAATGAGACACATAAATACAATCATTACAATACGTAAATCAATCAATACAATATATAAATACAATCTTTATACTATATACAAATAAACAAATATACTCAATAACGAACATAATCATTAAAGCGTTTTGGGTGTTTTATTATTCGGCCATATGAAGTAATATATGAAGAATTATTTACACTAGTATTTTGTGACGGGATGTGATGTGAAGGGTCTGAATTTTGAGAAGTATTCATTTGCTTAGTCTTGACATTTGGTAAAGAGTCAAGTGTATCATCAGAATAGCCTAAAAGGGATGTTTTTGATACTCTCAGGAATTTTCTATTTCTTATAAATACTCTGCCATTTGCAGTTTTAATTTTATAAGATCTGGGATATTTAGTTTTAGAAATAACAGTTGCTGGTTCCCATAGTTTAGTCTTAAAATTTTGAACAGTGATTTTCTCACCTGGCTCTAACTCATTTAATGTTTTTGACGATTTCTCATAATAATGTTTTTGAATTTGTTGTCGCCTTAATAAGTTAACGTTTACATTGCCAAATATTTCTGGATTAAGCATTTTATTACTTACAGGTTCTGAATCGCCTGCCGAACATCATTTGGGCTGGCGATTAGCCTAAGCCTGAAATAGGAGTGTTCCTATATTCAAGTAACCCTATTGCAGGTGTTCGGTTGTCCTCAAAGGCTTTTTTGAAAATAACTTTACTAATGCCACTGCCTTTTCTACCATGCCATTGCTTTATGGATAATTTGGACTCGTAAAGGGAATTTCTATGTCCCATTCCTTGCAAAAGTTTCTAAATTTGTAACTATTAAAGGCTGGTTGTCACAAATTATTGTTTCAGGGATACCAAATCTAGAAAATATAATTTCTAATTTAAATATAAATTCCTCACTAGTTTTCTGATCAACTTTTACTATCTCTATCCACTTCGAAAAATAATCTACTACTACAAGGTAATCAGTGTCATGAAAGTACATGAGGTCAATACCTATTTTTTCGAAAGGTCTATTTGGGATATCATGAAGTTCAAGTGATTCTTTCGTTTGTGTTTTTTGAAATTTTTCACATACTCTGCATTTACTAATTAAATCTTCAATGTCTCGAGTGATGCCTGGCCAGTACATTATTTCTCGAGCTCTGCTTTTACATTTTGTTATTTCTAAATGGGATTCATGAATGAGGAATAACATGTCCTGTCTGAGTGCATTTGGAACCACAATTTTGTCATCTAAAAATACTAATTCATTAGCAACATATATGTTATTTCTAACTTTATAATAGCAGAGAAGATTTTTAGGAACTGATTTTTTACTTTTAGGCCACCCTTCCTTAAAAAAATTGGAAACTAACTGAAGTTCTTCATCTTCCGCAGTTAATTTTTGAAACTGTTTGAATTTGTTTTCATACGTTTGAATTTGTTTTCATTGGCAAAGAGTTTTTCAACAGAGTGAACAACATTTAACATTTCAGGGTCTTGTTCACCCACATCTTTTAAACTTGCTCTTGATAAAGTATCATCAAGGTACATCTTACTACCTGGAATATATTTTATGGTAAAATCATATAGTAGTTTAAGCAACATACGTTGCAAGCGATTGGTAATTTTACCAATGGGTTTGTGCACAGTTGACGTTAAAGGCTTATAATCACTTTCAACTAACACTTTATGACGATACAACAAATTATGATATTTTTCAAATGCAAATACAATTGCGAGCAGCTCTTTTTCAATTTGAGCATAATTTGTTTCACACTCACTCAAACTTCTAGAAGCAAATGACACTGGGTGTCCCTCTTCTAAGAGACAAGCACCTAGTCCATCTTGTGAACTGTCACATTGAAGAGTTATAGGTAATAAAGGGTTGAATACTTTTAAAACAGGATCTGAACTAATTAGTTTTTTTTATATTTTCAAATCTAGTTTCTTGTTCATGGTTCCACAGGAACTCTACACTATTTTTCAACAATTCTCTCATTGGGTCTGTTACAGCTGATACATTGGGCAAAAATTTACTTAAAAAATTAACCATATCCAATAGTCTTTTGATATCACGTTTACACGATGGCTTTTCAAGCTCATTAATTGCCTTTACATGACTAGGATCAGCTTTTATCCCATCTTTAGCAATAATTAAACCCATATATTTAACTTCATTCACTCTAAATTGAAATTTGTCAGGATTAAATTTTATGTTACTTGATTGTGCCCTCTCTAAAACTTTCAAAAGAATTTGGTCATGTTCATCTTTAGTTCTACCGCTTATAATCAAATCATCGAAATATATTTCAACACCTTGTATATCACCAAATAATTTAAAAAATTTTTTTGGAATACTTCTGGTGCGGAGTAGATTCCGAAAGGTAATCCATTGAAGCAATAACGGCCTAAAGGAGAATTAAAACAACACAGTTTTGAGCTAGCTTCATCTAACACAATTTGACAGAATCCCTCTTTTAAGTCGAGTACTGAAAAATACTGTTTTTCTTCAAGTTTGCTAATGATTTCATCAGCCGAAGGAATAATATACTGCTCCCTTTTAATGGTTTTATTTAAGTTCCTAGGATCAAAACAAATTCTCAACTTGCCATTTGGCTTTTCAACTACTACAAGGCTACTGACCCATATTTTTGGTTCATTTACAGGGAATATAATGCCTAACTTTGTCAATTCATTAAGAATTTTGCCTAGCTCTTTATGCAGACACTGTGGTACCCTTCGTGGTGGATTTATAATTTTGACATCATTTTTCAATTCAATGTGATGCGGCTTTCCAGGAAATTTACCTAAACCCTGAAAAACATTATTAAACTTGCTAATTACATTTAATTTAAACCCAATAAACGCTTAGCCTTAACAGCCACAACAACAAAATTTAACTTTACATTAGAACATTTATCTGTATTACATGTTAGCATAATACACCGTTCAGGTTTAAGCTTATGATTACCATATGATGATAAAACAATATCAGTTGGGATCAAATTAGTTTTAAGCTTTGAATTAAAAGTTTAAAAAACTGACAGAGGAAGAATATTAACTTGAGCCCCTGTGTCCAATTTAAAATTTACCTGCTGATCTCCAACTGTTACTGTTTTATGCCATTATTTTTCAGAATTTACAGTATCAACATTAATCACAACATTATCAATATATAAACAATTAATTTCAGTATTTACCTCATCACTTTTTTGAAAATTTTTTACCTCATTAACTTTTTGAAAATTATTTCTATGTTGGCTTACCTTGTTTGAATTCTTGCAAACAGCTGCAAAGTGATTTTTTTTACATAGATTACACAGTTTATTGTAAGCTGGACAATGTCCTTTGGAATGTTTTTTCCCACACGATTTACAGTCAAACGTTTGTTTATAGTTCGTGTTTTTTCTCTTTTGATGTACCGCGTTTACATCACTGACTTTGGGTTCATTTATTGTCCTTATTTGCTCCTTACTGACTTCACAGGTTCAAATGTTGTCTACGGCTTTCTTCAATGTTAGATCCGACTCGCGGAGTAGCCTTTCCTGCAGGCCCTTGTCCCTTATTCCAAGTACTACGTGATGCCTCAAAAGGCTTGATTCTTGGTCGCCGAAACCATAGAAGGAGGCTAACGTCTTTTGCTCTGTCAGATACGCATCTACAGCTTGACAATCTTTCTGTGAACAGGAAAAGAATTTAAAGCGTTCGAATAATTCATTACTTTGTGGCGAGCAGTGGTTTTTGAATTTCTTTATTACATCGTCGAATTTGTCTTTGCTTTCACCCACTTCGAAAGGAAAAGTATTAAATACGTTGACACCTCATCACCAATTAGATTCAGTAAGATGGCTATTTTGACTTTGTCATCTTTTCCATTTTTCTCAGCAGCCAACATGAAGTTGTCAAACTTCTGCTTCCATTTAATCCAGTTGTCTGATAAGTTTGGTGCGTTGAACGCCAATTCATTGGGGGGCTTGAAACTGTCCATTATTGCAACTGAACACAATAGTTCGCTATTTTTCTTATTACCGAACACAAAAGTCCGACTGGAAACAACTTCAACCTCCTTTTACGGAGCAGCGTGATGGCTCTTAGCCGTAGCGTTGAAAACAGCTTCGAAACGGTGTGATCGCTCATGATCGTCGAAATCTTTCTTCATCCAAGTCAAAAACGAACTGACACTATGTTTATTACTTGGATTCGATTAAGAAGACACATCTTTCAAACTAAGTAAGTTTATTAAACATAAATATAAAAAATCAATCTTGAATATGCTGAGCTAAAATCACGGCATGCATCGTGATTACAAGAAGCAGCAAAACAAGCTCTAACGAGCATACACACGATACGACAATCAATATTACAGTGTTGCCATTCAGTACAACAAAACTTGGTTATTAAATAAGTGTTGCCACAATATACATATATTGCAAAGTGAAAATAATCATAATGAATATATAAGAAAACTGCCCCGTTGGCAAATATGATTTATCATGCTGAGTACTTTAGATTAGTGATTATTTTAATTTTAATGCTAATTGCATTTAAAATAAAAATAAGCTCAAGACGTGCAGCAGAGATCGTGAAATTGATGAACAGTTTGTTGCTATTTTAAATGTATATTTTGCCTCTCTCCGCTCGCTTATATATCAAATGAAGTCTCTTAATCCTAGATACATAACGTTCTTTCATACACTTTGACTTCATAACGTGAGGTCGGTATGACTCACAGATGATTTCAACCTGATTGCACTGTGGCACTATATCTACGTATATACGACATACGTGCCTTACTACTTACTTACGTGCACCTTTCAGGACCTCTGGCCGCGTACTAAGTTAGGTTGGACAGACGATGCGATACACAAAATGGTTAGAAAGAAACAAACAAAAACATTTCGCGCGGAGTCGTTTTGACTCACATTATGTATCCAGGATTAAAATGGTATGCGTGTAAAACTTAGTTATACGAAGTAAAATGAAAATTTTTGTTGTGTCTTTATTACGGAATCTGTCGAATTTGTAGTAAATTCATGAAATGACAAAAATTACCGCATACTTAAAACATAATACAAATCAAATAAGTCAAAGTTTGGTTCGTTATAGTTTCGTTCTTACCCAAATTTACTGCTGTGTGAAGTTAATATGTTACGCATAAGCTTTTGATGAATATCTTTCATTATGTTTTTCGCCAAAAGATTTTACCGATGCTTAAAAATTTTTCCCCAATACAATAACTTCCTGGTTCTAAAAAATCGGAAATGATCTCTGTCTTTATAGAAAGAACAGATTTTTCCAATTTCCGCATTGTTCCTACCACACCTTTTCCGTATTAGAAATTGCATTTAAAAAATAGTCTTAAAAATTATATTAAAGAAATGCAATTTTCTTTAAATATAGTGTACGCAAAAGGGACTAAAAAACAAAATATCTATTGTTATTTATTGCTGTTTTATGTGTAAGATGAATTGTTATATATTATATATATTATAGCTTCGAATGATTTGTTCCATATCTCAAATTAAAATTGTAAAGTAATAATCATATTCGAGTTAATGTATCTTTCTATTCTGTAAATATCATATGTATTTTTAAACCCAGTTACATAGAGTAATTTTTTAAAAAAAGCTTCTGGATTGTGTTATTAGTAAGATTTATTTAAAAAGTTTACATTTCAGAAATTTCCGCTTTTTGTTAAATAATAAAATGAATTAAAAAAAATAAATACATTGCACATTCAATAAGTATTGAAACTGTTTGATTATAGACTTTTTTGTGAATACTTAGATAAATATTGAACGAATCGTTCTTGCTTTTCGACGGGGGGAGGGGGGGAGAACGTGTTTTAATTTATATATCCTGATGAAAATGCAGGCACGAGAGCAATTAGGGGACCAACAAAAAATTGAATAAGAAAAATGATATTTGCAGTAATCCTGTAACAATAACAGCTCGAACTTATCTGCAGTTGTAATAAATTGTTATCTTCGCCTTTTACAATATTTCTGTGCATTTATGTAAAAATAGCTTGTATATTCATAAATACATAAAAGTTGCTGTGATTTTTTTATGCGCATTATATTTGCGTATAACGTTCAAAATTTTTAACCAAATTTAACGCTAATTTCAGAAAACGTCGAAAAATTCATTAAAAATATTATATTGCAGTTACAAATAAATATATTGAATATCTGATGAGAATTTGTGTGGAAAACCGATTATGGAAGATTGAAAGCTATTATCACGACTTATATCGATATTACGTAGTCAACTTCCATTCATATGTTTTTGAACGTTTTGTAGAATATTTTCGCCGATATTAGGCTATCCCTTTTATGTAGCCCTTGTATAGTTAACTACTAAATTATAAAAGGAAAAAATGTAATATCAGTCTCGCACTCGCGATTAAAACTTATTGAATTGCAGTTTCCAGTACGTGTCAAATATTCAATATATTTCTAATTATAGCAGCATGATATCCCACTTTCGCTTTATGAAAGTTTCTGAAAATATTATTGAATCTACATTATTAAAATCCGACCGTATGTATGTATGTAACGCTATCTCCTCCGATCCCGGAAGCGTAGAAACGACGAGTTTGTTTTGAATTGAAGGAAAAAAAAAAACCCGGGATCCCGAGTTGCCCATTCATATCCCTAAATTTCAATTAGTTGGTAAGTTATCAATAAAAAACGTTAAAATTTAAATTACTTTGCCCCTGCATGTTTGCACAATGTTCGCACAGGTCGAAAAAGATCCCTCCCGATATCAATTGACAATAAATGGCAATAGTAGTATATTTTTTCGCTTTTTAAAATTGCCATCTCGGACGTTCTAACAAAGTCAAACAAAAAACAATGAGATTTTTAAATAGATTGTTTTTTTTCTTGAACTAACGGTCTATTTTTTTTTTTTTTTTTACAAATTTTTCGATTTCATTGGAATTTTTTATAAAACATCGATTTTCAGTCCTTTTTACTTTCTTCTATCTTTACAAGAAGAAAGTATTGGATTCATGAAAATTTTCGACTTCCGGTTTTCGACGGATTTATACGTTTTAGAAGGTCCTGAACACGTTTTGACTATTTTTAGAAAATGTCTGTCTGTGAGTCTGTCCGTCTGTCTGTCTGTATGCGACAAAAAAATTGTGTGCGCTCTATCTCAAGAACTAATGCTCGAAATTTAATAAAATTTTATATTCAGTTAGACCTTGATATGAATTATTGCCTATTGGTTTTTGGTGAATATTGGCCAGCAGGTGGCGCTGCTATACTACGTTTTTCATGATTTTCAAGATTGCTATATCTCAAGAACTAATGCACAGAATTTCACCAAACTTCAGATTCTGTGACTCCTTGAAATACATAGATGCTGATTAAGTTTTGGTGTAAATTGGCCTCCAAATTGGCGCTGCTATACCACGTTTTTCATGATTTTCGTGATAGCTATATCTCAAGAACTAATGCACAAAATTTCACCAAACTTCAGATTCCGCGATACCTTGAGATACATAGCCGCTGATAAGGTTTTGGTGTGAACTGTCCTATAGGTGGCGCTGCTATGATACATTTTGCACGATTTTTGCGATAGCTATATCTCAAGAACTAATGCAGAGAACTTCATCAAATTTTAGATTCTGTCACACTAGAATATATAACATAATTAGACGCTGATTACATTTTGGTATTAACCTTGCAACAGGTGGTGCAGCTATGCTACATTTTGCACGATTTTTCCGATAGCTATACCTCAACAACCAACGCACAGAATTTCATCAAACTTCAGATTTTGTTACAAAATGACATATAACATAATTACACGATGATTATGTTTTGTTATAAATCCTTTAACTGATGGTGCTGCTGTGCTATATTTTACACTTTTTTTTTAACTAGTTATATCTCAAGAACCAATGCACAGAATTTCATCAAACATCAGATTATTTTACACCATAACATAATTAGACGCTTTTTTACGTTTTGGCATAAATTGTCCAAGATATGGTGTTGCTGTGCTACGTTTTGCAAATTTTTTGTTATAACTATATCTCAAGAAGCAATGGACGAAATTTCATCAAATTTCAGATTCTGTTAGGTCTTGACATAAATAGATGCTTATTACGTTTTAGTATAAATTACCCAACTTGAGGCACTACTAAGCTCATTTTCTCAGAATATTAATTAAATTTTGCGTTTTAGGCTTTTCGGATACCAGAACCTCATTAGGCTGAGTCAGATGTTCGAGAAAATTCGATAGTGAGTAACTTTGGGGTCACCACGTTTTTTTTTTTTTTTTTTTTTTTTTTTTTTTTTTTTTTTTTTTTTAATATTAAAATGTACGTATGAGATAGAAGAAAGTTTTGGGATTGACACATCCAACTAGTTTTCAATACTTTCGAGGAATGCATTTTTAATTCCAATCCTAAGAGTTCTAAGAAAATCTGACAAAAAACGATGCCGGATTCTAAATTCTCACTCTTTTTTGAGAGTGACAGTGTAATTTTTTTTTAATTTTCGATTTTTTCAATTAAAAAAAATTCTAAAGGTTCTTATTATAAGTTTCCGCAAGTAAATATTTTATATCTCCCAAACTTATTGCACTATCGATCTCTATTTTTTTTATTGCATATGATTGTACATACTGGTTTATGGCTTTCTTTTCTGCCATAAATATAGCGATAAACAGAAAACGATAAAAATTTATATTAATTTTTTTTTCACAATTAGTTGGGAAAATTTCTTCTATAGTTTTTCTATTATATCATCACGTATTGTTTCATAACATAAAATGGTCCTACATGCAATTTCGTAACAAGTTTTCGCAATAAATCCTTTATATTTATAACCATAATTATACTTAAGTATTCCCTTTAATTTTCTTGATGCCAGTGCAATTTACTAAAAAAATTTAATCTAAGGAAGTTAGTTTTAAATTACTCTCTTGTAATTGATGTCCATCCATCGCTAATTGTAAAAATTTAATTAAACAGATCCTTACAACTTAATTTATAAGGTCATTCTCTTATCTCGTTTCGTAGTGTACATTTATTTCGAATCAAATTTAGGAATTTAGGACATGTGTCTAATGTACTTAAAAAAAATATTTTAAACAATTTTCTTTCTTTTTCTTTCTTATTATTGGAATAGCTTTAAAATTAAGGTTTTATTTGATTTGAAAGACAAGAAGTATTTAGAACAGACGTTCTAATTTATCAAAAAACAATACGAATGAAGAAACTTTTCAATCGTTTTATTAAATTAAGCATTTTACTCATTTATAAGAATTTATTTCTTGTATCCTTTTCCAACTTCATGTATCCTATAGGATATTAAATCACCCTATAGGCTAAAAATATTTCACGTATATAAATAATGTTTAAAAAAAGATAAATTGGTGTGAATGAGGCCTGACATATAGCAGAACTAAACAAAACAGCAATTTGTTTCTAATAGCGCTTTTTTGGTGTGCTACGTGTTATATAAAAATGGCTTGCAGTAGAAATGTGCGAAATGTACATAAATGAAAATGTAACTACTGTGCGTTGCATAAATATACATAAAATAATATTTGTGAAAGGTACTGGTATCAAGATTTGTAAATGACAGCCTTACACACACACAGAAACATATGTATATATATATATATATATATATATATATAATCATTATTATTATTATTATTTTACGCAATTCAAAAAGTTAAACATTAATGTTAATCTTGTGTTAAA
Source organism: Maratus speculifer (assembly GCA_964019185.1). Taxonomy (NCBI): domain Eukaryota; kingdom Metazoa; phylum Arthropoda; class Arachnida; order Araneae; family Salticidae; genus Maratus; species Maratus speculifer. The sequence continues at coordinate 220,869,866 of OZ025291.1, forward strand.
TCAGCCATTGAATTTAAAAATTATGTGACAGAAAAAAGATGGTTAAGACGCTTGAAGGGTTAAAATGGCACAAACATTTTTAAGTAGAAGATGAAGCAGGCTCAGAAGTTACTCGACCGTGGCTGCGTCGAGTTTATTATTATTAAACCAATAACTGATCATTTTTATTGGGTAAACTCGAATGTGAATCCGGTAAATTTAAATTGGTTAAACTTTCGTCATCTGAATCTGAATCTAACATGTCAAATTAATTACAATTTCATTTCCCAAATGGTTGTTATAATTTGTTAAATTACATTTTATTTTATTTATTTATTTATTGATTAAAATACTTCTAATCGCATGTTTTTTTTCTTTTGCTTAAAAGACTTCTAATTACATTTTTTTCTCTTTCTCTCCGAGAAAAAATGTCACAATTTCGTTTCTATATTTACTGTCGGAGAGAAGACATGACAGTCTTGAAGTTCCCTCAAAGTAATGTTTTAGGCAATCTACAAAAGTTTCTTTTGTAAAATTCCAGTTTTTCATAGTATGGAAGCCTTCTTCACAGTGTCCCTTTAATCAAAGACTAATTTAAATACTCGAGTCAATTCCACCGTGTAATGAATTTATAAAGTGGGGAAATTCAATCCATAAACTTAGTTTATCACAGATGACGATTCCTAACCATCTATCTGCCTTTTTGTCTATTTGTATGTATATTTGTTTGTCTGTCTGTTAATTATATAGCCTAATTATTAGCTACTTTTCTTGTCATTAATATAACTTTTAAATTCTAAAAAATAGGAAGTAAATATAATACTAAATACCATTTCATTTCAACTCAGTACATTTTTGAACTGCTTGAAAATTTTATACTTTATGTACTATTAGGGTGGTCCTTAAAAATGAACTTTTAAAATTTGTATGGGGCACCCCTTTATTTTGTTCTATGTATAAAAAAAAGACTTCCACAAAAATTTCAGAATTTTAAAACAAATTTTAAGGGTTGCTACCAAGTTTTCAATACTTGAAAAAGTAGAAAATTTGACATACTTTTAATCTAATTTTTAAGTTATTAATGAATATCCATAGTCATCGCAAAATTGAGTCATAGTATGACATTAGGCTGTATAGACTGTCGAATGCTTCAATTTTTTTTCCAAAATTCCTGCTGAGTTTTGAATTTTTTTCAGCGATTTTTAAATATATTCATGTTTTTGTGCGTTTTTTTTAATGGGCCAGAGCAATGTCGACGGATCAGCTAATCTAACATAAAATAGTGCTGAAAACAATAATAATTCAGCTTTAATTTTAATAAATGATTGTGTAATAAAGAATGTTTCATTAGCACTAAATAATATTTACTAGCGAGCTACGCCCGCTAGATGGGCCACTTTTTCCAAACGAACCTCGGTATTAAGCAGTATATAATAAGCAAAAAAATTCATTTAATAAGCAAGTCTTGGTGTTCGAATCCTCAAGCACAAAAAAAAGTAAATTAAAGAGCCATGGTCCAGTTAAAAATATGTGATTTCGCATGGTGGGCCACGTGCACTTGAAAAAAAAAAGATTGTGGATCGGAGCTATGGTCGCTTCGCGCCCGTAGTCCCGTTAAAAGTATTTGGTTTTGCACGGTGGGCACTAAGCGCCCATAAGACATTTTTTCGTATTTTTTAGTTCATCAGAAGCAGATTTTTACGCAGATTCTGAATATGTAATCAGTTTTTTCTACTTTAAAAACTGTCTGCATGATGGTTTAAGGAAAAAACGCGCAAAAATTTTTTTCAATAGTCCTGTTTTATTTCTAAGTTCAATATTTTACCGAAAACTACGGTAAATATTCTACGGCAAGTCAAAAAAATTGATGCGGGAAAAAATGCAATTAGCGCCGGTAGAAATGGAGGTTTTCGGCTGTTTCTTCTTTTAACCAAAGGGGAAAAATTCATTCCTTCACCTCAAGGTAGCGCAGTGTTCTGCTTCGGAGCTCCGTAGGGAATTGAGATATTTTTCGTTCCGATTCCCAAGGGGTTTTTAATTCATAACTTTTTTAATTTTGATCCCACGATCTCGAAAGTGCCCGAAATGACTTCCCCGGAATTTTTCCAATCGAAAGACACCTCTCGCGACTTCCAACTCGCCCGCGTTGCGAACTGTAATCGGCTTCAAGCAGACAGACAGAGGCGCACGGATTTTATTAGTATAGATTATTAAAATTATTGACTTTTGTGTGTGCAACATTTTTTTTCGCAAAAATGGTGCTTTTCTTGTGTATTAACAGTCCATAATCCTCTACTCTTAGTGTAACCCTTGGTTGCTCCGACAACAGCTGCAATTTGGCTAATGAGTAGACAAAAAGGTAACGTTTTTGTATAATTTTAGCAAAAGTAGACAATATTCTTTCGTATCGTTTCTCGCCTCTTTTTCGGTGTGTGGCTAGTTAGTGAATTGACTAGACGTAGAGTGTTACTGTGCAACTTGAACGATTTTTTATCTGAACAAAAATGAATTTTTTTAAATGTTTGGATTGAATCCATTTAGGCTTCTTTTTTTATCCCTAAGTAAATTTTCCTGTAAATAAGGTGATTTTCAATCTAAAATAGGACCTATTCTATGAATACATTTTTTTTTTGTATGTTTGATGAATATTGATTTTAAATACAAATATTTTTATTTGGTAAATAAAACAGCATGGCAGCTAACACTAAAGTATCCATCGTAACAAGAAATTTACAGATATCTGGATTGTTAGTCAAATTTCACCATCTTTAAGCGAAATAAAGCTGCCAAATAAAAGAGATGTGTTGTCTTTTTTTCTGTTACAAAAAAGAACTTAAGTTAAATATTAGAAATTCAGCACACTATGATGCAAGTGACGTCCTTAATTTGGGGAAAAGCTAACAATCCTTCTAGATTGGAAAACATGTAGTTGATAAAATTGAAAGACTATTTAAAAAATGACAGAAGCTTAAAAAACCAAAGAAAACAAATCAAAATGCTCAGAAGGTTTGAGAAAAATTAATAGGATTATAAGATTGCTTTGGATGTTGTTTTTTTATGTTTCTCACGTGAATGCCCTTAATATGACAGAAATTGAAGAGGATAAGGAATTTTTACTTGCTCAGAGCCAAAAAGGAAGACCTGGTAAAATAGGATGTCGTTATAAATGTTTTGTACAAAAAAGCAACGGAATCAATCAAGGAAAAAGAACGTTTTCAACAAATGAAAAAGCGTGAAGTAGACAAATCATTGCTTTTTGAACAAGCAATCAGTTCCTTCAGATACTTTTTGAAGATGAAGGAAGCTCAAGTGATAATGAAACTTGTACCAAGGAGGAAAAAGTAGCTTCATACTCTCACAGTGATCCACCTCTTAAAAAAAGAGGTTGAATGAATATTTTGGACAATAGTGTAGCTGCAAGCCTGGAAGCAGTAAAGTTAAATGATAGAAAGGCAGCTATTGTTTTGCTTACAAACCTAAAACATGTGGGTTTTGATCCTGCCAGTTATAATGTTAGCAAATCATGTATTCGTTGCCTTAGAATCAAAAGCCGAACAAGCAGAGCCAAAAATTAAAAAAAGAGTTTTCGGCAAGTATTTCGTTGACTGTTCACTGGGATGGCAAAATTTTAGAAGACATTTCAGGATCTGAAACTGTTGCTAGATTAGTAATTATTATTTCTGGTAAATCTATTGACCAATTACTTGCAGTTCCAAAACTTCAGTCAGGAACAGGTGAAGCAATACCTTTGGCTGTTAACAAAACATTGGAGTCATGGGGAATTAAAGAGCAAGTAAAATCTATGTGTTTTGATACAACTTATGCAAATTCCGGGTTATCAACAGGAGCTTGTGTTCTTTTGGAACAGAAAATGAAGAAAGAAATGCTTTGGTTGGCTTGCCGTCATCACATCCTGGAGATAATGCTGGCAGCCGTTTTTGTTAAGTCACTCAGAGTTCCAAATGCGCCAGACATACTCTTATTTGAATGATTTAAAATTTCGTAGAACTCTATTGATCATGATATATTTCAGACTTCCGTAACTGATAATTTTATCAATGAAAAAACAACAGAAAATGCATCAAAAATCATAGAGTTTGCACAAAATCAACTTAATGATTATCAACCAAGGGACGATTACAAAGAGCTGTTAGAGCTTGCCGTCATTTTCCTAGGAGGAGTACCCGTAAGAGGTGTTTACTTTAAGGCCCGATGGTAGCTTTTCCTTCGAGCACGATGGATGGCAAAGGCTCGCTCAAGATTTATTTATTTAGTGATCAGTTCAAACTCTCGAAGCACGAAGAATGTGGAGTTCAAGTTTGCTCGTTTGTGGTAAAATTTGAGGCACCATCTGCTTATTCTGTGCCTAGAAATGATTTATTGCTTCTTAAAAACTTGAAAGAATACGAAAATGCAAATAAAAACATTTCTTTGTGTGCTATGAAGAAATGTCGAGGACATTTGTGGTACTTGTCAGAAGAACTAGTTGCTTTTCCATTTTTCGATGACAATGTCTCATTTAAAATTAAAAATGGTGCGTACTTTGAAAAATGTAAAAAATGAGAAACCATTGAAACGTGCACGGGTTGATCCTGATGACATCCTCAAATAGAACTTACAAGATTTTGTAACAAGTAACACTCTGAGGTTTTTTTAAATTATGAAATTGCCTTCATACTTTTTTTGTAACAGATGTGATAAATTGGAATAAAAATGAATCTTTCAAAACTTGTAAGACTTTTGCGGCTTCAGTCAAAATTATTAATGATGTAGCCGAAAATGGGGTAGTACTTATTGAGGAATACAATAAATTTCATGCAAAAGATGAAGAACAAAAATAGTACTTGTTGTTAGTCGAGCAGTTTCGAAGCAAATATCTAGACTCTAAAAAATCTAGATTTATGCAATCCCTTTCATGTTTCATTCAGCTTCATTAAATTTTAAAATGTTACACAGCAACACTGCTTTGTAAAATATATTGTTGCACTTGAGATATTGAAAATTTCAAGACTCTAAGATTGAGATTTTAATTGTATTTTCTCTCTCTCAAGGCCGACTTGAACCCATAATTAAGTTTCTGCAGTACGTAAAAACATCATCACGAAACATCATACAAAAGAAAACACACATTTGTTTTATACGTAATTAACAGAAACATATATATTTATATATTCCCAGGCATACATGCACATAATTTTACCTTGCAAAAAGCATTAATTTTTTTTTTTTTTTTTTGAAATTGCAAAAATATGTTCTTTTGTTTCTCGCTTAATCTCCATTGAAAGTATTCAACCATTGAGATAAATTCGCAAGTAATGCAACTTTATTACACCACACGACTTTTACATGTAAAACACTTATGTTTACCTTATAATCTCTTATAATATTATAAAGAAGTGACTTTTTTTGTTGGTGTTTATTTGTGGGAGTAATCTCTGGAACTACCGAAGCGATTTCAAAAGTAATGGTAGCAAATTGCTAAAAACCGTCCCTGGTCCAACATAGGCTATATTTTATGTCTATGGTACAACCTATTTCAATCATCTTTTAAACACCCTGTATACTGTAAAAGAAGAAAACAGCGTGGTATTTTTTAAATAATTACTTCAAAAAATAGATGTTAATTATGAGGCTATTCATTTTGTTTTAACAAACCTAAGAAAAGTTCTCAGTATCATATTTTGTTTTCGAAAGGCGAGCAAAAATATGAGTGATTACAGAACTCATAAATATTCAATAGCATTTATAATTGAAATTTTGCTATTTTTAAGAGCATAATTCGCATAGTCTAGACTTTATCATGCCATCATTAGACTAAACTAGCATTCGTGAATGTTTCTGTGGCACAATATTTTGGCTACTGATCAAAAAGAAAGGCGAAGATTATTAAGTGATGAAAAACTTAGTCATTTTGCGTTACTGTTCCCACCATGAATATTAACTATTGTATGAAATTACCAAACTATGTTTGTTATTTCAAACTGCTACTTATTTTATGCATAGTTAAAAAAATCGTAAAAAATTGCCTCTGTTTTTAAAGACTATCTATTTTCTGATAAACGCTGCATAAATGCCTATGGAGCGTTCGAATTGATCAAAAAATATATAGTCTTTAAAAACAGAGGCAATTTTTTACGATATTTTTATTAGTGTGGCATCATTTTTTAAACCTTTAAAGTGCCATCCCGTTCCTCAAATGCAAGCACTTCATTTACATCAATACTTCGCAAAATTGTTCTATTAGCAAAGTTTGCATTGTTTTTCGTGTCTAAGTTGACCCGTGTGAGCTATAGGCGCAGATTCCCAAAACTTTTAAGGAGCCAGTGGCTCCTAAACCAAAATATTCTAGTCGCCACCTGGGCTTAATTTCTAAGAAAAATTAAGAAACAACGCAAAACAACGCAGAAACAACCCGAATTTCGTTAAAAGATCGCAGAAGAAAAGCTATTTTTATCAAAGGATCGCAAAAAACGCCGAGACGCGGAAGAAACGCGATTTTTGGTTAGATGATCGCTAAAAAAACATGCAATTTTCGTCAGAGGATCGCAATAAACTTGGGATTCTCGTCAAAGGATTGCGCAAAAACGCAATTTTCGTCACATGATCGCAAGGAAAAACGCAAAATTCGCTTAGGAATGACGACTTAGACATCGAAAATTAGTCACCAAATCAAAAAATTTAGTCGAAGCATGGCGACTGGCGACCGTGGATCTGCACCTATAGTGCAAGCGTGTGATCTGTGTCCACACGGTCATTTGCGTGTGCCTGGTATGTATGTCTGTGTGTGTAATTAAATATCTACATAATTTCAAGGACAGGGAAAGTCCTATAATCGGCTTCACAACGAACTGCCATATTTCAGCAAGCGAGGTTTAGTCAGGTTCTATTATTTCAACTAAATTGTTGCTAGCGTTAATATAATGTTAACATTTCTGACGGTTGAGGGACATTTTTATGTTTTATAATATGGATAAATATACGTAGATGTGCAGACAAATAATACTCATATTGGTTTTCATTTTCATAATTGCTTCAAAACAGTAAGAATGTTTCTCAATGTATGCTAAAATAATCTACAAAATATTTTCCTCAAAAGCTTTGTGGAATGTGAAGTTCTATTTAACGTTAAAGTTTAAAACCAACTTGCATCTTAAAATATAAGAAAAAACAAACATATTTTTTCACATTTTTACTACTTCGAAATTTGTTACCGCATCCAAATAAAATGTTGTTACTCGTGAATTAGGATGTAAAATTGACTTCACATTCTCAGTCTTCAGAAATATTTTATTCTTAAACATAAATTATTTAACAACCTAAAAAATAATATACTCATAAATAATATACCTGGGTTGTCCCAGAACTTCGTGTACAAACTTTGAGGGGTGGTAGAGAACATCGTTTGGAACCACAGTTACATAGGAAAGCATGGGCGGAAACGTCTTGTTAACCCTTTCACAGCCAGTGAAAATGTATATGAAACTACAAAATGTTTAATACATAAAGAAAAATTGACACCAGAGTTTTAATAATATGATTTTTCCAATTATTATGCATGTGAAATGTATTTTTTGTTTCTTTGCAAATACATTTTTCAGCAAATTCTGATGTCGTTCATATTTTTTCACATTTTAGCAATTTCTAATAGCTACTAAGATAGTTGATTTTAAAGAAACATAATTTTAAATTTAATTTAAAATTAAATCATTTCTTGTAATTTTTTCTGTGTAATAAAGCGTTCTACACTGCTTTCCGCATTGTGTTATAACTGTGTCTTTGTGTTTCTTTGAGCTTTTCACGGACAAAGCACTTCCATTGCTATAATGTGGAAAAATATGAATGTCATCAGAAATATAGAAAAACGTATTTGCAAAGAAGAAAAGCGAAACATTTCACATGTACAATAAATGGAAAAACATATTAAAATTCTGGTCTCAATGTTCATTTTGTATTAAAAATTTTGTAGTTTCATATAAATTTTCACTGGCTGTGAAAGGGTTAACAAGACGTTTCCGCCCATGCTTTCCTGTGTAATTTTGATTCCAAACAATATTCGCTACCACCCTTCAAAGTTTGTACACAAAATTCTGGTACACACTGTATATCACTGAACAAATCAAAAGATTTTGCAGTAAACATTTTTTATCATTATGCTCATTATTTGTTTTTATGTTAACATAAAACTGAAAATCTGTATACGTTTTACTTTCTCCATTTTAGGCCATAATTTTCCGTGTGGTGAAGGGTCCATTTATTGAAGATTTTTATCAGTGTGTCACCTACGGTTTTTATACAGAGGAATGGCAAGAGCAACTTTATACCACTGCAAGTCTCGTTCTCATGTTTCTTCTTCCCCTTTTCATACTCATGTTCACCTATACTTGTACATTCTACACAATTTCAAGTGAGTAGCAATTTATGGTCACATTTTTATTTGAAAAAAAAAATTACTTATGTATAAGAAAAAAAACCTTCGAAAAGTGTTTTGAGAAGTTTCTATTTTAAAATTTAAAATTGCTGCAATATTCCTGAGGATTCTGAAATAAATAAGCTATGTGTTCATTATATCATATGTATTACTTATACAATTATATAAATTGTTCTCAAAATAAGTTTGTCACTTTGTTAATATTCACTTTATAAACTATATGGCCAAAGATCCGACCACTTACGATTTTAGACATTTTGTTAAATATATAGAAAAATACATGAGAAATTATCCTGAAACTCTAAGTGTGTAAACATAATAGTACAGGTCACACATTTCTGTGAAGATTTTTTCCTAAACTCTACAGCGGATCGTCAACAAATTGAAAAAAAACGAAAACCCTGTCAAAACTAATGTAGTAAAAGTGCTCAAACTGTAGATCATGATTAAATGGCTTATTGTAATATACTTTGTTTATTTTTATGTGGCGAGCATGTATACTCATAGAAAAATTAAGGTTTTTATAAAAACAGTCCCAAATTTTTTCAAGTTTTTTGCTTATAATTCGCAGAGTTCTTAATATAAAACAATTTTCTTTTCTGAAAATATGACAAACAATATTGTACACAATTACCCTATCATCAGACTTGAAAAATAATTAAAAAAATGTATGAAAAATGAGCAGGTTTAGTCAATAATTTTTCCTTGCCATACGTCAACGATATAAAAATTTCATTTACATATTGTGTTAGCTAAATGTATAGAGCAACTTCTGAAAAAGTTTCAAAAACATAGCTTGAAAATTCTGAAAGTGATCGCTATAGAATCACCTCAAAATCCGTTATTCCCAAAATGAAGCAAAAAAATCAGGGGTTTTATCCAAACACATTGTGTATTCTATATTGCCATTAATCGATGATATATGGATACAAAGCCTCATCTTTTTGCCTCACTTTGGAAATAAAGGATTTTGAGCTGATTCTACAGACGAACAATTTCAGAATTTTCATGTTTTTGAAATGTTTACAGAAATTGTTCTATATATTTAGCTAACACAATATGCAAATAAAATTTTGATATCGTTGACGCATGCGCAATAAAAAATTATTTAGTAAATCTACCCATTTTTCATACAATTTTTATTATTTTTTAGTTTTCATGACAGGGTATTGTGTACAATGTTGTTTGTCATATTTTTAGAAAAGAAAATTATTTCATATTAAGAACTCTGCAAATTATAAGAAAAAATGTGGGACTATTTTTATAAAAACTGATTTATAAAAAATATTTTTTTTCTATGGGTATAGATGTTATCCGCATAAAAATGAACACAATATATTACAATGAACCACTTAATCATAATCTACAGCTATAGCGCTTTTGCTATATTAGGGTTATCCAAAAGTTATTCGTTCTTTTTCAATTTGTTGATTGTCCTCTATAGAGTTTCGGGAAAAAAACTTCACGGAAGCATTTGACCTGTACTATGATATTTACACGCTTAGAGTTTCAGGATAATTCCTCATGTATTTTTCTAGAAACTGTATTTTACTCTTTCAAATATTTTTCTTTAACAAAATGTCTAAAATCGCAAGTGGCCGGCCATCTTTGGCCATACAGTATTTGTGTGGTGGCGAAATTAACATTGCAGACCAGACACCCGGACAACCGCATTCAATGGTTAGGTCGTAATCCCAGCTAAACAAAGCAAACTAAACAATTTTTTTTTTTTTTGGAAAATGATGCAAAGATATATGGGTACGGAAGGCTAATATTCAACAACTTGGCGAAATGTGACAAGTGCCGAATGATTTGCGAGAAGAGCGCTTTCCGCACGTGCGATCATTGATATTGGCATCACTGACAGTGCATTTCAATTCATATTGGTTGAAATGCTATTGTTTCCAAAAATACTTTTTACCATACCTTAGAAATAGAGATTTAACGTTTAAAAAGATTATAACTCTTCAACCATCATGATTTATGGAAATTTACAATTTGTTTGCCTCTAATAAATGTATTAAAATAATTTATACCACACGTACAAATGTAAAAGGAAAATGGATTTTTTAAAAGAACAAACACGAATTGGTAAATCTGAATCTATTTATTTAAAAATAATATAGTGATCAACGATTCTTGCTATTCAATTAAAAAGGTAAAAAAAAAAAAAAAAACTATTTTTTTTATGAAAATATGCTGAATAAATTTTTTATGAAAATATGCTAAATAATGAATTTAGTAAAATCTTTTTAATTAATGATGAACTTTTAAAATTACGTTATTATTTTTCTTTTACCCTTTGCGCTCTGGTGGTTGAATTTTCTCCCACTTAATGTATCCCATACGTTTAAAACATCAATTTCGATTAAAATGTGCAATTTATTATTATTATTATTTGATTTTCTTATAAAATGAACATTTCTGTTTCTAAATCTGTTTTTATTTTTACTGTACGCCTGTTAGAAAAATTAAAGCTCTTTTTAAAAAGGCAGACGACGTTAATTTAAACCGAAGTTTTGAAAACTTTAAATGTGTTTTCTGAAAAATTAAATTTTCATCGGAAAAGGTAAGCGACTATCGCTCCAACTATTTCCGACTATTACTCCAACCTTTATTTTATTTTTTTATCTTATAATCATAAAATTATGTGTGTAGTTTTCGATAATATCTAGAGTATAATTAACTAAAGAATTAACTTTAAGTGACTTATTTATTGATATATAGCTATTTTTATGAAATATTATTTTCTATGTAATTGCACATGATCAGCTGTATGTTTTTTAGATTTCCGTATATTAACTAGTTTTTGATTCATTACACTCAAGAGTGTCTAATATGCATATACTGAAAAAAGATTTGTGTTGCATCCTTTATTTATTTATTTTTTTTAACCTTAACCGTATTAAAAAAAAGTTACAAAATGACCGAAATTTTAAAACGTTGCGTAGATATTACAGATATTTTTTTTTTTTTAATTTTCTTTATTCTGTGTTGCATTACACTTAAAAATACCAAATCATCTGTCAAACATAGAGTTAAAAAAAATGCCTTCAAACGTACTGAGATACCTGAATTTTAATTCCAAAATGTCTTTTTTTTTTTTTTTTTTTTTTTTTTTTTAAGGTTTAATGCAATTTTTGAAGTATATTTCGTAAATCGTTTTTTTTTTTTTTTTTTTTTTTTTTTTTTTTAAGGTTTAATGCAATTTTTGAAGTATATTTCGTAAATCGTTTTTTTTTTTTTTTTTTTTGGACAAAATACTGTTGCCAATGTGACATTTGGAATTTTGAAGAAATTTACCCGCCAGACTCAAACGGTTAATATAAAAGGATGTCATCGAAAACCGATTTGATTTAATTATTTATTTAATAAATTATCTGAATTCACCTTAAATCAGTCAGCCTATTTAACTTACAAATTGAAAACATTACAGCAAGATGGAACCTTCATTATAAACACTCCCCTTCCCGAACTCCAAACATACTTTAACCCTTTATCTACCGAATTATGAATTCATGAAAATTTTATATTCTAAAGCATTTTATGTAATTTTTTTAAACTAAATTAAAAGGTTTACATAATCATTAAATAATTTTTTGAAGGATTTTAGAAGGATTCAAGGATTTCGAAGGATTAATTGAATTTGAATTTACAGGGATTTTGTACAATATTTATAACCCCACTCAAATCTTTTATTTTCAATTGTTTTCTTAGTATTTAGTAGAATTATAAAATGTACATATATAATGTTTATATAACATAAATATAGAAATATTTCCGAATTGAAAAATCTCCATCCCCTCCCTCAACGTCAAGAAAGGTGAAAAGATACAAAGGCAAAACTAATCATTCTTTTAAAAATATTTTTGTTTTGTGTAACCAATTATGCTTTTGGAACAAAATAAAGTAATGTATCTGTAACTCATTCTAAACAGTATTACAACTAATCGGCGAATTAAAAGAATTTTATAACAAGTAATTTTAAGGGTACTTGTACCGTTGGTAGATAAAGGGTTAAATACAGTAAACCCTTAACATCCGCGAGTTTCAATTATTCGCGAAATAAAAAATGTGGAAAATTTCAACATTCGCGAAGACAGAACTTGGTTATTCGCGAATTTTGTTTTTAATGGAATATTTTTTCAGAAAGTAAACTCACTTTGTTTTACCAATTCTATGAACTACATGACACTCGTCTATTTATGTACTGTACTCTAATGTATTACTGAATTGCCCGAGTTGTGAGATCTTCAGCCCTTCGGATGAGGCGGGAAAATGTTGATCAGTAATTTCTTTTATTTTTTATGTAGATTTTTTCAGTTTTCTAAAATTTCAAACTTTTATGGCAAGCGAAATATTTTCTGCAAAAATTTCTCAGGGAAACTTTAAAACATCAACAATTTATAGAAAAATCAATAGAATGCTTTGGTGACGAATTTTAAATTTAAAATAAAAAATCAAAGGCCACAATTTTTTCTTACATTGAAATTACTAAACATAAAATCTGTTTTGCCAAACAATCGCACATCACTACATTTTTTGACATTCGCGGATATTTTCGAGAACCTTACCTTAGCGAATGTTAAAAGATTACAGTAAATAAATTACGTTCAAAATCCAAGATCTAAATTGCACTTGCAATGCATTCTTTCCATGTTAGGATGGTAAAACATCCAACATCAAAACAAAATGCTAGTAGATGCTTATTAAAGGTAAAGGACCTTAATTTAAGGTAGAATTTCTTTACTTAAACTTATATTTTAAATGTAATGAGTTGAACTGAAAAATAAGGAGGGAAAAAATATGTTATTACAAAATATGAAATCAGCATATAAACTTCAGGGTTTCTTTTTTCTTTTTTAGTAGGCATAAAAAAGGTGGTAGAACGAGGGTTCACCGCTATACATATTTAAGCACAATTATACATATTAATAACGCATTGCATACATTTCTTTATTATCCTTACAGCTACAGTTATTATTTCACTGATACATTAATGTTTCTCATATATTTATTAATAGTATACTTTACTTTTATCATTTGTGCAATCTAGAAAAAAATCACAAAGAAACTTTAAATGATCATATGTGGTAAATGATTGTATGAGGATGTAGAACAGTTTTTTTTTATAGAAAAAAAATATTGATAATTGTTGAAATATTAGATTACCCAAAAAGCTTAAGAATGTCAGAGATCCATTTTTAATTTCATGATATTGGATACAATAATTTTATGTCTTTCATTAGTGTGATCGTAAATAAATAAACATTATGAAATATAAATGATTATGATATCCAAGAATTTCCCCAAATTTACATATGTAAATGAAGAGTGTGAAACATTCATTTGTGCACTATGTTAGGAAAATATTTTATAGGGAATCTAAAAATCACCTTTATTGGGGCTTGAGATTCCGGCTGAAATATTAACTTTAATACTTGAATATTTCAAAAGTTAAAAGATGGAAGTTATTTCTTTAAAACAATGCTTGATGATCTTCAAATGAAGGGGAAGCACAAAAAATGTTGTTATTTTGTACCATAAAGTTTAGAAATTTTAAGCATTCAATTGTATGATGATGTAGTGATGTCTTACTTATTATTTTCGAACTATTTTAATGAAAAATCAGTAGCATAACTCACACACAACAAATCAAACACAATGCTTACATCCTTATAAACATTCATTCAGTCACAATACGAAATGTTTTCAATGTTTTATTATTCGTTACGTTATATTATACTGGGAACTAATAAAACATTTTTCAAGATAAGACACATTTATAAATTTCAAAATATCGTTTCAAAAACTGATCTGTTATTTTTGTTAATATTTTATAATAAGGTACCCTGGGGTAATAACGCCAAGTGCTTATATTTTGCATAATTATGAAATAATCAGGTAAATGACACCCATGTGCTCTGCGCAGAAGGGTTTTGAGTCATATAAATCGCAAAAAACAGCTTCAAGTTAATTTGTTTCATTTTTAGGTCTTATTGTTTTTACAAACAACTAAAATTAACGCTTGATCTAAAATTTGCGAGATACGTTTTGTGATGTGAAGACTATCTTTTTATCCGGAAATACTTTGTTAATTACATAAATTTGTAGTGCATTTCATGTACTTTTAAAATGTTGTTAAAGATTTTAGATATCTTCTCGAGATAATTTGTAATTTAAAATGTACTGCGCAATAACTATACCGGGGTAATAACGCCAATCCTTGACATTAATACCCCGGTTGATTCCCCACAGTGGCCGAGCTACATCCCAAATACTGATTCAAATAAACACAGTTAAAACTGTGCAATGTTTCTCATATTTCTATTTAAGCGGTCCTTTTTAAGCAAAAAGAAGCTCACGGTCTGATATTCTTTTGCCTCACCCCCCCCCTCCCACACCACACCTTTATTTTTCTCACACTTTCACAATAGCTTAGAATGCAATTTGTCAATTTCTAAGTTTGTAGAATTTGTATTTTTAAAATTGGCCTATCTACATGCAATTATTCCATCTTATTTCATAGTTTTGTTTGCATGGCGTTATTACCCATATAGGTGGGTAATAACGCCAAATAGCATTGGTCAAGAAAAAACGCCATTACATTTTATGAATACATATCTGTTAAATTATTTTATTTTATATAGATAGTCAATGAGTTGCTGTATCATATCCTATATTTGTTTGAAAAATACAATCTAAAACTAAGCCGTGAAAATTGCTAGAACCTTAACGTGGCGTTATTACCCCAAGGTACCTTACTTTGATTGTTCACAAAAAAATTGACTACAGAAAGAAAAAATCATAACAAACTTATATTTTAAATTAAACATTTTGTGTTAAAAAAATTATGCATCATTAAACTTGTAATTAATAATCAAAATTCGGAGCTGATATGAAAGACCTGAACATTTTTAAATTCTTAAGCAGTAAGAGGAAATGGGGCACATTGATACGGTTTTTTTTTTTTTTTCTAAGAATTTTTTTGGTGCCTAGAAAACAGACATTTCATGTTATTTTCCTATGTGATATCAACAAAAGTAGTATAGTATATTATCAAAAGACACAATCGTTGATATTTGTAGTATTTCTGCTTGTATGAAAAAAAAATTCTAAAAATGCCATTTGTATTAATGTGCTTCATATCCGGGGTAGATTGATGCATCTTACTTTGATACGTTTGGAAAAAAGTGTGATGGCGGGATAACAGGCACTGCATATTTTACATAGAAAATGTGTTAGAAAACCATTTTACATCTATTTAAATCAAATCAAATTACCCGTAATTTATTTGTAGAAATATTAAAGCAATCAAAATTAAATGTATAATGATCTGATGTTCTAGCTGTTCCTTATTCGATTGTTGACTGCGGTCATACCTGGCACTTCAACTCCACAATTATTTTCTTTCTTAGGAAATATCAAAAAGTTACCAGGTTTTATATTCATAAATTGGACGAGATGATCACCATCATCAGTTTTTACACTAACTTGGAATGCAAAATGAGCAACAAATCACTTTTTCGCAATAACGTCATCATCAACAATATTTTGATCAGAAGTATCTGCTTCTTCCACCGTATCATCTTCCAATGTATTTCTTTTTTCACCGAGCAAGTCACTTAGATTCGAATCATCTGATGTAGAGTCACATAACTCTCCTAAGGATGTTTCAGATTTATCTGATGAAAAGGTTTAAAGGTAGCTTTAAAGGTTTGATATCTTCAATCCCCACCAGCATTTTAGCGTTTTTCAGTTCTTTGTGTCTATTCCTTTGTTGTGCTGCAGCTTGTTTCTCTTCTTTAACATTTCTCATGTTGAAAATACATTTCTTTTCTCGCGAATCAGTATAAATTCGAGATTTAGATGTTGTACGTCTTCTGTTCGCAAAAATATTAAAAAATTTTATAACATAAAAAATTGAAGATATTTCACTTCGATAAAAACTAATATTAGAAATTGCAAGTGGGAAATGGTTTAATTAAGGAATGTATAGTTAAAAAAAAAAAACTAATAAAAGATAATGAAAATATGAACTAGAAAAGGATTTGGATTATCTGTAGCTATCATGGGGCACATTGATAAGCATCAATGTGCCCGACATAGACTGTATCAATGTGCCCATGCAGCCATTTTTAACACGCTTTTATTAACTTCACCTGTATGTGAGTTTGTGGGTTTGTAACTCTCCTTATTTATCTAATTATCTAAAAATTTTCCCAAGCAATTTTGACTAAAAATTGCATTTTATGGTTTTCGGGCACGAGAAAATCATTGGGCTAGGTTACGTGTTCGAGAAAAAATTTTAATGGGTCATATTGGGTCATTAAGGGCCTGGGTCAAGCTATTTATATTTAAAGAACGGCGTGATCGATTATAACGAAATTTTGTATGCAACAGTTTTTTGGCACGAGAAAACTATCGGGCTGGGTCACATGTTCGAAAAATTTCGATTAGTGGGTCATTTTTGGGTCATTATGGGTCAAGCCATTTTTATCTAAAAAACGGCTCTAACGATTTTGACCAAATTTTATATTTTATCGTTTTGGATTACAAGAAGACCATTGGGTTAGGTAACATGTTCAAGAAAATTCGGTTAGTGGGTCATTTTTGGGGTCATTGCGGGTCATGCTATTTTTATCTAAAGATTTTCTCACGCAGTTTTGACTAAAAATTGCATTCTATGGTTTTCGGGCACGAGAAAAATATTGGGCTAGGTTACATGTCCGAGAAAAAAATTTAATGGGTCATATTGGGTCATTAAGGGTCTGGGTCAAGCTATTTATATTTAAAGAACGGCGTGATAGATTATAACGAAATTTTGTATGAACAGTTTTTTGACACGGGGAAACTAATGGGCTAAATCACATGTTTGAGAGATTTCGACTATAATGATCATTTGTGGGTCATGAAGGGCCATAATGGATCATGTCAAGCTACATCTAAAGAACAGGTGGATCGATTTTAACGAAATTTTGTATATAACATTTTTTTGGCACAAGAAAATCATTGGTCTAGGTCACACTTTCGAGAAATTTCGATTAATGGGTCATAAAGGGTCTGGGTCAAGCTATTTATATTTAACGAACGGCTGGATCGTTTTTAACGAAATTTTGTATGTAACAATTTTTAGACACGAGGAAACTAATGGGCTAAGTCACATGTTCGAGAGATTTCGATTATAAGGGTCATTTGTGGGTCATTGATGGGTCATGCTAATTTTATGTAGAAAATGTCTCTCACCATTTTGACTATATTTTGTATTATGATATTCTCGGGCAAGAGAAAACCATTGGATCAGGACACATGCTCGCGAAAATTCCATTAATGGGTCATTTTGGGTCATAATGGGTTAGGGTTATTCTAATTATATATAACAACGATTCAATCAATTTTACCTAAATTTTGTAACGAAACGTTTTTTGTCACGAGAAGAATATTGGGCAGAGTCGCAAGTTAAACAAAATTATATTAGTGGGCCATTTCGCTTTATTGATGAATGCTGTCAAGCTAGTTTTATCTAAGAAACGGCTTAAACGATTTTCATTCAATTTTATATTCTACTGTTTTTGATTACCTGGAGACCTTTGAGCTAAGTCACATGTTTGATCAAATTTGATTAGTGGGTCATTTTGGGTAATACGGGTCAGGGTCATGAGAAAATGGCAGAAACCAATAAGTTGGCGACATTTCACAAAATATTGGCGACATTTGGCCGAAAAATTGACTATTAAGATTACGAAAGCCACAACACGTATTTGGTGCCAAATGAAAGAATGTCTGCAAATTTGGCTATACCTGGCAAAAAATATTGTCTTTCATGTGAACAATTTTTTTTTTATACATTCTTAATAGGATTCGAGATGCATGGTTAAATTTGTGGTGGTTACTCGATAACCCCCCATATGTTTAGTTTAATTCAATTTTATTAGGCATTTTATTTCATATCACCTTCCTTTTTATTAATGTTCTCAATTTAAATTTAATTTCGGTTTCGTTTATTTTCATTTCGTCGCCTGTAATGTTTTCTTTCTTACTTAGCTTTCGAATGTTCCAAGCCGGTAAAATCCTGTTCGAAATCATTCCTTCCGGTTTTAAATTTGTTCGAGAACATTCTCGCTATTTCTTTTGGGTGGAACTTCCGTTTATTCGGACACACCCCTAACCTATCAAATTAAATTTCACAGGTGACGTATTTCAAGCTGTTAGGTACATGGCCACCGGCTTTGGCCTCCCCTCTTAAGATGGTTATCAATTTTATTCTTATTAGTTACATATTTTTTTCATACTGTATATTGTAATTTGGCTTATTTTTTCCTCACCCCCTCTTTTGCTCTCTGCCAAATTGGCGTATTTTGCATTTACAATAACCCTTTCTCTTTTTCCCCTGGGCTCGCGGCCACCTGCGCCAGTTGCGCTACGAAACACCAGCTGTGATGGATGCGGTCCGATGACTGCAGGTTTTGGGTGGAATTTCGGGCCATGTGCGCGCCCCTTTGAAGCCGTTTTATACGGGCTCCGTTCTATGCTGCTGTGATCCCCGCATGGTTTTAGAATAGGCTGATTTTTAGTGCTGCGAGGAGCAATGAAGTGGTTTAATGCATTCCTGAATGTATTCGTTTTATGTGCCTTCTCTTTTGGATTATTCAACGTAAATAAGGGCACTCCATAGATCTTCTGGTTGGTGTTCTTGTGGAAGCATCATAAGTGATGTAGTATGTCATCATGAGTCCACTTAATACCTATTTCATCTTTCATCACCTCATCGTTAAAAATAATTTTTCTGCAGCTATTATTGGTGCTCGAATTTTCTTCAATAAATTGTTTTATGTGATGCCAGTCCTCTGACAAACAAGCAGAGGTGAAAAATCTTTTCTTTTCGTGAGATGCAAATATTTATTTACATAAAGTTCCTTCATATCGTTATCTGGCCCATTTTATATATATAATTTTTGATTACTCACGGGGCGTTATGAAGAAAATATTGGTTTGTATCTATGCAATATGAAGTATAATATATTTTGGTTTTTTGAAAGTTCATATTATGAAAGTTGCTCTTTTTCAAGAAGAAATAATATTATATTCTCCTTTTATGTCATGAGAAAATTTATAATTACATGCTGTTGAGATATCTAAAATATATTATGACAAAGAATTTTTATTGCTTGGAGATAGCAATTGTTGTGATTAGCATATGTTATGAAATGGTTTTTTTTTTTTATGAAAAGAGAGATTAATATGTACGAGTCAAAAATAATATAAATATGTGAAGAAATATTTATTCATGAAAAAAGTAAACAAGTTCTTCATGAAATAAAAATAGTTTTTCTTCAAATTTTGTGTGCATAATAATTTCTTGTGCCTATTGTCTGGATTTATTTGTCATCAACATCCAAGGACTATACAGGTAACTTTACCTTTTCTTCAAATTTGTATTTTATAATTTTGTATTTTATTTATTCTTTTTTTTCAAGATTAAAAGAATATTTTTACTATTTTAAGTGAAGTAAGGATGGTCACTTGGGTCGTTTGCAGGCCCCCATTCTCCGCGATGTGCTGTCATTATCACGATCATTTATTTGGCCTAATTGTGGGTAGAGGCAAATAAAAAGTGCTTTTTCCACTATCAAGTAAACATAACATTATATTTCCTTTGATGCCCTGACCAAAGCGTCAGCTCATACATAACACTTATTTCCTGTGGTGCCGTCACCAAAGCGTGTCCAACATTCCATGACCATCCATTTTTCCTTTGCCACCATCGTATTTTTGTTATATTTATACATATTGTCGTCATTATCTTCAGTTAATTCTTCATTATTTTTCAAGTTATTTTCTTCATACATTAATATTATTAATTATATTATTATTGAGAGTGGTGCAGTAATTAATTGCAACATATTGATTCTATACTGAAATAATATTTTTCTGGAGCAGTACATGATATATATATAACATAATTTTTCCATATATATTTTTTCTTGTCTTGCTATATTTTGCAACTAATATATATATGCATTATTTAACGGAGGTACTGGTAAAAATTATTGTTCATGCTAAGATAAATTATTCTTCTTGTCATACATATAATAATTTATGTTTTGAGCCATATTATATATAAATATTTACATAAAATATTTGGGTCTTATATTCTTCATATGATACTAATATGTTAGTATACGTTTTCTTCTTTTTTTTAATATATAAAAATGGTTTATGACGTATATGAAAGTCATCAATATTTTAAATAACGAGTCAATTTATATATATATTATTCATCACAAGACCAGTCAATAACCAAATTTATCATGTCATATATTGAGCTCTTATATTAAATTTTTCATCATGCCTCCAAAAGCCAAACTAAATATTGCAATCCAACCTTTCGACGGTAACCCTCAGACTGTAGAATTTTTCTTCGATCAATTATCTGACTTACAGGAACTAAATAACTTTACAGACAAGGAACTTTTTGTTCTCTTTAAATCAAAACTTGAGGGCACCGCCTTACTCTTCTTTCTTGAAACTCAGTCACAGCTCAAGAACTCTAATTTTAATGAAATTCGAAAGGCATTTATAGACTATTTCTTACCCACAAAAAAATCTGTTTCTCTAAAATCTTTACAGAACTTGACCTTAGATTCAAATGAATCAGTTAAAAATTTTGCTTTTCGGTTGGATAAACAACTTCGACTTGCTTACCCAAAATTGGATCTTTCTGCTCTTAATTCATTAAAATTTACTCATTTTCTTGAGGCTTTACCTAAACAAATCAAACGTAAAATCTTAGAAGAAAATATTACGTCCTTCGAATTAGCTCTTGAACGAGCAACTTTTCTTCAAAATATTTATGACTCTCCCCCTAAAAAATCTTATGAAAATTTTAATCAAGCCTATTGTATCGATTCTGAAAATGTCCACGATAATTCTAGTAATACTCTTCATAAAACTCCTATAAAGCATACGAAGGATAAAATTTATCACAATTCTCAAACCAACTACTCTCCTTTACAAACTCAAAAGGACAGTTCTCATACTTCTCGTAATTTTCAAAGAAGACCTAGGACATTTTCGCCTTCTCCACCGAGACAAGAGGCTACAAATAAACGTAACAATAATTTTCGTCATCAAAACTTTCACCGGAAACGTCCTTATCAACCAACCTTTGACAAATATTCTCACAAAAAAAATTCTACATCCTTTTATCACAGACGAGATGTTGTGCAGTGTGCGTTCTGTGGGAAATTTAATCATCGTATGGACTCATGCTACAAATTCAAAAACATTATTGGTAATTCTAATCAAAACTCTTCAACTCAGGTTTCGTCTCACCCTTACAGAAAGAAAAGCCACACCTCTTCTTCTTCTGAAAATAACAATGTTTATCATTTAAACAAATAAGGGAGACTGGTTCTACTGACCGCCTTCTCTCCCGTAATTCTCATTCAGGGTCAGTACACTTTGACAACAACAACAAACATCAACAATTGGACAAACGCTCGTCAGTCACTTTAGTGTCATCCACAGCTGTCCAAACTTCTCCTATGACATCTAAATTTAACAAATCTTCTTGTTCATATAATTCTTTGCCTTCCAAACAAAATTTTCAAATCAACGATGACATACAAGAAAATCATGTCATATGCAGTTCTTTTAACAACTCTTATGTTCTTCCATGCATCCTAATAAATGTTCAACATAATGAAATCTCCACATTAATAGATACTGGATCAAGTTTATCTCTCTTGGATGAAGAATGCTTTAATAGCATTAAATCCAGGCTTCATTACAAATTTTTATCCAGAAATGTATCTGTATCGACCATAAATTCTAAGGTCTTCTTCAAAGGATGCATAGAGATAGCATTTAAAATTGATAAATATTTCTTTCATCATGTATTTTACCTTACAAAAATTCAAAATGTTCACTTTCAAGCCATACTTGGCTTTGAGTTTATTAACAAGCATTCTATTACTATTTCTCCAAGTTTTAAGTCTATCCTAATTAAGGACAAACACATTCCTTTTCAAAGTTATAATGAATCTCCTACTTGCTATTTTATGAATTCTGAATATAATTATGTGAATTCAAATGTACCATATTCTCTCGATGCACACAAAATGCCTTATTATGAAGAATTTATGGCAAATAATCTAACGAGTGATACTTACATTGATAATACTTGTGCAAATTATGATAATTCAAGTTTACAGTTGTTCAATAATTATACAACCTATCCTTATAATTATAATGTTCAAAATAATGGTTTGTTTACAAATAATATGGCTCATTCTGCTATGAATTTTCATAATCCTTATATTGATGGTCATTCTACTTATTTTTCTAATTATTTTCCAACTGATTATGCTAATGTGGTGAATTATGTGTCTACTAATGATAATAATATTCCTAGCAAGAATTTCTCAGCTGAGAATACTAATGATGGTAACTATTTTGGTGAAAAGCAAACTCATTTAAGTATTGGTAACAAAGTTTTGGTGAGTTCTAACATGGTACAATTACTCAATAGAGAAGTAATACCTCCTAATTCATTTGTTTATTTACATGTTAAGTATCTCAATCCTCCATCTGAATATTTTGTTTTCAAACCAAATTTAAAAAATAAAGGTCTTATATTACATGAATCATTGCACTCAAAATCTTCCATTCAAAATGATTTATTTTTGGTTGTATGTCAGAATATATCAAAGCTCGATATTCATTTAAATAAAAATTCAATTATTGGTGAATGTATCAATGTAGATGAAAAAGATATTGAAGAATACTCTTTTGATTTAGAATTTGAAAACGAATATTGTACTTTAATTTTGCCATCTGAAGAGATTAAGAGAAAACGTATTCAAGAATTATCTCCAAATGACTTTGATCTTAAACATTTACCTCCTCATGAAAGGGAAGCTTTAACAAAATTATTATGTAGTAAAGCGCTTGCCTTTTCGAAATCTCTTGACACTTTAGGTCATACTGACCTGGTCAATCCTCAGTTTACCATGTTAAATTCTCATCCAGTAAAAACATTACCTTTTCCTGTACGTCAAGCACTCGAGCAAGAAGCTCTTGACCAAATTAATCAAATGTTGAACGCTGGTATTATTGAGAGGTCAAATTCATCTTGGGCGTGTCCCATGCTTCTTGTTAAAAAAAAGAGAACTGATATGTCTAAGCCTCAAAAGTATCGTTTGGCTCTTGATTTAAGATTGTTAAATTCGATTATAATCCCATCATCATATCCTCTTCCTAGAATTCAAAATCTATTGGTGCAGTTGTCAAAATTTAAATATTATACCACTCTTGACTTACCCTCTGCATATTGGCAGATTGCTGTACCTAAAGATATGCAAGATAAACTTAGTTTTACTACTCCATGGGGAATTTTTACCTATTTGCGTCTAGTATTTGGCCTGAAGACGGCCGCCAGCACTTTCCAACAATTAATCGACTCTGTTATTCAATTATCTCAAATTGATTCCTGTTATGCATATCAAGACGATATTGTAGTGGGTGCTAATTCATTTGAAGAAATGTCCATGAAACTCACAAAGCTATTAGACACTCTCATTGCTAATAACATTACTCTGTCTCCTGAAAAATGTGCATTTATGCAAACAAGCATTAACTTTTTGGGTTTCCAACTCACAGATCATAAAATCCTTTTTATTACAAGTAATATTTTAAAAATTACCTCCTTTCCAAAGCCTAAAACCAAGAGGCAAACAAAGAGTTTTATCGGCTTGTGTTCATTTTATAGATCAATTATACCTAATTTTTCTAAATTGATTGCTCCTCTCATCGAAGTCACCAAACCTAAAAATAAGTTTTCTTGGAAATCTGAACAAGAAAATGCATTTAAAGAATTACAGGACATTTTCTTCCATAAACCTATGCTCAATCTCCCTAACTGGAATGAAACGTTTTATGTTAATACAGATGCCTCAAAAACAGCAATATCAGCTGTTCTTATGCAGAAATTTGATGGTGAACTAAAACCCATCTCCTATTATTCCAAAACTCTATCTCAATCAGAAAGACACTACCCTGCCATCAAATTGGAACTTTATGCCATTTACAAAGGCATAACTGCTTTTAAATACTATATTTTTGGTCGACCCTTTATTCTACTATCTGATGCCAAACCACTTAATAATTATAAAAAAGCTACATCACCTGCTGATATTACTACTCGTTGGATGTTAGAACTGTCAGAATACTCGTACACATTCCAACATGTTCCAGGCAAAGAAAATGTCTTGGCAGATTTTCTGAGTAGAACTCCTCACATTCCTACTGAAGATCTCAATAATAATCCAGATCTTATTTCTTCACAAGAACCTCTACCTATTGTTGATAATCAAAACGATTTACATAATGACATTCCTCACTTTCCATGTGGTTTAGTTGACAAAATCCACCATACATGTCATCTTCAAAGTGACTCTTCACCTCCAAATAATGATAATAATCAAGATCCATTATTAGAAATTCTTGATCACACCATCTTCTCTGAACAACAAAAGGACCCAAAAATCAAACAAATTTATGAAGACCTTAAAAATAATAAAAAATCTAAAAGTTTAAATGGCTACTATATTAATCCAAGTAATGAGTTACTTTGCTATAATGGTCATTTCTCTTCAGAAGATATCGAGCTACACAAAGCTGTTTTACCTCTATCACTTCGAGCAAAGGCCTTAAGAATTGCTCATATTACTCATACTGGAATTCATAAAACCATTGTTAATTTAAAGAAAAGATTTACCTGGAAAACCCTTGTTTCAGATACCATTAATTATGTCAACTCTTGTGAAATTTGTTTAGTAAATAAGAATCATAAAAAAAACACTGCTCCATACCTACCTGCACCACTCCCAACAGCTCCCAATCAAAAGGTCTCTATGGATTTACTCGGCCCATTGAGAAATCGTCAATATGTGTTGACCATGATAGACCATTTCTCTCGTCATTTAGAATTATATGCCTTGAATAATATCAGTGCTGAGTCAGTTACAAAAGCCTTATTGCATTATATTTCCACGCATGGAAAACCCGAATTAACTCTCACTGATCATGGCTCTCAATTTACGAGTGATATGTTTTCATATTTTAACAAAAAGCTTGGCATTAAATTGGAGCATAGTTCTGTAGCCCATCCCCAAGCTAACGGTTTAAGTGAACGAGTCAATTCTCAAATAAAATCATCTGTGAACACAATGGCTTCACAAGGATGTGATGTACCGACTGCTCTAAAAATTCCCCAATCCATATATAATGCTACACCTCATCCAGCTACAAAATTCACTCAAAATCTTCTTCATTTTGGAAGAGAAACAAACGACATTTATTCCAATTATAAAACTCAAGTTTCATGGAAAATTCTCAATACTGCATATGAAATTCATAAATTGATGGATATTATTGAAAAAATATACTATCAAGCTTACAAGAATAACGAATCATCTAGACAAAAGGTGTACCAAAAATCCAGAGAAAAATTAAAGTTTTCCAACATCAATGTTAATGACATTGTATACGTAAAATTTCCCAATGTATTTAACAAGAAAATACAAGGCCCATATGTGGTAAAAAAAATAATTTCTCCTGTGCTCATTCAAATTCAAGATTCCAATAATAGTCATGCTTCCCCTATGTTGATTCACACTAATCGAATCTTGAAGCTTCAAAAGAGAAATGAAGCACTGCAACATCCTTCAGTTTCTTCTGAAAATGCATCACATGATCAATCAGCTGTTGATAATGCATCCTCCACTCCTGTCAGACAACACTCTTCTATTCAAGTTTCAAATCATGATGCTGCATGTAGCACATCTCCTACAATTCTTTCTTCTTCTAAGTGTCAACAAACATCTTCTTGTTCAAGTAAATCAGTACTGTCACAAGCTCCTCCTGATAGCACTCATACTGGTGTTAAAAACAAGTCCACTCAATATAAAAATTATGATCTTCGCCCTCGCAATCATAAACTGTATAAGAAATAGACTAACTTTCTTTTTCCTTTTTCAGGATGACTATTGCTTTGTAGTATAATCAGTCTAAGCTAGCCAGACTGATACTCCAGTAAGAAGAATCACTATGTAATTTTTTTTTCTTTTCTCCAAGCTGCAGGCAGCTGTTGTTATTTTTTTTTCTTCATTATTTAAGTCTTCTTCTCCCTGATACAATTCAGCAGTCATCCTCAGGATGTAGGTATGATTTTCAATAGTTTTATTATTTACTGTATTTATCTATAGGTCATAATTATTACAATATATACATATAATCTCATGGATACCATACTCTACTACTGTTAAATCTTATAAAGTCTTTAATTACAATAGTTGATGCAAAAAATGGAGAAAGAATTTGTCTTTTTATATTCTTGTTATAATACTATATCATTATTTAAAGTTATTTTTTGACAAATGTGCATTCTAATAAGAAAGGTGAAATTGTAATTGATATAAGGTAAACATAAAGATGAGTACTCATCAAATTATTTTCTCTATTGTGACTTCTCTTTACAATGCATGCATGCTTTAACATTTAACCTCTTTTAAAAAAGAAAAAAAGAAAAGAAAGTGCATGATAAACTTATATATACTAATATTTCTTCTCTTCTTGGTGAAATATAGAAAGTGAATGACTCACCATAAGTAGTATATAATATTTTTTTTTGTATACTTTTGAGTGTTTATACTTTGGATCCAAAGATGTTTAATGAGTCATTATATATATTTATATAAAGCAAATTCTTGATTTATGACAAATGCAAAAGTGATCACTTACTTAATTTTTTTAAAAATGTTTGAAAATTACAAGTAAATATGTTCTAGATATCTTCTATATAGAAATTTTGACACAATTGATTTTTCTTTGTAAGTTGACATTATCAAGTCATATATAAGTCGACATATTCATATAGATTTCTTCCTTTTTCGGAATATTAAACATCTTATGTTTTATGTTTATTTTGAACGAAGTATAGTATTAAAGGTATTTATGCAATTATTGTCAATTTATATTGAAAATGTTTAAGAATATTCCTTTATGAGAGTGTAAAAATTCTCTCTTTGAAAATTATTATATTCACTTTGAAGATATTTTTATTGGAAAATAATATCATGCTTGTGTTACCATTCTTTTTGCAACTTATTATTTTATTCTCTGCGAAAATGTGTTATTGAATAATACTAAGGTTATTCATTTAAGATTTATTGAAAGCTTAAAAGGCTATGTGGTGATATAAGTAAATATTTTTTATGAGAGCCTAACTAATCTCTCTGCACCATTTATATATATTTTTTATTATTCAATTTTCAACTTACAAATTCATTCAAGTTATCATGTGTTATTTGAAACCATATATTTTATATATAGTTATAGTATGATTCATATACAGTTATAGTATGTTTCCATTTTGTTGACAACTAAGAAAATAGATATACATATTATTGTATAATCAAATATTTTGACATATGCTAAAAGCATTCTACTGTTATAGTGCATTTTGCACAGCCTAACAAGAGACTCGTTAAAGTTAAGGACTGTTGCACATAGACATAGACTTTAAATTTTTTTTGATATATATGATAGATACTTCTGGAAGAAACTTTATATACCTTTCATGTTAACATTTACTACAGTTGGTATATTTTCATAAGGATTACTATCATAACAGTAATTATTTTTTTATTATTTAAATATCATGTACAACAATTATGTATATTTTTATAACTATTTCTGATATTTATTTTGTGTAATTATTTAGTATATTTGTACATGTGTTAGAAAATATTGTCTCGATGAAAAATTGTCATTTTTGTCATCTCACCAATATTTTCTTTTGGGGGACCCTGGGTAATATGTGGTGGTTACTCGATAACCCCCCATATGTTTAGTTTAATTCAATTTTATTAGCCATTTTATTTCATATCACCTTCCTTTTTATTAATGTTCTCAATTTAAATTTAATTTCGGTTTCGTTTATTTTCATTTCGTCGCCTGTAATGTTTTCTTTCTTACTTAGCTTTCGAATGTTCCAAGCCGGTAAAATCCTGTTCGAAATCATTCCTTCCGGTTTTAAATTTGTTCGAGAACATTCTCGCTATTTCTTTTGGGTGGAACTTCCGTTTATTCGGACACACCCCTAACCTATCAAATTAAATTTCACAGGTGACGTATTTCAAGCTGTTAGGTACATGGCCACCGGCTTTGGCCTCCCCTCTTAAGATGGTTATCAATTTTATTCTTATTAGTTACATATTTTTTTCATACTGTATATTGTAATTTGGCTTATTTTTTCCTCACCCCCTCTTTTGCTCTCTGCCAAATTGGCGTATTTTGCATTTACAATAACCCTTTCTCTTTTTCCCCTGGGCTCGCGGCCACCTGCGCCAGTTGCGCTACGAAACACCAGCTGTGATGGATGCGGTCCGATGACTGCAGGTTTTGGGTGGAATTTCGGGCCATGTGCGCGCCCCTTTGAAGCCGTTTTATACGGGCTCCGTTCTATGCTGCTGTGATCCCCGCATGGTTTTAGAATAGGCTGATTTTTAGTGCTGCGAGGAGCAATGAAGTGGTTTAATGCATTCCTGAATGTATTCGTTTTATGTGCCTTCTCTTTTGGATTATTCAACGTAAATAAGGGCACTCCATAGATCTTCTGGTTGGTGTTCTTGTGGAAGCATCATAAGTGATGTAGTATGTCATCATGAGTCCACTTAATACCTATTTCATCTTTCATCACCTCATCGTTAAAAATAATTTTTCTGCAGCTATTATTGGTGCTCGAATTTTCTTCAATAATTGTTTTATGTGATGCCAGTCCTCTGACAAACAAGCAGAGGTGAAAAATCTTTTCTTTTCGTGAGATGCAAATATTTATTTACATAAAGTTCCTTCATATCGTTATCTGGCCCATTTTATATATATAATTTTTGATTACTCACGGGGCGTTATGAAGAAAATATTGGTTTGTATCTATGCAATATGAAGTATAATATATTTTGGTTTTTTGAAAGTTCATATTATGAAAGTTGCTCTTTTTCAAGAAGAAATAATATTATATTCTCCTTTTATGTCATGAGAAAATTTATAATTACATGCTGTTGAGATATCTAAAATATATTATGACAAAGAATTTTTATTGCTTGGAGATAGCAATTGTTGTGATTAGCATATGTTATGAAATGGTTTTTTTTTTTTATGAAAAGAGAGATTAATATGTACGAGTCAAAAATAATATAAATATGTGAAGAAATATTTATTCATGAAAAAAGTAAACAAGTTCTTCATGAAATAAAAATAGTTTTTCTTCAAATTTTGTGTGCATAATAATTTCTTGTGCCTATTGTCTGGATTTATTTGTCATCAACATCCAAGGACTTGACAGGTAACTTTTTTTACCTTTTCAATTTTATATTTTTTTAACTTTATGTTTGACATTTTATGTCATCATGGATAAAGATATTTCTATTGTTCTAAAGAAGTAATGATGGAAATTAGGGTCGTTTGCAGGCCTACAACCAATGCAATGTACTATAGTATTTTACGATCACCATTTGGCCCTATTGTGGGTAGAAACAAAAATAACAAGTTTGTTTTCTCCCCTTTGTCTTCTCACACTCCAAAAATAAACACCACAAAATTAACCAGAGTCGACCAAAAAAAGTGATTTTAATGGATGTCCTTTCGTTGTAAATTTTAAAATAAATATAGTTTAAAAAAACTAAAAACCACGCTTTTAAAGTAATCAAACTAAAAAGTGAAAAATAAATATAGTTTAAAAAAACTAAAAAACACGCTTTTTAAGTATATCAAACTAAAAAGTGAAAAATAATTCGTACTATAAGCTGAAAACGAAAATAGATGAAAAATACTATATTACTATAAAATCATTGTTATTCTAGAAATCAATTAATAAGCAATAAATAAAATTATCGTGGAAAAAAAGCGTGGAGTGCTTCTTAAGAACTGATAGATGGAGCATGGTAGATGGAGCACCCCACGTTTTTTTTCCAGGATAATTTTATTTATTGCTTATTAATTGATTTCTAGAATAACAATGATTTTATAGTAATATAGTATTTTTCATCTATTTTCGTTTTCAGCTTATAGTACGAATTATTTTTCACTTTTTAGTTTGATATACTTAAAAAGCGTGTTTTTTAGTTTTTTTAAACTATATTTATTAATAATTTAAATAGCAAATCCAACGCTTCATATTTTACCTAAACGATAAAGAGTAACTTTACTTATCAAGAAAAGTATTCTTTTCTGTTTAAAATACTGGAACAGCTGAATAATACTATTGAAATTGTACAAATCAAATTTACTTTTGACCAACAAAAACACTAAATTATCCGTCCCATTTCATCAAACTACTGAATCATGCCAAGACGTTCGGTGTGTAGTTGTGTACATTACTATCATCTTTTGGTGCTGTTCTGAAACTTAATTTAATACCTTGTGAACAGTAGAATGGGTTTATCAATGTGCCCCAGTTTCCCCGAGATGTATCATATTAAATATCACAATCAAGATTCTAATGATCTATCTTATCTTGAAGCTGCATTATGCAGCCATTTATAATAATACTACATAGTGTAAATGGCCATCCTAAGAAGGCGTATAAATTGAGTTTTTCTCTTAAAATTATTGAATTAATAAAAACGAAAAATAATTGATAATGTGGAAATGTTTATATGCACAAAATTCGGCTAGTTTATGTTCGAATATACACACTTTTAACTATTTATAACACTTCTAGGCAAACTAGGCTTTCCGGCTAATATGTCATAACAAAATTAAGATTTCTCAATAAAAGAAAATGTTCACAAATACGCAATAAAACTTTTAAAAAGTCTAATAAAAAAATTTAAAAGCCTGCTAACTTTCAAGAAGTAACTTAACATCTGCCAGGTTATTGAATAAAAATTTTATGTAAAAAAAAAAAAACGAAATTTCTTTCTACTATATATATATATGTATATATATATATATGTGTGTGTAAAAATAATTCGACGAAGGCTATGTTCCGTAAACTTCCAAGAATGTTACTTCTAAGAATCAGCAGCAGCACGAGCGGAATAGTCGCTCCGGCAGTTGGCAAGCAGTGGAAGAGTTGCATTGGGGAATTTCCCCATTATAAAAACAAAATCCATGGGTCTTTCAATTCCTTTATTTATTAACTCATAAACTACTTAAGTTCTTCCCCACATTCACCTTGGTCTGATCATCAAATATTCCAAAACTTCGTGATTAAGCTGCATTTCAAGATATTAGAATTTTTCGGGGAAAAAGAAACAGCATCCTAATATTTTAAAAGTCAATCGCATTCTCGGAAAAAATGACATGGCTTCCGAGTAGTTTAAAGGAGAGATGCATTCTCACCTCCTAAAAGACCAAATGAAAAAATCCTTTTCACGACAAAACTAGCGCCCTCCTACTCCGCGTCAATCATTTAAAAAAACCAATTAGGATGAACTCGAGCCTCAAACGGACAAAAATTATCAATTCTAATTGGTCGTAGCAGGCGGTCCTTGGCAAGAACTATATTTTTTCCTCGGAAGAACAAACCCTTTAGCTACGCGTAGTAACACCTGTCACGCGATGTTAAAAATAAAAAATAAAATTAAAATCCCAGGAATATTCCAGAAAGTAAAAAACTTACGAAATACCTCCCGCCTTTTTGAGAAGCAAGAAATAATTTATTAATAACTAAAGTAAGAAAAAGAATTTTAGCTGTTACAAGTTACGAAACTAAGATTGAAATATGTTCCACAAATTTAGAATTGAAGCTAAGAGAGAACAAAAAAAAATGGCGAAAATTTTTTTTCATTTTATTACAAATCCCCCCTCCCAGAAAGACGGGTGAAAAAGTAGGTCTGAGACCTGCAATTTCACAGAAAGGGAGATGATGCAGATTTAGCTCACGAAGTTGTTGATATAAGTAATAATAATTAGATACTAAATAAAAAAAAAAAAAATTAATTTCTTTTTTTTTATATAAATATAGAATTCAAATTTAAGAACACCAAGGTGATGCGTGGAATAACTTTAAATTTAAATACAATAAAATAGGCATCAGTACAAATACAAGATATAATCTTGTTTAAAGTACACATCATAAAGCAATTACCCATAATAATAACATAAAAATGAAACATAAAAATGAAAAACAATAACGTTGAATTCTTTTTTAACAATGTCAAATCTAGAAATGAAGGAATTTAATAGAACTTTCTTGAAATCAATGTTGAAAGTTTGTTTCAAAAATCCATTTAAGAGTCATATTTGGAGTATTCATGATCTCTTTTCAAGGAAGTCTAATTATATCTTATTAATTGTCCAAGAGTCATATTTGGAGTGGTATCGTCCATTGCCTCTTTTCAAGGAGGTCTAATTATATCGTTATTAATTGTCCAAATTCAATATAGTAAGACATTTTATAATATAGTAATAATAAACTTTAACAATGTAAATAATAAACAATATAAGTAAGAAACATAATAAGGAAAAATATCAATAATAATAAATATCATAAGTATAAGTAAATCTCATAATGGGTATAAGTAAATCTCTTAATAAGTAATAATAAATATCCCAAAAGACACTCTTTAAATATTTAATCTTGTTTATCTCATCTCAGGCATTTGGGATGAAATATAGAGAGAAGTGGAATAGAATAAAGAATATAAGCAATTATTTAATCATTTACTTAATCTGGTAATTCGAGTACAGGATTAAGTAGGAAAATGTACAAAAAAAATTTTAAAATATAATATGATAAATTAAAATAAAATAAAGATAAATAAAAATTTTGTTCATGTTTGAGAATGCACGTGACCTTCAAACTACTAAGACTCTTTAAAAGAAATATTAATAAATAATAGAAATAAAAGACAAGATTATTAATGTCAATTCATGTCAAATAATTACGCAATAAATATTCTCTCGGTGTGATAAAACATTGCAAGATGCAAGTAGGAAAGAGAAAAAGAAACAAAATTATATTATAATTGACATGTACTTGGACTGGAATGCAGAAGCAAAGAAAGAGAGAAAGAAAAAAAAATTTAAATAAAGTGATAAAAATTTTGTTACTTGGCAAATAATTAATTTATTAATTGATAGATTAAATTTAACAAATAGGTTCAGTTGAAAAATATATATTTTTAAATATTTATTTGTTATTATATTATTCTAAGTAGGGTAATTCAGTACAGAATAAGAAATTTCCACTTTGTTCGTCTACGCCGGCATAAACAAACAAATATAAAAATTTCCAGACAAGTGACACTCTCGCTGCAGTCAAGAGATATCATTGCCATTCTGTAAGAATTACAAGATATTATCTGGATTAAAATATGGAAAGAAATTTACTGTTTAAGAGAAAAAAAATATAAAATGATAAACTAGAGATATAGTCTAAGCTACAGTTTTTACTTGAGTTTGTTGTTGTTGATTAGGGGGTTGTTGCTCATGACTTAATTTAAATTTTTTAGGGGAATAACAAGGCCTTAATTTAGATACATGTACTATTTCTGAACTTTTGAACTGGTTTTGCCTATCAATTTCAAAATTTACTTCGGATAATTTGTTAAGAATTTTATAAGGGCCACTAAATACTTGTGATAACTTTCTA
The DNA here is from genome assembly GCA_964019185.1 of Maratus speculifer. Taxonomy (NCBI): domain Eukaryota; kingdom Metazoa; phylum Arthropoda; class Arachnida; order Araneae; family Salticidae; genus Maratus; species Maratus speculifer. The sequence goes on from OZ025291.1 coordinate 220,903,936, forward strand.
GTATTAGGGTACTGAAATTCTTCATAGATAACTAGATCTCCTATTTTAAATTTTCGTTCGATATAATCTTTATCATAATATCTTTTATTTTTTAAATGAAATTCATCATTTCTTGCTTTAGCAATTTTAAGTGCTTCATGAACAGGGGGATAATAATTTTGTTGTAAGGGGGAGTATGACGATTATTTTCGTTCATGTCTTTAAAAAATGGAAGTTAAGTTTGATAACTGCTTAAGACATATGAAGATCAGCCGTGAAAATCAAAATTAAAATTACATTGCGTAAAATAGCAATAACACAGGAAAGAGAGACTCGATGAAGAAAATGCACAAGTATGTATGTGGCATTTATTAAAGAGAGGTAAAACTTACACTCTCATGGGGTGACCCCCTGGTAAAAATACAGAAGCAGGAGCTCTACATCCTTACAGCAGGACAGTTAGAGATAGACTGATTCCTGACATCAAATAATGTAGCCAAAATGCGTCGAGCTAAAATGTGGTTGCCCTTAGACTATAATAACCCTATACGTATAGTTCATAAAGAAAGTTTAAATTAAAAACATGCCAACCGGACCGTTAATTTGGCGATTAAAATATCAGCGTACAAATATGCATGCCAACACTGATTGCTGAGAAAAATATTTCTAAATCCATAACACAGATGTCAGATGCCGCTTTAATATAAACAGAGCGTTAGATTTTAAGCCGAAAAAGGAGTTGTAATGTCTGTTAATTTGGAAAGGAATTAAACAAGTGACTGAGTAACTGCAAAAGGGCATATGGTTTTTAAAATATCATTCTATGTACTCTTTGAACAAACGAAAGTATGCAGGCTCAGAAAATGATTTTAGGATGAGAAAAGATTGGATTTTGATTTATTTTATTAACGGCCTCGGTTAAACATACATAACTGCAATTTAAAGGAAAGAGATAAATATATTCTTTTTAGAAAGTAAAAATGATGTTTAATTGATTTGAAATTGGGAAAGATAATTTTAATTTTAAATTTGAGAATTTAAATTTAAAAAAAGAAGCTAATAATAATATGTGATGTTATGTTACTTTCGACATCACATATCTCTCCCCCTTTCCCGGAAAAACTATTATAACCCACATGCATTTAGCTCGACACATTTAGTGACGTAGAATAACAATACAATAGCACATACATAATAGAAAATAAAGTTGCAACTAAAATGTATATTATATGGATAAATGAGCTCATAAAATATTTTTAAGCATATGCATTAATTAATAAAATATTGAGATTTAATTTCTCAAATAAAATATATAAGGTATACCATTTTCATATATTTGTTGATCAACATATAAAATAAAATCTTTTTATTGAACTAGAGATCATAATCTGGAATTTTTTTTCATTGTGCACCGGTGACTTAAAAGATTATACTTCCAGATCTTTCAACTTGCTTGATTTCAAGTCCTCAAGCTGAAAATTTTTGGTGTCCAAGACATGTTGGATATGTCCCAACCAAAAGATTATGTTGAAATATAGATATCAACACAAAAATCTATATGTTATGAAAATTTTTTTAAAATACAATAAGCATACATACATACATACATAAGGTATAGCTGTAATAAAATATAAATGACATGATATATCTAGTGTGGCTAGAGACATCAACGATTAATTACAGATAAACACATTAAATTTACTCAATGAAGACAAATTTTCGCTTTTTTTTTTTAAGTAAGAAAATTAAAAAGGTGATCACAATCTGTAGCATGTAAATGAAAACTGAAAATGTGAAAATCTAAAGCATTTGTTCTGATGAAATGTATAAGTATTGATAAAGGTAAAATTTCTCTTGAATGTGAAGAGAGTGTGTTTGTAAAATCGGTGAAATAGAGAGTAGATATGTGCAGTTAAAATGCAACCATTAACTGGGCTTCTACTGAAGATACGGCTGGTATAAATACTAACAAGGTTGCATTTACATTTAACTTTTTTTATTAAAATGCTCTCAACAAAAAAAGATTAGAAATAAAGTGTGAACTAATGTTTATAAAACTACACCTTGTCTAAAAGAAGTTATGTTGAATTGAATGTAAGTGAAAATTAAGTGAAAGAGTTAAATAGGCATACAAAAATACAAATGGGTTGAGTTGATGACTTCCTTATAAAGTAACAAACATCATGAAATAAAGATTTAATTTAGAATATTTAAAGTGTCATTTTATTGTAATGAAATATTTTTCTTCAAAAAGCGAAGATTTTAGAAAAACAACCAGTGACATAATTTTGATGTATATGTGTCATGCCGATTATAAATGTGTATGAATAAAGTAGTACAAAACAATTTACAAATTGAAATATCAGATGCTGTATTCATATGTTTATGACAGCAATATGCATCACCATTGCTAAACTGAAATCCTAAAGATCATTATAAGTTTTCAGTAATGCATAAATATATATTTCAAATGTAAATAAAAGGTAATGTAAAGAAAAGAATTGTGTATAAGTGTCACTGACTGTATAAAAAAAACAACAACAAGTACGTGTAAAAAGAGATTCAAATGAAAGTTATTATAATGTTTCATGTTGTAAAAAAAATAAACATTAATCACCCATTACACAATACGCATACTATTGCGATGCAATATGTAAGTACAATTGTTCATCATTTACGATGTTAATAACTAATGTCATGAAAGCATAACTAGTTAACTAGTACTTACAAGGGATATGCGATTATTGAATGGTGTTAATGTAAGATTGAAGTGTTCATGTTAAACAATATGCGTGATGAAAGAAAAAAAATGAAAAGATCGTGTTAATACCCGTGAATGAAAGGCTTGATTTACTCACCGGAAATGGTACATTGATTGACACATTGATTCATAACCTTGATTCGTACATTGAATAAAAGACTGATTAGCACCTTGATAGAAAACATTGATTCGAACTTTGAATGGAACATTGATTGAAAACCATGATTCGCATTTGGATTGACACTTTGAATGAAATATACTGCATGTAACATTGACCAAAAATGTATATAGTGTTTGATAAAGTAACTCATTTATAATTTCGATAGAAATTAACTAAATTGGTCTATACCAAATAAGAGTTCACAAACACTATGGCAATCATGAAAAAGAATGTAAAAAAAAATGTGTAAATTTTTAATGATATGTCCTAAAATGAAAAAAAAAACTGTACGTGAAAAAGTTATATCTCCTATATAATCTGTAACGGTACACTTGAAAAAAAAAGGAAAACATTACATGAAAAAAAGAGAACACCGTTACATACTGCCAATATGGCTATAGGCTATGGTAAAGCAGTATAAAATCTAAGTGATTTTTTTTTACATTCTCCTTAAAAATAAGAACAATTAAACTACTTCACCAAGAAATAACTTATGAAATGAAAAAGAAATAATTTATGAAAAATGTCATTTGCGAAATGTAAAAATGTTTATGTCACCTACTAAAAATGTGTATAATTTCAAAAGCACACAATGCATGTTATAAAAATATGAATGCTAGTGTAAATAACCTTGACTTGTAACATTCCATGATAAAATTAATTGAAATTATATCTAATGTGTGTAGTGTGATATACTAAATTCGCAAATAATTTCTACAGAAATTACAGAAAGTGGCATCTTAACCTAATTAAATTTTGTAACCTTATTGAAAAGTTTAAAAAGTGATATCAATAGATATGTTTATTTTAATAACAAGTGTGATTTCAAAAGAAATAGAAGATTCAGAAAGTTATATTTCCTACATAAATATGCAACAGTGCGCGTGTAAAAATATAACCATGAGTGGATGTATTAAGTGTTAATGTGTGTAAAATGAAAAGGCACGGTTGCATGTTACCAAAATGGTTATAGGATATGGTAAAATAGTATGATAAATCACGAAGATTATTGTACATTCTACATCTGAATAAGTGCATTAAAACTACTTTACCAAAATAATAACTTCTGAAATTGAAATGATAACGATGATAAATTGTGATTTAAATTAATGATAGAAAAAAATGAGCGTGTGTCATTTATTAAATAAAAAAAAATATTGAAAAGAATGAAATAAACCAATATCATTTTAACTTGGAAAGCATTGGCGACCAGCGCCACATGGTAACAACCAAGTGCAAAAGATAAACACTTTCAAAAAATTATTTCCGGCCGTGAAATAACCAAATGAAAGGGTTCATAACATTTTGAAAAATTAGATATTACATTGTAATGTGCATTTTTCAAAATTAATTTTAAATGTAAAATAGTGAACCTGACATTTCAAAAATTAATAGTTGTATCTGTAATAATAATGATACATGCATGGTTAATTGCCTGAATGATAGAAAATGTTTCTGTGTTGTAGTGAAAGAATAAAATGAAATGACGATGACATGTGTCAACCTCGTTAACTGATATAGCACTGAAAATACGTTTAACAATCTTCTAAAGTATTTCTGTAATATTTTTTTTAAATAACCTGTATGCTGAATGAAAAAAAAAAAAAATCTGTCAAAACCTCTAGTGTTAAATATACATTTATCTCTAGCCTAAAACTAGTTACAATCAACAAATTATTGATATTTATAGTACGACTGATAGTATGCATACTCTAATGTGGAAAATGAAAAAAAAAAAAAAAAAAAAAAAAAAAAAAAAAAAAAATATTTATTACTTCTTTATGTCTACACCGAACAAAGTATTAAATAGATGTTCTCAAGCGCACACTGTGTGTATATTAAAAAATGTACATAACTATATTTAAAAACAATGTGTACATGAACATTTTCATTTTCAGCCATACTTTTAGTATTAATTAAAAAGATAAGTTGTAATGTAGTACTTTCGACAGAATACAAAATCTAACTAATTTTAAACTGAAACATGATAAAGTAAAACTTAACTTGAAGAATATTCAGAAGTCTTGTATATGCAGAAAATGATATAAAATGTTAATTGTTAATAAAAATGTGTTTAATGACTTGTTACCATTATCTCATTTTAACCATAAATTATCCACTGTAAATAAGAGGAAATTTTTATGTCAGAAAAATCATTAAAATGTGTGGTTTAAAAAAAATGTAAATTAATTTGAACAGCATCATGAAAACTAAAGTGAAAGGTGATAAAAAAAACTGAGGAAAATTACACCTACAATATACAGAATTGCCAGGCCACAACTTGTATATGAGTATAAATGATATACCATGTGTCTACCTAAGCGGTTTATAACAAAGTATGTGTACCCTAAAATAAAATTATTTCTTTGGCAAAAATAATATTGTAAGTGAGATAAAGAAGGAAAAAAAATATAACAAAGAAATTTTTTTTTTCAGTACTAGTAAAGTTTGTACTGTTATATTATAAGCGAAAAACTGTACAGTGAATATTGAAGATTGTAGAGGGAGAAAATGCATAATGTGTAAACATCAATATAATGCCAAACGTTAGGAGGGTACAGCAACACACGTGTAAAATTGATGAAACTTACAAAAAATATTTGTCAAATGTAAATATGTGTGTAAAAAAAAAAAAATAAGTAGGCATCGCTGTACACAACTAACTGGTTAACTTATAGATTTTTTTTTTTTTTTTTTTTTTTTTGATACTGATAATGATGTTAAAAATTTATTAATTTTCATCCAGAAAAGAAAATTTTATTCATAACATGTGCCAAAAATTAAAATTCAGAACACTGTCGACTTACCTAGAGAAATTACCTCAGTGGACAATCTAAAGTTAAACTATAAACATGTGTAAAATTGATTTTCTCTCTCTCTTTTTTTTTAACAAAACAGAAAAAAAAATGTCTTTGTAAAATTATTTTAGTATCAAAAATAAAGTACCTTTTTTTTTATCATGACTAATAACATAAGTAAGTAATTACTATTCCTAGTGTAGTAGCAATCTTAACATTAATAGAAAATTAAAAAAACAATGTACTTAATATTTATCAACACTACCTGAAGTAGATTTTCTTTCTTCCTTTTTTTTTAATCACTTTGTAATTCACAATGGTAACGTCAAACAACTTACCTTGTATATTTCCTTAAAATAATCAAACACATGTTTGCAAAATCTACTATAAAAAATAATTATACAATCCACCTTCAACTATTGTGGATTATAATCTCATATACTTCATCACTATCCACAATAACAAAACCCACTTAATAAGTAAAGCTAAATTACTATACTGAAAATGTATAAAATAAAGTAAAATAAAATATGCAAAATAATATTTCACACAAAATTCACTAGAAATCTATGAAATTATATAAAAATGCAATATTACGAGCCTTAAAGAATGAAAATATCGCAATATTTCACATGTTGATAACATCCACAATGTACTTTAACATTTTCACTGGTTTATGCGAAACGTTACTTATATTCAATAGTTGTATCAGGATTTTTTTAAATAATATTGGATTTTGGCGATACTTTATTTTTCTTTTTAATCATTTTGTTTGTCTTTCTTAAATTCTTCGAGTCAAATAAAGCCTTTTAGATATTATGATACCAATATCATTTTGCTGCTTCCAATACTCGAGTATAGATTGATGATATTTAAGGAAATCTAATTAAATGTAAACTGCATTTTTTCGGATGTTTCAGAAAAAAAAATCTTTTGTAAAACTGAGCTGAATGAATCTCTTATAAAACTGAAATGAATATAAGAGCGTAGTAAATACAGTAGTCGACAATAACTAGTATGAATATTTTCCTTGTCCCTTTTTTTTTTTTTTTTTTTTTTTGCAAACGCTTTTAAATAGAAAGTTGATGATATTTCCACAAATGCCGCGATGTGCGGACAAGTAAACAACGAGAGATGCAGGACAACCGAAGTGTTTCGGCTTATCACACACCGCACAAGAGCAAAGTTCAACACACAGAAAGCATATTTTTTTTTTTTTTTTTTTTTTTTTTTTTTTTTCGGTAACTGTTATGCGGGAGGAGGGAATCAAAGAATCATTAATCCTACTAAGAGTTCACGTTTGCCGGAAAAATCAACATATCAGGATCCCAGTTGTTACACAGTGACTTAGCACTTTTTTTTCTTTATTCTCGTAAACATTCAGGACGATCCAACATGAGTCACTAGTTTTGAATGATTGCAGAGCATTTTACTCAACGTAGCATCTTAATCCTACACCGGTAGTAAAATCGGAAACATTTTCCGCGCTCCATAGGTGAAGTGTCTCACTGAAGCATAATACACATAATAGAATTCCTCTAAATGAAGGATATCATATAACACCAATCCACAGTGATGATAACGAATGGCAAGTACGGGAGATTTCCATCTTATAGATAGTGAATTTCACAAACATTCTGTCGTACTGCAGTGTAGAATCCATAAAAGTCCAACGCAGCTTTGTTAAAAGTTCAATTTATGACGAAAAGATAGCCTCCACTTGAAAATATAGTCCGCAAATAGCAAGAAAGATTAGTTCAGAGGGGTCACCCTAGCCACATTACGTCATATGAGTCTCTACTGGTGCTAGGCACCAATTTTATATAACGATTATTTTCGTTCATGTCTTTAAAAAATGGAAGTTAAGTTTGATAACTGCTTAAGACATATGAAGATCAGCCGTGAAAATCAAAATTAAAATTACATTGCGTAAAATAGCAATAACACAGGAAAGAGAGACTCGATGAAGAAAATGCACAAGTATGTATGTGGCATTTATTAAAGAGAGGTAAAACTTACACTCTCATGGGGTGACCCCCTGGTAAAAATACAGAAGCAGGAGCTCTACATCCTTACAGCAGGACAGTTAGAGATAGACTGATTCCTGACATCAAATAATGTAGCCAAAATGCGTCGAGCTAAAATGTGGTTGCCCTTAGACTATAATAACCCTATACGTATAGTTCATAAAGAAAGTTTAAATTAAAAACATGCCAACCGGACCGTTAATTTGGCGATTAAAATATCAGCGTACAAATATGCATGCCAACACTGATTGCTGAGAAAAATATTTCTAAATCCATAACACAGATGTCAGATGCCGCTTTAATATAAACAGAGCGTTAGATTTTAAGCCGAAAAAGGAGTTGTAATGTCTGTTAATTTGGAAAGGAATTAAACAAGTGACTGAGTAACTGCAAAAGGGCATATGGTTTTTAAAATATCATTCTATGTACTCTTTGAACAAACGAAAGTATGCAGGCTCAGAAAATGATTTTAGGATGAGAAAAGATTGGATTTTGATTTATTTTATTAACGGCCTCGGTTAAACATACATAACTGCAATTTAAAGGAAAGAGATAAATATATTCTTTTTAGAAAGTAAAAATGATGTTTAATTGATTTGAAATTGGGAAAGATAATTTTAATTTTAAATTTGAGAATTTAAATTTAAAAAAAGAAGCTAATAATAATATGTGATGTTATGTTACTTTCGACATCACAGGGAGTCATAGGGTAATTGGCCAAAAAGCAAGTAAGCAGGTGGAAATTTAGTAATAGAATGGGGTGTATTATTATATTCATTAATTACCTCAGTTAAAAGCTTAGTACAGGGAATTTTAGAGGTAGTGGAGTTTACTTTACATTTTAATCTAGTTACTATTGTCTGATTTACTCTTTCACATTTCCCATTCGTTTGTGGATGATGGGCAGTGGTCAAACGTTGTTTAATATTATGATTTCGCAGGAATTTTTTGAATCTTGAAGAAGTAAAAGCAGCATTCCTGTCACTAAGTATTTTTTGAGGGGACTGTACACTTGAAATCTTACTAAAACAGAATAATTGTTGAGGGATTTTGATATTGAAGATTTGTTTCAGACAATTTGTATAAGTTTCTGTAGTGACACTTTTGGAAGGGAATGCCCAAACATATCTTGTGGCATGGTCTATTATAATATGGAGATTTTTTTTGTAGAATTATAATAATTGAACCCTCCTACAGTATCAACAGACAGTCAAAAGTTGATCTGTAGTGGGCATAGCTTGTAATAAGCCAAATTTTTTCTGTCTAGGTTTTTTATTTTTCTGGCAAATATCACAATATTTAACAAAGTTAGTAATGTCTTGGGTCATATCTGGCCAATAATAGTTAGGAGAAATTAAATTTTGCATTTTTTGAACACCAGGGTGACCAAACTGTTCATGAGCAACACTAAGCAATTTTTTTCTTAGGGACATGGGAACTACCACTTTACGAAAACCTTTTCTTTTAACTATAATCAGTCCATTGTCATTAATATAATTTGATCCACACACATTTTCTTTTTCTTGCATCTCAATAATCTCTTTAACGTCAAGAAGAAAAGTAAGGGGTTTACAAAAGTGAGAAATAGGGTTTCGGGACAACATGTCGGCTTCGACATTTGTAGATCCCTTTAAGTACTCTATTTTGTAATCGAACATACTTAACTTCAATGACCACCTAAATAATCGACCTCTTAAATGTTTGACATTTTTTAACCAAACAAGAGATGCATGATCAGTATGGATGGTAAATTGTACACCGTGAAAGTAATGATAAAATTTATCTAAAGTATCAATGATAGCAAGACACTCTAGTTCGGTAATGAAATAATTTTTCTCATAACTTCTCAATCCTCTAGAAAAATAAGCAATTGGATGTAAAAAGTTATTATGGTCGGGCTGTTTAAGAACTGCACCTACCGCTACCTGAGAAGCGTCAACAAACATGTGTAGGGGTAATTTTGGGTCATAAATCTTTAAAATTGGTTTAGCAATGAGGGCATCTTTTAATTTTTGAAAAGAGTTTTGACATTCAGTATTCCATTCCCAAATAGTATCTTTCTTAAGTAATTTATTTAGGGGGTGTCTAATTTCAGCATATTTGTCAATAAATTTATGATACACATTTATAGAACCAAGAAATCTTTGTAATTCTTTAGTATTAGTAGGAGGTTTTAATTTTTTAATTGTTTCTATATTAGTGGTGTTAAAGTTCCATTTTGGATTTCATACCCTAGAAAATTGATTTGTTTTTGAGCAAAAGTACATTTAGATAATTTTAATTTAATATTTTCTAATCGGCATAAATCAAAAATTTGGATGAGATGCTGTATATGTTCATCTATTGATTTAGAAAAAATAATTATATCATCAAAATAATAACAAGCAAAGTCTATTTTATATTTTGTAAGAATTCTTCTAATTGTCCTGTTGAAAATTGGGGGGCCTACCTTTACACCAAAGGGGAGAACATTCCATTCCCAGAGCCCACAATTAGTAGTAAAGGCTAACTTTTCGGAATCGGCTGGGTGAATAGGTATGTGCCAGTAGCCTGAGGCTAAATCTAGTGTAGAGAAATATTGGGCACCACTTAATTTGTCTAAAATTTCATCTATTCGGGGCAAAGGTTCAGCGTCATTTTTCATAATAGAATTTAATTTTCGGTAATCAACACACATTCGGGTTTTTTTGCCTTCATCTCGTTTATTTACTAACGTAACTGGAGAAGAATATGGGCTATAACTTTCTTTAATTAACCCAGCAGCTAATAAGGATTGGATTTGCTGAGATATTTCTTTTTCATCAGCATTGGATGTACGATACGGCCTCAAAGATATTGGTAGGTCAGATTTAAGATAAATACGCTGAGGTTCAATATTAATTCTCCCTACATCATATTTATTTTTTGCAAAAATATCTAAATAATCCCTTAAAAGTTCCCTTACATTTTTATTTTGAATAGCACTCAGACTCCCCAATAGATTATAATCATCATTATTAGTTCGCGGCAAGGATTGAGGAGTTATGGTATTTCCATAATCGGATTGCACAGTAGTATCATTTTTTATAATATCAAAATGAAGCAATTCTAAGTTATCACTGGATATGTTGACAAATTGGTTTAACGAAATATTGTCTTGTAACACCTGGCTTTTTGCGCAATCAATTTTCAATTTAAATTTGGCACAATCAGGTAAACCTAAAATATCATAGTCCAAATCAAGCTTACTTACTAAAAAATTTACATATCTCTTTATATTACCAAATTTAATACATATCGACAAGATTTATTAATTGTAAGAGTTCCTTGTGCCTGTCTAATAGTAATAGGGGTAACATTATGTAAATTACCATTTAAATATCGAACAAATTTGAGGGGTAAAATTGAGACAGTTGATCCACTGTCAACCACACAATACACTTTGTTATTGCCCACATATTCAGGAATGATTAATTGTCAAATATTATTAGTAGGGGGTGGTTGAATATGAGCAGGAGTTTGAGATTGAAAGGAATTTGTGTTAAATATACAACTCCTCTCCCAATGATATGCATTTTCTATGCCTCTGTTTAAACATATTCTGCACGGACGAATTGGGTAGTTGTTTTGATAATGAGTCGCAGGCAATCTAGGAGTGAAAAGCCTAGGATTAAAATTTTGGAATGGATTGTTTGGAGTAGGTCGAGTCCAATGTCTGGGCTGAGGATTGGGATTGTGCATAGGTCTAGTTTGTTGAAAATTTCTATTGATGTTATTAGAGGTATGATTTGGAATCGCTGCTAATTGTTTAGCAATGCGAAACCATTCACGAGTATTGGAAGGAGGGTTAACCATCAAACAATTTTGATATTCCGGCTGAAGTCCATCAGTTAATCCCTGTATAATTAAATTTTCCCCAAGCTGAAGTTGCCTTCCAATCTCAACTTTCTTTCTAAAATAAGAATCCAAATCACTTAAATCATTCAACTTTAAGGAGGTAAACTCAGAAAATTTTGGAACTCTAACCTTAATGAATTTTTCAGTTAAAATCTCGACAATTTCCTCATAAGTAGCACAATCCAAACAATCATTTATATAAGCTTTTAGCGCTTCCCCCTTTAAATATTTTGAAAGATTTTGTTTCTTCCACTCATTATCTTTTTTTTTTCTCCAGAACATTCATTATCAAAGTGTTTAAACCACTTAAAAATGTCTATGCCTGACTCAAAGTCAAAAGGGACAATATCAAGTTTATTTTCTGACATTTTTTCTTCTTTTACTAATCCTGACCTTAATAACATGAAAGAAGGATAATTCACATGGAAAATATTTAAATGCTATACTTCAATTATTAAAATTCAATTACTATACTTCAAATACTTCAATAAATAACAATAAAATAATAAATAATAAATAAATCAATTCTGTTTGAATTCATGTGAAATAAATAAATAATAAATAAATAAGTAATAAAATAATAAAATAATGAATATCGGTTTTCCATACATGGGAAATAACTAATAATTTTAAGAAAAAAATACTTTTCTTTACGTATGGAAAATAAATTTAGCAACAGAGTATTTTTTAAGAACAAAATAATCCATCTTTCGATTTAAAAAACACCTTTAAAACTAAATTAAAATTTCTATGAGCAGAAAATTTCAATTAATTATAAATTAAGAACAAATTTATTTTTTAATATCTGTAATAAAAGAGAAAGAAAAAGTCAAGAATTTAAACAAAGAAATTATTATTAAAATTTCTTAATCAATAAACAAATAAAATAATAAATAATAACTTACAGACACCTCGATGTGGCCTTGTTCAAATACCTAAAATTTATTAAAATAAACAAAAATAAAGCACTTCGTAGATACGACTCACAGGTGCAAATTTCAATTAGCTTATATTACCGATGGTATCAACCGTGGTTTCGCAATCGTGATGAAGTGTTCATTTATTATGAAATGAAAATTTAACATAATATTTCTGCACTTTTACCTAGAAAATACAGTAATACATAAATAAAAGTAAATGATGTTGAAATTTGTCGTGCAGGTGTTCTTTAGATTAAATAATCAGCATACGTTTTTCATCGCTGTCAAGGAAAAAAAAATACTGCAGGCATATCTCACACTTAAAAATTTGCAGATGCTAGACATAGTCACACAAAACTTCATAAGGGGCCGTCCATTAATCATGTGATGTTTTTTTTGGGGCATTTTTAACCCCCCCTCCCCCTTGGTGATACATGGTGAGGTTCAAGACTACCCTTCCCCCCCCTACCCTATATCACGTGTATTTTTTAGTACCTACAAAGAATCTTATTTTTTTTAGAATATTTATTATAAAATACAGGTTCAAGCATTATTATTAGAACAACGACCATAAAAGATATAGTTACATACAAATTTTAACTTACCTTTTTAGTATTAGAACAAGAAAAGAGAATATTAGATGATTTCTTTGCTTGGTGCTTTCGGCGGTAATCTAGTTAAAGGTCATTCGTCCACTTCATAAATTCTTCTTTGATAGTATATTTTTGTTTCGCTTTAGCCCACAATTCATTGAATTCTTTTTGAGCTACACTAGGTTTTTTCCCCTTCTTATACTCTGCAAATAGGTCTTTATACAGAACTCCTATTTTAGACATTGTTTTAATGCAAAACGTACAAGTTTAAACAATTTACGCATGTATTCAGTGCCAAAACAACAGAATAACTGACACTGACAAGCTGAGTCCGAGAGGCGCTTGTCGCGGCTCGTGGGAACTTCACTTCGTTCATTTTCTAGCAACGGTGAATCAAGGTCACACTACAAGCTGCTTTCGACTTTGTACGCGTTTGACGAAAAAATAAATACACGAAACGCCGCTTTTCGGTTCAGTATCGCGCGTTTGCCGAAAAAATAAATACTCGTGATATATTACAACACCCCCCCCTCCCCCCTGTGATGTTTAGTGATTTTTTTATGGACCCCTCCCCCCCCTCTCGAGCCTCGCATGATTAATGGACGGCCCCTAAGACGATCCGTTTCCCAGCTGAAGGGTTTATCATTTATGCACATGAAGAATCGGCGAAAATGGCGCGTGCAGTTCTCTTGATGTAGTTGGAACGGGAAGTGTAAGACAAACAAATTTCTTATTAGAACATGGCGAGCACACACTCATCGCTGTAGGTTTCTCTAACAGGAACAGTCTGCAGTTGGCAAACCATACTAGTTTAATATTTTCCCAGAGATGCACGCCGGCTCATAAATCCTACCGGCTTTCAGTGTAATAATAATTCGACGAAGGCTATGTTCCGTAAACTTCCAAGAATGTTACTTCTAAGAATCAGCAGCAGCACGAGCAGAGTAGTCGCTCCGGCAGTTGGCAAGCAGTGGAAGAGTTGCATTGGGGAATTTCCCCATTATAAAAACAAAATCCATGAGTCTTTCAATTCCTTTATTTATTAACTCATAAACTACGTAAGTTCTTCCCCACATTCACCTTGGCCTGATCATCAAATATTCCAAAACTTCGTGATTAAGCTGCATTCCAAGATATTATAATTTTTCGGGGAAAAAGAAACAGCATCCTAATATTTTAAAAGTCAATCGCATTCTCGGAAAAAATGACATGGCTTCCGAGTAGTTTAAAGGAGAGATGCATTCTCACCTCCTAAAAGACCAAATGAAAAAATCCTTTTCACGACAAAACTAGCGCCCTCCTACTCCGCGTCAATCATTTTAAAAAACCAATTAGGATGAACTCGAGCCTCAAACGGACAAAAATGATCAATTCTAATTGGTCGTAGCAGGCGGTCCTTGGCAAGAACTATATTTTTTCCTCGGAAGAACAAACCCTTTAGCTACGCGTAGTAACACCTGTCACGCGATGTTAAAAATAAAAAATTAAATTAAAATCCCAGGAATATTCCAGAAAGTAAAAAACTTACGAAATACCTCCCGCCTTTTTGAGAAGCAAGAAATAATTTATTAATAACTAAAGTAAGAAAAAGAATTTTAGCTGTTACAAGTTACGAAACTAAGATTGAAATATGTTCCACAAATTTAGAATTGAAACTAAGAGAGAACAAAAAAAAAAAAAAAATAAATAAAAATAAAAAAAATAAAAAAAAATGGCGAATTTTTTTTTATTTTATTACAAATATATATATATATATATATAAAAGAAACAGATAAGCATTTAAAAGGTCGTAGAAATATCGGATACAGTTCGGTGTGTATTATATCAAAATAGGAATGGGCCTAGCGAAACAGAATCAAACATTTGTTAAAATTTATTTTGATAAAATTAAAGCAGCAATTTGGTTTAAAGGTTATAGCACATCGCTCGTAATCTTAAGGCGTTAATTCGTGTCCTTCTTGGTTGTAAAGAGGTTTTTTTCTTTTTTTTTTTTTTTTTTTTTTTTTTTTTGTCTTTTTTAACGAATTTAAAAAATAATTAATACAAAGACCAGTTGAATTTTATTAATAATTATTTTGTAATTCATTATAGTCAATTTCGTAATTAAATTAATTTTTAATTGCAATTAACTTAAACTACAGTTATAATTAGAAATTTAAATTTAATTTTTAATAAAATGAAATAAAATGTAATTTTAAATAAATTTCATTAATTAAAATATAATTATTTTTATTAAATATAAGCTTTCCTTAATAATTAAATTAACATTTGTTAAAATGCATTAATAACGATTTCTAAAATTACATTAAAATATTTTTATGTTACAATTTTAGAGATAGATAAATATCAAATTAGCAGAATTGTTAAACTTTCCATTTTCTAAAATTAAACAATATCCTTCATATTTGTACCGATTGATCGAAAGTTACTAAATAGTGCAAGATACTTAAAGATTTTCATTTTTAAAAAATGTTATTGTCATTTAAATGTATGTATTTTTCTTCTTTTTTCTGCAGTGGTTTAATATATTATGATTTCATCACAATATTTCAAAATTAAAAATATCACATGAGAAATTTTATTATTTTTATAAATATCTATTTTCAAACATTTGACGAGAATTTTAAGTTAATAATTATTAGTGTTTATAAATTACAATATAAGAAATGTATAGAAATATAAATTAAATTTTATAAATACATTTTATACGATTCTGCTATATAATTGATTGATACTTGATTGAAAATAACAGGGAAAAAATACATTTTGTTTTTAAAAATAATTTATTTGTACTATACATTTATTTTGCTCCAAAATTTTCTTATTTCTTTTTTAAATCTGACTTTAATTTAGATATTAAAAGAATGATTTTGCATGAGCTTAATAATTCAGTTTAATTGTATTTTATAATCCTAAAAATAGAGGCTGACACAATTAGAGTTTTTTTAGGCCAGCAAAAAATGCTACGTTACGTTTGTTTTACATTTGTTTACAACTCTATTTCTGAAATAGTTTTTCAACTGCGCAACTTATTGAAATTTTGTTAGTTTTGAACGTTTTATAAAAAATTATGTTGAATAGAAAAGATTTCAGGTGGAAAAGGATTATTTTTAGGTAGATATGTTTTCTCATACACATCTCAGATTTCATATTGAAATTAAGTCTAATGTGGCTGCATCTAATCGGAGACAGGCAAAATGGACGGACTCGCCCTTGATTCGTTGCACTGTGTTTTATTGTATACAGATAAAATATCTAAAAAGTTTAAAATAATATACAAAAAAATGAAAACATGTCACATACCTGTATATTAACTGAATATTTGCTTGAATAACATTTAATTAACTGTCAGAAGTGATAATTTTTATTATTCTTTATAGATTCCAAATGGCACTACTTAGTATGAAATAATATCCATACCTACACATGCACACTGCATGGTCTGCCATTAACTTGAATTGATGCACACCGAATTCAAAATATTGTATCTACATATGCACTGAAAACGCTCTTCTCCCAAAGCTATTTGACACGATCCGTCTTTTAACAAAAGGTACTGTATGCTTGAGGGTCCGGATATTAGCGTACGGGAGATACCTTTAAGAGCCTGCTTCAGTAAAACCGAAACTCAAAACTCTCTCACAAATCCATGCGTGTTGCCACCCGGAAGGCGTATCCCGAACCCAAAAATTGACACTTTAAAAGACCAATGATATTTTCCAAGCTTGAAATTAACAAGAAAATGGTCATCTTACGACACCCTTTACCTCCAGGCAATAAAAAGGGGATAAGATACCCCATCAAGAAAAAATCATTAGCAAATGCTAAAAACTCTCGCACCTTTTCAATCCAATAGCCCGAGGGATATGTGCATTTGGATAGTTTCTTCGAGATAATTTCTGACCAAAACAGTCGGATCCGTTTTAAAACAAGTCGACATCGACATTTTTTGTTAGATAGTTTCAAGTGAAATTAAATCATTTATATGTAATTTTAAAAGACAACATACAGACAAAAGTTTTGTACTTTTTCGACTTTGTTTAGGAGAATTTAAAAAAAAGCTACTTCAGTCAAGTGAAATCAAATGGTAGAAATTAAAAAATATCTCTTCTACATTTTAATGTTTTTAAATGATTTTTTGGCATTGGCTATCTCAGATCTTTCGGCACAAAGACCTTTTTGTAATTTTTCGTCTTTGTTTAGGGGAATTTAAAAAAAGCTACTTCAGTCAAGTGATATATAAAGAAACATAAGGTTTACATAAAAAAAGATAAGGAAAAATTAAATACAAATGTATTAATTCGGGTATGTATATATCCATGTATATATCCATTCATTTTTAATGTCAGAAACATTGTTATTTTCTTTCTGCCCCCCCCCCCCCCACACCTACCTCTTTGTCGAGTGCAGATGACAAAAAGAAAATTCGATTATGTTTTGTGAATAAACGATTTTTTCATTTTGATGTTGTGTTCAATTAAAAAATCTTTTTAGAAATTAAACTTCAAATATATGAAAAAATATATATATAATGGTAAATGTGTTTTTATTCGAAATCAATAATGCTTTTTAAGTACATTTGAGATTACATGTCTAGTTAAAAAAACTTTTTGAAATCAACATCTATTTACATCATTTCTGAAAGTCATTTCTAATCCAAGCAGCAAACAGCGTTTTACTAATAGCCAGAGGCAAGAAATTTCACCTACGTCCCTGCAAGACTCCCCGGAAAGTGCACTCGTATCACCTTACACTCTAATGGGTTTTAAGGTGTTTCCCTTTTGAAAGCGGAGTTATACGGCGTTTTCAACTATTTTAAATCAAAGTGTTTCAACTTTTTATACATGTAGCATAGATTATTTTTTTTAAATCAAAATAAAAAACATTTTCTGAAAGCTAAATAATTAAACTCTGCATGCTGTTTTACCAAATTTTAAAATGTCAAACAGATTTTTCGTAATAAGACATTAAATGTGAATTTTAAAGACTATAAAATAACGCACTTGTATCGCCTTAAAATTAAAAAAAGAAATAAAATTTCAAAATGACGTGCATAGTTTAAACCTACAGGTTTTCAAAACTACAAAAATTATTAAATTTGAGCAAAATGCAAAGGAATGAAAGCTATAAATTTCTTCCATTGAAATAACATTAGCCGTTCTACCTCGGAGCGTTACTGAAGTAGGGCCTTAAGTACTGATAATAGAGAAAGCGTCTCTGTGTCTGTGCGCCACTGACTTTATTTCTATAATTACGGTGTGGTTTCTTTAACTATTCGAAAGGATCCATATTATATTTCTTTCTCTTTTATTTTGATAGTATCATTATATGCATAGCCATATTCCCATGCTTAGTCAACACCAATGTTTTATTAGATATTTGTTAGTTAAATAACGAACTATTTTATTTCGACTGTCTCCTTGTTTAATTCCCATACATATATACATCGTAGGCTAACTGAGAAATCTGGCTGTTTGCAAAGTGCCGGGCTGATTGGATTGATCTCCGCTTTTCTAAATAGACTGATATTTTTCAGGCTTATTGCAAAGAGCCTAAGGAACGTTAGGCTAATTGAAATAAGGCAATTTATTTTTCAAACAGCCTAAAATTTTTAGGCTTATTGTAAAGCGCCTAGATAGAGTTAGGCTAATTAAAAAATGACCACTTGTTTCAATTTTATTGAATTATAAACCGATCCCAGCAAGAAAAAATAACCTTCATCGAAATTCAATCCGATATGAACTCGAAAATTCCATTTCAAGTCAACCCGAATTACGATCCAAACCTGAAAAAAGTGCACGAACCGAAAACTAATCGAAGAAATGCAAAATGATTTCCGTCGACACGCATTGACTAGAAACAGAAAGTTCCAATTGAAATCTACCTTTAACTAGATTCGAACCTGATAGAAAAGAAAATTCTATATAACAGTAACAGATCTTTGCAAAAAAATTATTTTCCGTCAAAACGCAACCCGGTCAAAATCTAAAGATTCGAATTGAAATGAACCCGAAATCTGATTCAAACCAGAAAAAAAATCTACCGAATCGTAATCGGATAAAAAAAAAAAAAAAAAAAAAAATCCGTCAGCACGCACCGACAAGAATCTAAAAGTCAATCCAAATAAAAAAAAAAAAAAAAAAAAAAAATTATCGAACCGTACCTTAGTCCGAATTCAAGTCGACGCACACCGATCAGAACTTGAAAATTCAAGTTGAAGTCTACCTTAAGTCTGATCCAAACACCAGAAAAACAGAATTCTATCCAATCGCAACCCGATCTATCCAAGACAAAATAATATCCATCGAAACTCAAACCGACCACAACCTGAAAATTTCGCGGTCAATAGGAAACTCGATTCGAACACGAAGAAAATACTATTAAATTATGAACTTTAGTCTAGTGTACTTGCTGCAAGTTAAATGATATTTTAGTAAATAATTTTTTTTTAAATGACTGTACAAAGAATTATAAAAGTTTTAACAGTTTTATCATATTTTTGTTCAAATAAAAGAACGTAATTTTGAAAATAATCATGCAATTATTTTTTTTAGTAGATACACTAGAAAACAAAAATAGGTGGGGGTGTCAAAGACCGGGCGTACGCAACAAATGTTCGTGATATTGATAGACGAAAACTAGGAACCACTCAGGTTATAGGAGTAACGGCTGAGATGCTCTTTAACACTGGTGTGAAAATGGATCATGGAACTTGCATACAACTTCTTGAATATGTAAAATAAAGTTGTTTGAAATATACTTGTAAATAAAATATTAAACAAATTAGTATAATAATTTGTTTTGTTTTTATTTGTTTGTTTAGAATTTGACGGGCGCGGTTCTTCTTCTCTTAAACCCTTTTGGGGGTAGAAATTTAACAGTTTATTGGTTTTTTACTTTTTTTTTTAGACTCTGCAACTAAATTTCACAAGTCTTACATTGGATACATACAGAGAATTATCAGAATGGTTTTCAAAATATTCTGTGTATTCTTGAAAGTGTTTTTCCTTGTTTGATAAGTTATGGATTAAAGGTGTTCGGATCAGGTGCTGGTCGACAGAAATAATTCATGTGGATTCGAATAGGTTATATGACACGTAATGTATTATTCATGAAATTAATTGTGTCGGGTTTGGCTCAGATCTAACTTCATACGTTCAAAATTAATCTTCGTCCTACACTGTAAAAAAAAGGGTTGATCTACCAAAAAAATGTAGTGATCCTTGCAATTACTAAAAAACTTTTTGTAATCTTACTCGGTTACAAGAAATTCTGTAAATATTACTAGAAAAAAGCTAGCAACGAATAGAGTTAATACTTTTATATTTTAAATAGCTAAAACTATATTTTAAATTACTAAAACTCACTGGGTGTGGCCGTAATAGCCTAGTGGTCATAGCACTAAACTCCAGGCTCAAAAGTCCTGGGTTCGATGCTGGACACCGCCAAATACGCACCGAATGTATGCTGTGTTAGTACTCCTAAAATAATGGGATTATGAAAATCCCGTCGGAACAGGTAGCAATGTTTGGTGCCGCCATCTATTGCGGCTTTACCGAAAATCTTCCGCTTCAGAAGTCTGTCTTCTTACCCACTGGATCCAGCTCGAAAGAAGCTCCTGCCCTTCGGGCACACGTAATGGTTACTAAAAAATTTTTGGAGCTATTACTAAAATTTGCTTGGTGGCTCATACTAAAAAGTTTTAAGTTAGTTATACAAAAAATTCTTTTGTTAAGTTTGCAAAAGAAATGTTCGTTTCACTTGCAAAAAAAAAAAAAAAAAAAAAAAAAAAAAGTTTGTAATGGTTACTAAAAAATTCTGTAGAATACAAATTTACTAAAAAATTTTTAGTGACCTCTTGATTTTTTTTTTTTTTTTTTTTTTTTTTTTTTTTTTCTCAGTGTAAAACCTTTTGCTGCACCACAAGACCATTTTTCAAACAGAGGATTCATTAAAATAAAGACAGGCAAAGCTCATTTTTTATTTCAATTTTTGAAGACGGAATTAAAAAAAAATCTATAGAAACAATAATACATAAGTGAAAAATCAATAATCTCTTTTAGTGCGATTTCTAAACTTTGTTGTAAGCGCTGTGTATTCTCTGTTTTAGTTGTTATAAATTACTGCAACCCTTTTCGGGAGAAATTTGTTTGTTTTTTTAAAATTACATAAGATAGATAAAATTTTACCAAGAAAGTACTTTTGATTCTGTTGATAGTATTTCAAGTTTTAAATCTATATATTAATTATTAATTAGTTAAAATTTTCCTTCGATACTTTCATAAAATGAAAATTGTAGTTCTTAGTGAATTTCAAATGATAATTGCTAGTAATATTCCATTAAAAAAAGCTATTTTTACATGTCTGTTTATCGGAGAGTAATTCCTTAAACAGAGTAGTTTAAATGAGTTAGTCATTTAAAACTGTTTCTGGTAAAGCGATGAATTTTAAATCGCTTGTTTTTCAACTTTTATTAAAAATGAGAAATTTCTAGAATTTAAAGTAATAAATTGAAAGTTTTAGGTACTTTGGTACGCATAAAGTTAATTTCATAGTACAAATATTTATATTTAAATCAGTCTAATTGATACAACCTATTTGAAGCTATTTTTGCGATTATACTTTTCTCATATGCTGAAGGAATAGTGATTTAAGAACAGAACTTATTCAAGAATATTTTTTGAGTTATATTTAAGTATTCCTTAAATAAAATAAAATAGAAGTAATACTTGACATATTCACGTTAAAAAAAATCAAAGGGGAATCAGTTTTCTGTATACGATATTGACGAATTAAAATTGAAAACAATCTACCAAAGATTTGTCTGATTAGTAGATATTCATTGCGTTGATATTAAAGCTTTTGATATTAAAGAAATGGGTCAAAATTTCGGAAGATTTTCTTTTACTGTACAGAAAGATATTAATCTACTATACCCCTTAGTTTAAAAGAAAAATCTTAATGTGTAAAAGAAATCTTAAATTCATTAAAAAGCAGAAAGTGTTACGACATGAAAATATTCGATGCTACCTCGGAAGAAACTATTGCCAAGTACATAAACTAAATTAATATTTGTTTATGTGTTCCAGTGTGTGTATATATATATATATATATATATATATATATATATATATACTGTAGCTTATCAATATGGAGTTTTTAATAAAAGCCTTTTTACACAATTACTCTTTTTATTTATTTATTTATTTTTATTTATTTATTTATTTATTTTTTATTTATTTTTGCCAGTATGATCTGCACAAAGCTACCAAATTTCATAACTGAAATATTTTATTCCTATATTACTTCGCACATCATTCCTATTAAAATAAGATTTATTAATAAATGAAATTTCAGAAAATTTATATATTGCGCAATTTTGCAAATCAATCTTAAAATTATATAGTTAGTATAAAAAAATTCAGAAAAGTATTTTAAAAGGGTGAAATAGACACCATAAGCTCTTATGATTAAGTATGTAGGGGGAAATTTCATATTATAGTTTGTGCATTGACAGCTGGTTCTAAAAAAAAGATTTTTTTTTTTTTTTTATGAATAAGAAAAAAAGGAATACATTTTATTATAAATTTTCCTTCTGAATTATTTATTTGAAAATAAAACATGCATTATATGATTTATACGACATAGATAATACTAATAGTTCTTAATCAATATTCTGTTTTCTATTTCAGAAAAAGAGAATTCCTTTTCCGACTATCCAAACCAAGCTATGAATGAAGTAAGGCGTAATCTACTACGCAAGGCTAAAACTAAAGCACTCATGATCACTGTAGTCATAATGATAGCTTTTGTGATCTGTTGGGTACCTTATTATTCGACCATGATCATCTTCATTTTTCTCAAGCCTGACACGCAACTTAGTCAAGACCTCCAGTCAGCAGTGTTCTTTTTCGGCAGCTCCACTGCAATGATCAACCCCTTAATATACGGTGCTTTTCATCTGAGAAGAGGAGCCCCTCGACATAGAGCTCTAACGCACAGCAGCGCGTCTTCGAAAGCCGAGAACACTGTGATGCAAGTTGTAGTCCGGAAGAAACGTAGTGGATCTGATAAAATTCAGTATGTCTTGCCAGTGGTTCCCCAAAATGGAAACAAATCCCTGAAGGTAAAATTAGGAAGGCAGCAAGCGAATAGCCTGTGTTCGTTACATTCTCCGAGAGAAGAGGAAATCAAGCAGCAGGAGCATAGTTTGTAAAATCATCAGTTTGGACAATCTTCACTCATAAGCGAAAAAACGGTACTACTTGGTTATCCCGTTGATCAATTTCGCCAAATCATACAAGTCCCCAAACTATTAGCCAAATTTTACAAATTAACATAATTTTCCGTTTAATTACGAAAAAACAAGTAAATTAAGAGAACATTAATAAAAGTAGGAATAAAAATTAATTAATTTGCAAGATAACCTCCTTCGCCAAACCGACCTTTTTTTTACGCAATACATATATGTATATAGATGTTTATACATATATGTATGTGTGTAAGTGTATATGTATATATGAACGCATATGCAAATATATAATATGTGTATATATAACACTGGCTTATATATGTATATATATGTGCATATATGAAATCGTGCCAATTTGGAGATTATTTAACATCGCGCGTTGGCGAAGGAGGTTGTTCTACAATCGCACCTAAAAAGTTGAATTAAAAATCCCTTGATGACGTAATAAACAAGTGCTTAATGTCAAGTATATGTGACATTTGCGATCATCCATTCTTGACATTTAATCTTGTAGTTTGGCGGTAGATTTTTGGTCGACGGGATAACGAAGTAGTACAGAAAAAACTTATATTGTATACTTCGTAACTTCTTTCTCAGATCTCCGAAATAGAACTTTCATAGGACACTAAATATATTAATCATTTTTTATCTACAAAAATGAAGGAAAACGAAATCTTAAAAATAAATCACAGAAGGCAACAAGTAAACAAACAGCTTTGTGTTAGTGGCCGTCCATAAATGATGTCACGCTTGGAGAGGGGGGGGGGGGGAGCAGGTTTGTGAAATTGCGACAGTTTGTGACAAGGGGATTGGAAGGATGTAAGAAGAAATGCGACATTGCACATTTCGGTTAAAATAAAAATATTAAAAATCAGCAGATTAGATTTTAAAATTAGAGTCATTTTATGTTTATAAACTACAGATAAAATTTAAAGTCAAATATACTGTAAAATTCCATTTCAAATTGCAAAATGCTACTGTTTTCAATTGCTCTTTCATATCAATATTATATTACTATCATATATTAATTATAATTTTTGTTGCAAATTTGAATCTTATTTGATAAGAAATCGGTACACAAATCATATTTATTGTTATTCTCACGAAAGCCATTAAATCACCCAGTAAAACTTAAATATAAAATTTGAAATATGGTCTATAACATAGTGTTTTGTTTCTGAACCGTAAGTATATGCATATGTAATATAGCGTGACATGTGACAAGGGGATACAAGTTACAGTGAAGTGTAACACTTTGTGACAAAAAGGAGATTGAAGCCAAAAAATATTTTTTAAAAGTTTGACATCATTTATAGACAGCCCCTTATTTCATTTCCGCAGACAGAAAGAAAAATAAATTATTCACAATCATTTAATATATTATCTCGGTTTCGTGTATCTGAATTGCATCCACAAAATTATGAACAGAAAGTTTAACCAAGCATTAATTTAATGAATCAATTCTTTTCCACAAAGTGGCGATAAATGTCTGCAAATAAAGTTAGAAAATAAACAACCTTGCTCAGTTACATTCTGCAAAAGAGAAATTCATTCACAAGAATACAGGTTTGTAAAGTCGTTAACTGATATGTAGTCACAAATATATTAATTTTAAATTTCAGAAATACATTCTCTGAACTTTTTACTAAAATTTTTATGAACATCATATCTATGAATGAATATCTTTCTCCATATTTCATCCCTACGTCAGTTTTATTATACAATTAATTTTACCGCTAATAAAATGAAATACATAGTACTAAGAGCAGTATTTACCATACTGCATAAGATATCCAGTACGTTTAAAATTTCGAAATAGCCAAAGTTTTATAGCTGATATATTAAAAATTTTATACTCAGTTAAGTAAAACTTTGAAGACCCGCCTCTTTCGAATTTCGGTCTTTTAAAAATTACATTTTCATTTTATTACTTTTAAGTCATAAACAGATTCACATATTTTGTATTGCGAACAGGATAACATATTAAAATGACATACTAAATCTAAATAAAACTTATAGTCACCTAATAATACAAATAAAAAAGAATCCATTCATAAAAGTCGGAAATTGGGAAAAGGTTTAAAAACATAAACAAGCACTATTTGAAGAATATTAATTGAAAAATCTATCTTTCACGCCATCTCATGTTTGTTGATTTTCTGTACAAAAATATGTTACCATTTCAGGAATATATTCATTAGTCTAGATATTCATTTTCATGAAACGGTGCACGCAAGCTGCAAAATTAAAACCATTTTGAATTAAATAACTTTTACGAGTAATAACTCATTAGAAGTGAAAAAAAAAACTTATACGAAAAAGGACAAATGACAATGCATCCCGATTCGCATAAAGATAAAATCCGAAAATAAAATAAGGAAACGCACAAAGATTTTATTATTGTGATATCGCTCACCCGCAAGAATAGTTTGAAAATTGCTCGTCAAACGTAGTAAATGAGGTGCGTTCGTACTTAATGAAATTTATAAAATAGTCAGATATTGGTGTAATAGTATACAGTATTTCGGATATATAGATTTTGTATGTCCCTATAATTACTGTCTGTTTTCTATTATACGGGAAGTAACTTGTAGTAAACCTCAGCAAAATACGTCAATTCCATGTAATGTCAAATAGTTTAATATACTAATTAAAAAGCGCTCCAACAAACGCGCCATAACAACGTTTCCCCCCTATGCTATCATGTAATATAACAATTTTGTACGGCCCTGTAAATGAATAACAAATATTCTTACACCACAGATTGTACAAAATGTATATTTTAGTATATACTTCGTAGATGCATATCAATTTTATTATGTTCCAAAGAGTTCAGCATCCTTAAAATTCATTTGAAACTTTTTTTTTTTTTCCATTGGACGTAATGTAACGGAATACTTTTAATTGTCCCTGTAATTAAAATGTGCAATCGATTTCCGTAAAATTTGAAATGACCGGACAAACATATACAACAATTATATATTTTAAATTTCAAACGATTCGATTTGGTAGTTTTTGCATTGTCATATGCAGACAGACAGACCGGATGGAATGAACGACTACCATAGGTGCTAAGTATTTACATAACTACGAAAGCACCTAAAAATGACACACCTCTCAAAAATTCATTTTGCGTTTTAATTTCACTAATAGGTCTGTCATATGTGTGTCTTGCTGATCAAAAAGTTTCATAAATGTAGTTACACGCAAAAACACTTTATTGCACTATACAGTAGCGGTCTAATGTTTCCGGAAAGCAAAAATTTTTCAGTTAATTTGTAAATATACCCATATGAAGAGGAATATCAAAGTGATATTTATACATTTTATTGACATAATAGTTAGGAACTTACTTGTGGAGTAACATGTAAATATCAATAAATTTAACTGGCAAAATTAAGTATAAAGGAAAACGCATGTTCTCAAAAGTTTCCGGCCACCTTCACAAGCTTGTAAAAAAGTGGTATTGTAATAGAAAATTACAGTGATCAACAACATTTACAATTAGTATTTTATAGTATTACTATTTTATTAGCTTTAGTAATAAGTACTGTGCCGCAGCAACGTGACATTCATACAATCAACGATTAAAGATCGTCTATGGTACGTTTTTTCCACATTTCTTGCAATTTTGGCGAAATTTCTTCTGAGTTGGAATATTTATAGTTCCGCAGACTTTTGTCAACTTCTTTTCAAAGGTTTTCTATTGGATTCATGTTGGGCGCTTGGGCTGATCATTTAAAAAACGAAATTTTTTGTGCGAAAACCATTGCTTATCGAGGTTTGCATACATTATTTATGTCGTTATCATGTTAAGAAAAAAAAATGCGACCAAATTTTTTTTCTCTAATAAGGCAGAAAATAGTCTTGCAAGATATCCTTATACATTGTATCATTCACCTTGCTGAGGATTTCAAATAACGGACCGACACTTTTTGAAAAAAATACTCCCCACGGCATAATATGTCATCTGCCATGCTTCATTGTAGGAATAACATAGGTCGAATCATATCTTTTGTTGTTAGGTCATCGAACGTTGTGCCTGTCATCACTTCCAAAACTGTTTCGAATTCGATTGATGGAAAAATAGAACTTTTTTCCAGTTTTCACTTGACCAGACTTTGTGTTTTTTGGAAAACGCTAGTCGGGTACGTTTGTATTTCTTTTTAACTCTGAAAAAAAATTTAACACCGACTCTTCCATAAAGTTATGCATCACGTCAGCATGTTGATACGGTATACGGACTTATTTCAACAATATTTTCATTCCCTAAATCGCAGTATATTGCAGCGGAATTTTTATGCGGATTAGCAATTGTTTCTCTCCTGATAATTCTGTCAACAGGAATAGTAATTTTCCGGGAACTCCCGGACCCATGAAAGTCCTGAAGGCCACGGCCATCTTTATATAATTTTTAAATATCATTTACGGTCTATTTAACCGATCGATAACTTTGCCGCGATATCTCGAGAAGATTGGCCTTTTAGCGAAAAACTAATCACTCATTTATGAATAGTAATTGTTGAACTTTTCAATTTTGAATTCAGACTATGCTATACACGTTGATTCATTCATAAACGCAACCAAAAAACAGTTTACCGATAGAAAAAAAACTAAAGAATGATAAGTGGCCGGAAACTTTTGCACACGCGAACTTCGAATTTTATTCCTTTGCATGAAGCATCTTCTGTATCCAATCAAAATCATCACATGGTCAGAGGTCATTCACATATTCCTAACTTTTCAAGCCATTGTGCTTCTTCTTTGCTGAAACCTTTTGGTAAATAAATCGAAGAAACTAACTGGCCGGAAACTTTTAACCGCCTTGTATGTCCGTTTGTGATCTCAGAAGAGGGGTGTATTGTGTAAGGATGTTAAATTACCCAAATCTCTAAACCTCATCTGTGTCATCATTCTCAAGTATTATAATTTCATGAAACAGTAAATTCGTTAAAAAGTTGTCTTTTGCCACTCTTGTGAAATTTATTTTTGTCAAGATGTATCATTTTTCATGCGAGTGAGCGATATAATCAAACTATTTCAATATTTAGAGCCGTATACGGTTTCATATTCCATTCCTAATGTTTTTCGTTTATTTGTTAATTATGAACATTTTGTTATACTCGGCGATAAATAATTATCAAGTTTTCACAATTTCAATAGATATCATTTATAACCAATTTTTAAAATATCCGGTTATTTCAGGGAAAATAGATTGTACAAATGTAGCCTGGATCACTAGAGGAGCGAAAGCAAACATTTTGGCAACACAAAATTAAAGTCCAACCAACCATTTCCATTTTATCAACGAATGAAAAATGTTTATTTGATGTTACCATTTTCTACATTCAAAATATTTACTCTTTTTCTGGAACATTTCCAGAACGTTTCTTATTCTGTATAAGGCGATAGCTGAAATTCGTTTGCCATAACTTTGGTTCTGATGCAACACTTGAATACGTTTTCATTTATAATTTTTCAAATTTAGTAAATTTTAGTAATAATTAATAAAAATATCAATTATTTAGCTGTTCCAAAAGTACCTAACCCTGTGTTTCGTAATTCATTCTAACACTGTAATGCACAACTACTCGCTTTTTAACTCGCAATTAAAAAGACAAAATGTCTAATTCGAATCTTTAAGTTTGACTCAAAAATTCTTCCAATTTTTAATATTACTGATCAAAGAAATTTTCACCAGACTTACCTTACTGCATGTGATGTGTGCCCACATATGTGAAGTACTAAAAAAGGGACCACCAAACAATTCTCTGCAATGCATCACCTCCAACTGACACCCTGTATTTCGGTTATTAGCTGTATATGCATTATTAATGACTTACTGCACATGCACACTTCCAATATTTTTTGTCATCTTATGATTTTTAACCCAATAAAAAATAAATCTATTGATTACGTTATTACTAAATTTATGAAAAGCGGTATAAATTGGAATACCGTTGTATCTTTGAATAAATAAGTGCATTACATTTCAGATTCTGCAGATACTTTTTTCATTCTGTGTTGCAAGATTTTGAAAAGAGAAAATTAAAAAATATATATATCTTCCAAAACCTTCTAAAAAATAAATTAAAGAACAAGGGTGTAATGGAGGGTATACGGTTGTATATGTCATGTATCTTGTGGAAAAAAAAAAAAAAAAAAAAAAAAAACCTCCGTACATACGCCCTGTTTCTCAAATAAAACTGTAACGTGAGGGTATGCATTCTGAGAAATTTTTACTATCAACAACACTGTTAAGTAACATATATTGTAACTCTCTTCTACGTATACGATGAGGGGTCAAATATAAAGGAGACATTTTTAATATTTATTTTTGAAGTATTATATTTGTTGAAATGGCAAATAGTAAATTGTTTAGAGTCTAAAATTTCGTTTGCCACAGAAAAAAAAAAAAATCTCCGTCTTCACATCACATGATGAAATAAAAATTGACAAAGTTCTCACTAATAAATTTTGTGCTTTACGTGGTATTTTGTGCGTCAATTTTCTTCATTAGCGAAATATATAAAATGCAGCATAGTAGTTTTCATTTTTGGATAAGACTGAAGCTGCTCGTTGGTCCTAAAGAGCGCTAATCTAATTTATTGATCATCTTCTCTGGGACAATATAACACCTAAAGCAATAGGTTTAACGAAACCAATTTTTTAAATCAAACCACTTGATCACTACCATATAATCCGAACTTATCATAGTTTGACTTATCTAAATTTCCTTAAAGAAGCGTTAGAAAAAGTAAGACATTCATCAGATAAAGGATATTTTTAAATGCACTGTTTAAAAAAAAGAGTAAAATTATAAAAAAATTTTTTAGGAAACAGCTATTCCAAGAATTTTTTACGTAACGGTAACAACAAAAGTTCATGTAACCGATTCAAATTTACATTGTAAATCAAAGAATTTGTAAGGTTACTAAGATTTTTTTTTTTTTTTTTTGAAACTGGGATAACTAGATTTTTTTTTATGTAACGGCAACTCGGGTTACAGATAAAACTTTAGTAAGGTTAACAGTAATTTTATTAGATTCTTGTAAAGCTACAGGTTTCTGTACCCTTGATGACTAGCTTTGTAGATTTACATCGTTTTTTTCTACAGTGTACAGATAAAATTTTAATAAGCAAATAGATTTGTGTAATCTTATAGCTATAGAATTATAGATTTTTTTACAGTATAGACTTCATACACGTTTGCGTTCTTTTTATTGAACAAAAAAGATAAAAGAAAAAATAGTTTTTTTGAAAACACTTGTTTATAAGCATTCAATGTTCATTATGAAAATCACGCCTATTTTTTTTCTTTTTTTTTATTGCATTTTGTGTTTATTTCTCAAAAATTACAATGTATTAATTTGGCGTACACATTGAAATCATTTAAGAAAAAATTATTGTTTTTTTTTTACGTTTGATAGGAAAATGTAGCTATGGCATTTATTAAAAAATAAATAAATTTTGCTCTGTTACTTTTTTAAGATGGAGCAACAGGAAAAAAATGAAACATTACTGAAACTATACTTTTTAGGATTTGTGTACTGATTTCTCAACATATAGTGAATTAGTATTATACTATTAACTGATAGAATCGTATTTTTTAAAAATGTTGCTCTTTTTATTTTTACTTATAGTTTATTTTCAACTCTTTAGTCTTAAAAGTGTTTTGCTGTAAATTTCACAGCAGTTTGGCATATTTTGGTTATCGTTTATGGGCGTATCATTAAACACAATGTTATTTCAATTACAATACAATTGCTCGAATTACAGAGAATGCATACATTATTGAAATAATTCTTCGAAAATTCCTTAAAATTAATAAA
Source organism: Maratus speculifer (assembly GCA_964019185.1). NCBI lineage: Eukaryota > Metazoa > Arthropoda > Arachnida > Araneae > Salticidae > Maratus > Maratus speculifer. The sequence goes on from OZ025291.1 coordinate 220,935,134, forward strand.
TTTATAGTTAAGTTGTAGAGCTATTAAAATTTTTTATTGTCATTGGAAACGCATTTTTCTACATAACTTGTATAATTCAAGCAAATTCTATCAGTACATACTGAAAACAAATTGAATAACATTGATGTAATTTTGGCATATAATATTAAGTAATAAACTATTAAGAATGTCTCCTTGATATTTAATCCACCTTTGCATGTGTATGTATATGTGCTTCTATTTTTGTCTTTCCTTCTTCGAAAATTGGTGTTTAAATTCTGGTATTGTGCATTTTGCAGTTTAATAAAATTTTAAAAAATCATTTGAATAGAATAAGAAATTTATATTTTCCATTAAATTTCATTTTTCAATTTTGAAACATAAAGTATATGTTACATTTGAATGTCCTGCCAACATGATTTCTATAAAAGTAGCTACAATTTCTTTACGCTAAATAACAGAAGGTTAATAAGTGATTAAGAATGATTTATCATTTTTATTGTAGGAAAAAGAAGTAAAACAATGGGAAAATAGGCTGAGAAATTAGTAATTTGTGCACTCAAATATACGTATTCCAAATTTTAAAACTTCAACAACATAAATTACATTTTAAAGAAAATTGCATTTAAAATTGACTATTTTCCTTCGTTTCTAATCTTAAATCTTTGTTATTTATAATATTTCATAAATAAACTATTAAAAATATCTTTTTTTATATATTTAATCTACCGTTGTATGTATATGCATGCATATTTCTATTTCTGTCTTTTTCTCTTTGAAAATTAGTGTTTATATTTTAATATCATGTATTTTGCAATTTATTAATTTTTCTTTTAAAAAATCATTAAAATACTGATTTTTATATAAAAAAAAATATTAATCGTAAAAAATGTGAACGACTATATTCTGCAGCTAAAAATTTTATGTGAAAGGCTCAAAAATTAGTTCTTGTAATTAAAAAAATATATATCAAATTTGTTCACAAACTTTGTATGTTCATTGAAACATTAAATACATAATAAAAAATATAAATCATGAAAAGTATGATTTACTATTTTGAGAAGTTAAACCTTTTATGTGGAATTCTTATAAAATAATATATTTGTAACTAGTTAAAAATTTTCATTTTTTTTTTACACAATTTGTACTATTTTTTTCTGTTTTAAAAAGAATTATTCTATCATTATTTATAAATAATGAGACTTTATTGAAACATTAAATATTTTCTAATTTAATAAAGAATATCAATCATCAAAAATGTGAGCTACAACTTTCTGGAGTTCAAAACTTTTATTTGAAATGCATATTGCTTAATACTTAATTGCATAGGATAACATCCGGAGTTACAATGATCTTTTATTGCTATATTGACTATTTATTGCTATAAATACATTGTTTATAATTATTAGTCTGCTGACTCAAGGCATGGGAGCAAATTATAAATCTAGTAATGCATATATGACTAAACATTACATGTGCTCGTTAAAAGTTGCAGACTTAATAGTAATACAAAATTTTGGATTTGAAACTGCGGAAATGTTTCAAATATTCTTTGAGAAAGTTCTAATATAACAGATGATTGTTTACAAAAATCATTATAAAAGATAAATTGAGATGTGAATAACTAATGCTTAAAATATTTTTTAATTAAATGAAATTAGCATAATTATGAAATTTTTCTGTGTCGTTGATGAATTACTACGCTTTATTTTACATGAAAATAAAAAGTTTTGGTTCTAAGAAAAAGACAGTTAACTTGGGACGCGCTTATAATTAATTAGTAATTATGCATACTTATTAAATATAATTAATTAATAATTATGTAACTTACTTCTTAATATGTATTATTAAATAATAATTATGTATTTTTAAATATGTATTGATTTCTTTTAGAAGTAATTGACGTTTTTCGTTTTAGCATCGTTACCATGCAGTTTACGAAATACTAATTAATATGAGAAACTTTATAATTACAAACTTTATTTTATTAATTTGAAATAATGAATTCATAATGATTCAACGCACAACATGATTTTTACAAAACATCCAGGGCTTTACCGAACTTAACTGCTCAGTAATGACTGTCTCACAAACTTCGGGATAAATTTTATATTTATAATGTTTTTTATGTATGTTGATTTATGTATACTTTTAATAATATATAAAAATAGCAGAGAAAGTAACCATGTAAAAACATGTGTAGAAAAAGTATATAATAAAAAAAAACTTTAAGAAAATTAAGTAAAATATTTTATCCTTAAACTAACGATAATTCAATGTATTTTAAAATAATAAAACATTATAAATTTTCCAAAACATTATATTTTCTTATTTTAAAATATCTATGAGAATATTTACGTATTTTTTTTAATTTAATTAAATTATATTTATTGCTAAAATTGTCAAGCTTCGTATGAATCATGAATGCTATATTTATTTTTAATTTGAATTCAGTGATACATTTCCATATATGAAGATTTAAAAAAATGTGATTGTGTATATTCTGTGAATATTTATGGTAAATTATGTAAATAGTGATAATGTTAATTCTCCAAATGTAGAATTTTTTTTTTTTTTTTTTTTTTTTTTTTTTTTTTGTATAATCAGTGTTTTGTAACTGTGTCATGTAACATTAAATTATGAATAATAAAAGTCCATGTCTGCATGTGAAAACTGAAATCTTGTTCACTAAGTACAATCGATTATACACACTTGCTAAAGACAGGGAGAAAGAAAGAACATCCCATACCTTTGAATTATAAAATTGTCCCAAGACAAAATAAACTGGAATTACATCTAGGGTGACATCCCCAGTAATTGGCACTTTAAGAATTTGTCTTTAAACTTACTTCAATTTTCATTACAAAGAAATAAGATATTTACTTGGAAATATTTTTAAATCAAAGAATGCATATCTATGCATCTATTTTGCCCACTAAAAGCAAAATAAAATTAAAAAGTATTTTTATAAAAAGATATTTATAAAAAGTTGCTGAAATCACCAGTAATTGGCACCTAGAGCACCAATGTATGACACCTTGTGATCCAGTAATTGGCATATGTTTATATAAAAAAAAAACTTTACATTTTACATTGGGTTTAATCGCTTTAAATTAATTTACTGTAGATGAAGATGCCATATTTCAGGTTTTTGAGAGCAAGAAATCAGCATATTAGTCTGAAATGTGAACACTTTAAAACAATACAATATATTTACATTAATACCCAGTAATTGTCATGCTGTCCCCAGTAATTGTCATATGAAGATTTAATGGATTCCAATTACTGATAAAATTTATACTTTCAAATAAAAACAAATGATAAACAAAATTAGTCTATAATTTTAAAAGTACTTCCAAAATAAATGGTTTAATCTCAAATTCCTTGCGAATTCCTTGTAATTGGAATAGGTGCCAATTACTAGGAACTAGCAAAATTGAAGCACCATTAATTGGCAACTACCATTAATTCAGAAATCCAAATATTTGTGTCGAAAATACTTTTACACAATTAAAGTAACCCTTTTTAACTAAACAAAAATGTTGTCAATTAAAATTTAAAATATATTATAAATCAGATAATAATGAATTGAAAAGCATGCCTTTTTTAAGCCAAAGAACAAGAATTTGCAACAAAATGGCTAATTTGATACAAGCCATACTTGTTTCTCTTTCCTAGGCTCTATTGTCATCTTGTAAAATAAATCAAAGTTATAATCTTTAACGTAAATGAGCATATAACTGATATATGGTCTTGAATTTTTAAAAGACTGGATATAAATCTTTTTTTAGGACATGTTTGTAAAATGTGCCAATCACTGGTGCATGCCAATTACTGGGGGTGTTACCCTATATAGTTGTTACAAAACAGATCGCAATGCGGGGGGGAAATTTAAGCATAGCCTCAAAAAGTACTTTGCAAAATGAATTGTAATTTTGGATTCACATATTTGAAATTTTAAGAAACCGCTTTCAGTTTAAAAATTCAGAGTTTACATCTTATAGTTTTTCTGAAAATGTATTTCCAAAATATATATACAGGGTGTCCCTAAACAAATGGTATATACGCTAGGGGGTGATAGAACACATCAAGACGAGTAATAGTAAATAGGAAACCAAGGATCCCAAACGTTTTCCAAAGAAGATAGCCGCCATTAAAGTTTGGGGTCCAAAATTTCAAATACACATAAAAAACGGAAAAATTGGTCGCTTGATTTGCGGTTTTCACTAAAATTATTCTTTATGTTGGTATTTTCTTGAAAATAAATTATAAAGATAAATTTCGAAAAATGCCGATAGAGGGCGCTTTAGACTTTGAAGTAATGAAAAACTATTTTTTGCCGGGATTTTTTGCATCTCATTAAATGGTTTCGTAAGCTTAGACTTAAACTTAAATTTTGAGCTCAAAATCTGAATAGTTGGAAGCGGTTAAGTAGCACAAACTTAACTGTGTTCAGAGGGTTTAAATTCCAAATGATTATAAAAAACGGAAAAATTGGTCGATTGATTTGCGGTTTTCACTAAAACTATTCTTTATGTCGGTATTTTATTAAAATTGAATTATAAAGATAAATTTCAAAAACGCCGATAGAGGGCGCTTTAGACTTTGGATTAACGAAATAATCCATCCTAATACTATTTTTTGCCGTTATTTTTTGCATCTCATTAAATGGTTTCGTAGGCTTAGATTTAAACTTAAATTTTGAGTTCAAAATCTGAATAGTTGGAAGCGGTTAAGTAGCACAAACTTAACTGTGTTCAGAGGGTTCAAATTTCAAATGATAATAAAAAACGGAAAAATTGGTCGATTCGTTTGCGGTTTAAAATAATACTATTCTTTAAGTCAGTATCTTCTTGAAAATGAACTTTAAAGATAAATTTCAAAAAATTCCGTTAGAGAGCGCCTTAAACTTCAGAGTAGCCAACAATAAATTTTAACCGTTATTTTTTGTATCTAATTAAATGCTTTCCAAAACTTGTTAAATATTTTCGAAATCTTAGATTTAAACTTAAATTTTGAACTCAAATTCTGAATCGTTTGGGGAGGTTAAGAAGCGCAAACTGAAGTGTGTTCAGGAGTTAAAATTTAACCGCCCCCCCCCCCCCTCGAACACAGTTCACTTTTGCGCCACGCCACTTAAACACTCGCAACGACTCAGAATTTGATCTCAAAATATAAATCTAAGCATTTGAAAGCATTTAATGAGATTTAAAAAAATAACGGTTAAAAATAGTTGTACGCTACTCCAATGTCTAAGGCGCCCTCTATCGGCATTTTGTGAAATTTATTTTTAAAATTTATTTTCAAGAAAACACTGATTTAAAGAGTAGTTTTAGCAAAAACTGCAAAAGAATCGACTAATTTTTCCGTTTTTTTATATTTTTCCGTTTCGTTTGAAATTTAAACCCTCTGAACACAGTTCAGTTTGTGCTACTTAAGCGCTTCCAACTATTCAGATTGTGAGCTCAAAATTTAAGTTTAAGTCTAAGCTTACGAAACCATTTAATGAGATGCAAAAATCCCGGCAAAAAATAGTTTTTCATTACTTCAAAGTCTAAAGCGCCCTCTATCGGCATTTTTCGAAATTTATCTTTATAATTTATTTTCAAGAAAATACCAACATAAAGAATAGTTTTAGTGAAAACCGCAAATCAATCGACCAATTTTTCCGTTTTTTATGTGCATTTGAAATTTTGGACCCCAAACTTTAATGGCGGCTATCTCCTTTGGAAAACGTTTGGGACCCTTGGTTTCCTATTTACTATTACTCGTCTTGATGTGTTCTATCACCCCTTAGCGTATATACCATTTGTTTAGGGACACCCTGTATATTGTAATTAATTTTCTAAAAAACAATAAATGCAACCCACAATTTTTTTAACAGAAATCGATTTCCCAAAACTTCTAATATACGAGTATTGTTGCCAGATGTTCTGCGTAAATCAGGCCGTCCGATGCTCTAGATTCCACTAATTTCTTGCACTTTATTTCACCACCTTTAATCGCTGATAATTAATTCTGCCATTAGATAAGGCGAAGAAAATTGCTTTAAAATACTGAGATCCACGGTTCTCGCTACTGCCATTGTGCGAAATCACAACAAAACATTTCATTTGGCGAGTGTTCCGTACCTAATGACAAGCACTATATTAGAGCGCCATCTGTAAAGAGAAAAACCGAGAGTATCAGAGTATAGAACAGAGTTGTGTTTTGTTTTGAAAGGTGGCAATATAAATTCGTATTATGAGTTTGAGTTTGTGTTACGAGAATAAATAAATAATTATTTGTGTGTTACACTCCGCTAATTGAGTGAGTTGTGATTTCTTCATGCTATCGACGACATCTGGCTCGTCGAGCCGGAGTAATAATTTCGCAATAATGCGAATCATTTTTTATTTTTCCCTGGAATAAACAAGAGATCGTTTCATTGGAACACCTGCCACATTTACAAGAAATTATGTAGGTGCATGAGTTTTGTTGGTTCACTTATCCCCATAATATAGTAATTTTTTAATTGTGTTATATATTTTATAGTTTTATTTTGAGTTAAGGTGTTATTGTTTTGAGTTTTATAAATTTGTTCTTAAAATGGTTAAAGACGCGCGTAAATCAGATTTGCCAATCGCTGCCGCCCGCCGAATTAGGGGAAAAAGTGAGTGATAAAGCTACGAAAACCGAGTTAATTAACATTATAAAAAATACGGAGAAATTTAAAAGTGACTCTGAATTTGTAACTAATTAAATAAACGGCATAATTGAAGAACGTAAAGAAGAATATGAGCAGCTCGAGAAAAGTAAACAATTAGAATTGCAGTTAGAACAAATTAAATTGGAAAGAGCTAAAGCGGAATTAGAATTATCTTGCATGCAAGTAAATTCAATAAAAAAGAATATTGCCCAGTTAAACTGATGGCATTGAGCTCACAGGCTACGCATACTAATTGTACATTACAGCCTTATATTTTCAAGGGTTAATTCTGTTCGAAAAACAAATTAAGTATGGGAAACAGCTCTCCCCTTTCTCCTTTTTTATACCTAATCATTGAACCTCCTAAACTATCAAGGACAAGCTTTATCATAAAAAAAATCTATAAATCTATATCCAAAATTCAGAGCAAATCGGATAATTCTTAATAAAAACCCATTTATCATTTATACTAGCAAAAGCCATGCTTTGTTTGGATTCGCGAAGCATTATTTTATAAAACAGATATTTGAAAGTAACAATATTTTATTATTATTATTATTATTATTGCATCTTTATTAAACAAAAACGTTATTTTATGTTTTGGCGCATTTTAATTTTTTATTTATGATGTAAAACTGGCATAAGATATTTTCGAAGCAAACTTTTACAATTTTTTTTTTTAATTTTCAACTAAAAGCTCTTTTAAAGATGTTTTTACAATTTCAAGTAGCCACTGGTGTTTTTTAATTGTTTGAAATATGCATGTTTTCAATCTTTGTAATCAACATCCGATAATCTTTGATAGCTATTTTAGAATAATATATTTGAAGAAAGCTTGAAGAAAGTTACTTCTTCAAAATCCTATTTTCTGGAAAAAACATTTGAAATCTGCTTTCGTTGATACTATGAATTTTCAACTGTAAAACATTTTATTTTAATTTCTTCATTTTTATACATGTTAGCGTATGAGAATTGCTGTAATTCTCTCCGCGTGGGAGAACTTTTTACTTTCTGCGAATGGCAACTCAATTAATGGAATTACCTTTTAACGAAGCGCTCTCTCATTCTCGCACAGTGACGTTTTCACGAATAATTATTGTTGTGTTTCCGAACTTATTAAAGTCTTATTTTTCTATAAAATCCTTCTGATTAATGAGTCGATATTATTTAGCCACAATACGACCTTCGCAAAAATATTTATAAAGAGCTTGAACGAACAACTTCACGCAGATCTTTTAATTTTTCATTTATATAACAAATTTAAGAATTAATTTTATTTGTTTACAATTATTTTGTTGCCAGTTTACAAAAAAAAAAAAAAAAAAAAAAAAAAAATCCATAATACAATTCTTTTAAAATGTTTAAGTGTCATCTGTGCAAACGATTTTGCGGGATATTGAAAACATGTTTTATTTAATAAATTAATCAGGATTCTATCTATAATTATTTACTCCATGATTTATATTTTTTTTTCTGAAAATGTACGCGTTTCATTTTTTATTTATTTGCTAAAATGCGTCCGTATTGGAAATGCATGTAAAATAAATTAATTAAAATAATAATTTTTTTAACGTTTTACTGTAAAAAAAATTATATTCTGCAACTCTACAGATCATAATTTATTTTTGTGTTTAATTTGAAGTTAAAATATTGAATAGTTTTTTTGTAAAGCGTACGACAAATTGTAATTTGAGTGGACTAGTAGAGGATTCGCTTCGCTCATCCTAATAATTTAAGAGGAGTTATTCCCCTCTTTTATACTTAACCATTGAACTTCCAAAACTATTCAGAGATTTGAACGAAATCTGACAATTCTGCTTGAAAAATCCATTTATACAAGTTAAGGGGAGGGGAATTAGAACCCCCGTTCCCCCTGTTTATACTTATTTAATGAACACCTAATAACAGTCATGGAATCGCCTCATCAGAATGATCCTATATTTAAATTTTGAACGAAAACTGTTAATTCTGCATGAAAATCCCGTTTATATCAATTAAGGGGAGGGGCATGAGCCCCCCGTTCCCCCTGTTTATACTTATTCAATGAACACCTAATAACAGTCACGGAATCGCCTCATCAGAATGATCCTATATCTAAATTTTGAACGAAAACTGTTAATTCTGCATGAAAATCCCTTTTATATCAATTAAGGGGAGGGGCATGAGCCCCCCCCCGTTCTCTCTGTTTATACTTATTCAATGAACACCTAATAACAGTCACGGAATCGCCTCATCAGAATGATCCTATATCTAAATTTTGAACGAAAACTGTTAATTCTGCATGAAAATCCCGTTTATATCAATTAAGGGGAGGGGCATGAGCCCCCCGTTAACCCTCTTATACATATCGAATGAACTCCAAAAACTAATCAGGGAAGCGCCTTATCAGGATATACCTATATACAAAATTTCAAGTGGATCCGATATTTTTATCATGAGTTATCGCGTTACGCACGAACATACGAACATACATACAGAACGGACGGGCACATAAGCTCTCAGGCTATGATAGCCTGTGAGCTAAAAACTAATGACGGAGATTCAGAACATAAAAGCGATTCTCTGAACTCTTTAATAAAAAGTATAAAAACTCTAACAATTAGAATTCCGAGTCGTCCAGAAGGTTGGAGTCTTTTTACGCTTGTTTGGAAAGATCATTTATAACAAAAAATGTACCCGATAAATTTAAATCTGAGATTCTTTTGAATTTATTAGGCGAGAAAGCTTCAAATGTATTTTCTTACATATGCGATAATGAGTTGGGTGATTATGATAACGTAAAGAAAATTGTTCTTAGAGAATTTGAACCAACTCCCCAATGTTGTCTCGAGCAATTAAGAAAAACTGTTCGGCAGTCGAATGAAACACATATGCAGTTTGCATCACGTTTAATAACTAGCTTTGATTATTATTTAAAATTAGAGAAGTGTCCGATTTTGAGAAGCTGAAACATTTAATCGTATCAGACAAATTATTTCAATGTTTAGATAAACATACAGCAGCTCATATTAGTGTTAAACAATCGGATTCATGGTTCGATCCTGTGACGTTAGCGAAGGAAGCAGATATATTTTTTGTGTCGCACGGTAAATCATTAACTGAGAATAATAATCAAAAATTTATGAGAAATGTGTCTACAGTACTTTTATCTGATTGTAAGAGTATAAAATGTACCCTTTGTTTTGAAAGCCACCCCTTACATAAATGTAGAAAATGTATGGCGTTGTCTGTTTCTGAAAGGATAGAGGTAATTAAGAAAAATAATTGTTGTTTTAATTGCTTAGGCAAACATTTAGTTAATAATTGTAAATCAAAATTTTCGTGCTCCTTGTGTAAGCCAGAGGGTAAAAACAAGAGACATCATTTTTCATTACATTTTCCGAGAAATGAATCATTACGCAATGCAAATGTGAATGGTTGAAAGTGTATTTCCCTACCGTAAGAGTAAGTGAATCGATTCTCTCGGCAGATTCGCCAGTATTTGAACCTAATCAAAACAATATTAATAATAATTCTTTACTTTCAACGCGAGTAATAAATCAAGCAAAAACTTTTTTGTAGGGATGGGACGAATAGTGATTTGGCCGAATAGCCGAATACCGAATATTCGGCCAAACTTTAGGCCGAATACCGAATATTCTGCCGGCCGAATAGTAAATTTTTTTTCCAATAAAGAAAATAAATTTTGATTATATATAATTTAAAAAATAGGAGCTCGTTAATAATAATTATTCTTAAATGTGCTTTTAAATGTATTTTTAAATTTAAAAAACTTATTTTAAATACAAAAAAATTATGAAATTGCATTATATCTTTTATTCTAATGTACATCAAATTGATTTTCAGTAAGTCAAGATGGAAAAATATTTCCATTAAAATATGAAGAATGTACTTCACTTTTACTATCAATTGATACTTCTTGCATCTAAAATCAATAATATTCTTAATCTCTCTCTCTCTCTCTCTCAGAACTCACCAGGCCGAAACTAGAGGCGGGCAGATGCCCCGGGTGGCTACAGAACAGAAGATGAAGGGGGCGCCAAATTAAGATTTTCTATGGTGTTTTTGTTATACAGAATGCATATATGTGGGGGGGGGTGGGGCGCCAAAATCCATGTTTGCCCTGGGCGCAAAAAAAAAGCTAGTTTCGGCGCTGAAACTCACAAGGACATATTTTCTGAAATAACCTTTAATGAAGTAAATTTGATCATTTAGAGTTTGTGTCCCTAGTGATAAGCAAATTTGTAAGAATGAGACTTCTGAAATCAGATGCCAAGCTTTAAATTGCAAATTACGTTAAAGCAAAAGGTTATACTTAAAGTAGAATGTATATATTAAAAATCTTTGACATTTGAATTGGCACATACAATATTCAACTTCAATATTTTACTTATTCAACAAACATTAAAAGGATAAACAGAAATTGATAACAACATGAAGGAAGGAAGAAAGATTAAATTAAAAATATATACATAATGTTACATATTTAAGTCAGTAATTATGCAAATAATTATTTAAAAGTGAAAACTATAGAATGAAAAAATTATTTTGTTGAGTATTTAGAATTCATATTAAAATATTTATAAAACCATCTTCATAAAGCAAGTTGTGTCATCTAATGTGTATCGAGTTTGACACCAGTTCTGCTTTCAAATGTACCGCTGTATTTGGAATGGTGATGTATTATATTTAATTTTGAAAATGAATCTTCATTAACATACCTAGTGAATAAATTTTTTCATTTCTTACTTTAAAGAAAATAAGTTATGAATTTTATAAGAGCCTTTTTCATATGTGCATGGAATTTGCAGACATTAATAAATATTTGAGCATTTTAGAATAAGGCAGTGTTTTTATATCTTTAATTGTAATGTATCATTCTCTAATGACGACATTTCCCATACAATTAAATCTCCAACTTGGGCAGCATTTTTTAGAATATCACTAACTTTTATAGGAAATACAGAAAGGCTGTATATTTTTTTAGTATCTGAATAACTCTATATTTTGTAAGTAAGAGTTCGAATGACTTCATAAATGAAGTAGACAATTTGGATTAGAGGAAAAAAATTGCAAGAATGAAATTCTTTAAATCCGAAATTTATTTGTCAAGATATCTTTCACTATTCGGCGAGATTTTAGCAATATTCGGCACGATATCTCTAAATATTCGGCTACAGGTATTCGGCCGAAGTATTCGGTCAACAAGCCTTCAATATTCGGCCGACCGAATATTCGGCAAAAGGGCCGAATAGGCCGAATACCGAATAGTGGCCGAATATTCGTCCCATCCCTACTTTTTTGTTAAGTACAGTAAGTTGCTTACTGAAAGATGATGTGGAGAATTACTATGGAGTACGGGCGGTTTTGTATCAAGAGGCAATGAATAATTTTATGACTGTAGATTGTGCAAATAGCCTCCAATTAAAAAAGAAGAGATCTAATTTGGCAGTTAATGGTATCAGTGAAACATTCACAAAAATTAAATCTGTTGTTACCGCGACAATTTCCAATTTAGAAAGAAATTTTGAAAAAGAGTTAGATTTTCTTATTGTGTCTAAAATTACGGATTTCATGCCATCAAAAATGTTTAATATTAATGTGCCAGAGTTAAAATACATAAAACTAGCGGATGGAAACTTTAATAAGCCAAGTCGTATAGATTTACTTTTAAATGCTGAGATTTTTTATGGTTGTTACGGCCACGTCAAATTTGTCCGGTTAATAGTAATTTGATTTTGCAAAATGCAGTTTTTGGTTATGTAGCAAAGGGAAGTGTTCCCATTCCAAGTCAGGGTAGGGTAGATTGTGGTTTCATTCAGGACAATATTCTTTTAAACGAAACTATAGAGAAATTTCGGAAAATAGAAGACGTTCAGATTGAGGTACCGAAAAATAAAGAAGCAATAATTTGCGAAGAACACTTTGAGAGAAACGTTAAAAGAGATAATATAGAGAGATATATTGCTAAAATGCCGTTAAAATATGATCCGCTAGGAAAATCCAGAGATATTGCCCTTAAAAAATCAAATTCGCTGTGGAATCGATTCTTAAAAGAACCTGAATATTTAACATTATATAGAGAATTTTTACGCGAATATGAAAGATTGGGTCACATGACAGAGATTTCGGAAAGGGGGGAAGAAGTAGGAATCTATTATATACCGCATTTAGGAGTCTACCGCCCTGATAAAAGTACAACAAAACTTCGTGTAGTTTTTAAAGTGTCTTCGAAAACAAACTTAGGGAACTCTCTTAATTCCTTACAATATAATGCTGGGGTTATTCAGAAAGACCCTTTTAAAATAATGACAAGATTTCGTAAACATATTTATGCATTTGTAGCTGACATTAAGTAAATGTATAGAATGATTTTAAATGATCCGAGCCAAACTAAACTTCAGAGAATTCTTTGGAGGGAGGAATGAATGAACCTGTTAAAACTTACGAGCTGAAAACTCGTATGGTATGTATGGTACAGTGAACGTCCCGTATTTATCCACTAGAGTTTTGCTTTAACTATCGAGAGACGAGTACAAGAACTATCCCTTAACATCCCCAGTTTTAGCAAGATACTTTTACATGGACGATGTGTTGAGCGGTGCAGCCACTCTAACCGAAGCGAAAGAGCTGCAGTCAGAGTTAGTGGAGGCTCTCAAGAGTGGGGGAATGTATTTGCACAAGTGGCATAGTAACACTTTAGAGTTAAAAACAGAACCTGATAGTTATTATAATTTTCGAGAAGAGACAAAATCGCTAGGTGTTACGTGGAATCCTAGTAGTTACAGCTTTACTTTCAAACATCAAGTAGAAAGTGTAGCTTTACCTACGAAAAGAACCGTGTTTTCAACAATCGCACACATATTCGATCCTCTTGACCTCTTAGGGCCTGTTGTTACTAAAGCTAAAATTCTCATGCAAAACCTTTGGTGTTTGAATCTAAATTGGAATGCTCCACTTCCTGAAAGAGAAGCACAAAATGGCAAAGCTTTATCCAGTCCCTGCCAGCAGTGAGCAATGTGAGTGTTAAAAGGTGCATACTAATTGATAAACCTATTAAGGTAGAGCTTCGTGGTTTCTGTGATGCGTCCGAATCTGCCTATGGATGCGTTATTTATTGCAAATCAACGCCAGGTGATGGAGCCTTTAAAGTGAACTTGGTTTGCAGCAAATCCCGAATAGCACCCCTTAAGCGTCTTACTATACCAAGATTGGAGCTTTCTGCAGCCGTTCTTTCAGCAAAACTGATAACCAAAGTGAAAAGTGCCTTACAACTAGAAACTACTGACATTTATTTTATGGAGCAATTTAATGATCGTACTTTCCTGGATACGAAAAGAGCGATATCTTTTGAAAACGTTTGTTGCCAACCGTATAGCGGCAATACAGGACTTGACAAAAGTTCAACAGTGGCGTCATGTATCTTCTGAGTACAATCCAGCAGATCTTATTTCAAGAGGAATGGATCCTGAGAAACTGGTAAAAAACGAACTGTGGTTCAAAGGTCCGACGTTTTTGACTCAATGAGACTATCCCAATCGTAAAATTCCTATATCCGTCATTAGAGATGAGTTTTCACGAGAATTGAAACTATTGGGACAAAATGACTTATTTGTTTTCAATGTAATTTTTAATCCCTTTGTTGAAGTGTTATTCGATATTACTAACTATTATACTAAAATATTGCATGTTGTAAGTTATCTTTTCAGGTTTATTCAGAACTTGAAAAATTCAACTGAAAAGAGTGTGGGTCCTTTGAAAACTCAGGAAATAGTAAAAAGTGAGATATTTAGAATTAAAGATGTTCAAAAGAATGAGTTTTCAGAAGAAATTAAGTCCTCAATTCACCAAAATAATGTTCCAGATAAAAGTAAGATAAAATATTTAAATCCTTTTTTAGATAGGGATGAAATAATAAGGGTAAATGATAGAATAAAAAATTATAATTTAAGTTTCAACAGTAAATTCCCAATTATTCTACCTAAGTATCATAAATTAACTAAATTAATTTTAGAGGCATATCAAAAGAGATATTTTCATTTAGGCCCTACAGCCCTATTACATTATGTGAGACAAAAGTTTTAGTCAGTTCAGGGTAAAGCAACATGTAGGAAAGTCGTGCATGATTGCATTAAATGTTTTAGAAGTAAACCTGTAGATGTTGAACTGTTAATGGATGATTTACCAAAATAGAGGGTAACTCCTAATTTCCAATTTAATGGTTCAGGAACTGATTTTTGTGGCCCATTCCTTATTAGGTATAGAAATCAAAGAAAAGGAATTTGCTACAAAATATATGTGTGTATATTTGTATATGCTTAGTCACAAAAGCCATTCATCTCGAAATTGTGACTGATTTAACATCAAAGGCCTTTGTGGCATTTTTAAAGAGATTTGTATTCGAAATTATATTCGGACAATGCCACAAATTTTATAGGATCTAATAAAAAGCTTTCTAAATTACATAACTTAGTCTTAAAACCAGATGAGAGGCTTGCAAATTATTTGTCAACTGAGGGAATTGACTGGAATTTCCTCCCTCCAAGAATACCTAATTTTGCTGGCTTCTGGAAAAGTGGTGTAAAGGCATTCAAATATCATTTTAAAAGCGTTTTAGGCAATTCTAGGTTGACATATGAAGAATTTTTAACGGTCATTATCCAAATAGAAGGAATTTTAAATTCCAGACCACTTGTACCTCTGTCATCAGATACTGATGTGCATGATGTGTTAACCCCTGCCCATTTCCTAATTGGTAGACCCTTGAGCCAAATTTAACTGAGATTAAAGACAATCAGTTGTCTAATTGGAAAAAACTAACAAAAATAATTCAAATTTTTTGGAAGAAATGGCATATTCAGTATCTTAATAATTTGCAACAGAGGTCCAAGTGGATGGTGGAAAAAGATAATGTAAAAGTTAATGAGTTAGTGCTTCTTAAAGATGAAAATCTACCGCCTCAGAAATGGGCATTGGGTAGAATAATAGAAGTTTATTTTGGTGAAGATAAACGGGTCAGAGTAGTTAAAATAAAAACTCAATCTGGAGTTTACAAACGGCCAATATCAAAAATTTGTATTTTGCCTATTAATCTGTAATCTTGTATATATTTATTCTGTGTATTTTTCTTGTATATATTTTTTTTTCTGTTATCAATATATTGTTGTTTTATATTTGCATTTGAAACGACTATATAATTTAATGATTGAACGTACCATTGCAACGTGGGGCGGAATGTTCCGTACCTAATGACAAGTGCTGTATTAGAGCGCCATCTGTAAAGAGAAAAACCGAGTTGAGTACGAGAGTATAGAACAGAGTTGTGCTTTGTTTTGAAAGGTGGCTATATGAATTCGCATTATGAGTTTTGAGTTTGTGTTACGAGAATAAATAAATAATTATTTCTGTGTTACAGTCCGCTAATTGAGTGAGTTGGGATTTCTTATGCTATCGACGACAGCGAGTAACAGATGATTAGACTCGCCAAAATGTGAGTGCTCAATTTTTGGATCTTTTTGTGTGCATTATTAAAGTAGGAACTCTTATTTAAATTACTGAATGATTGATGACGTCACTTATATTCATTGTCGTACCGTGTTATTTACAATATTGTTATAGATACTAACTAACCAAACATAATTGAATTTAGCATCAGTCAACTCCACTGTAAGCAAGAATGTCATTTCAGTATGGCTTAATTAAGCCATCAATCTCAATGTACCCAATAGATAACATTATTATTTTAAAATTGACTTTGAAGTATGGGATTCAATAAAAAAAACCTAAGAATTCTAGAAAAATAAAAGTTTTCGACACATTCTGTTGTTTATATTTTGAATTTTTCAGAATTTCTAGAATGTAATATTTTAAAATCCTGAGTTAACTGGGATTTGAAGTTTTATTTCATAACATTTTTATAATTAAATCAATTTTTTTTTCTTGATTTGGTAAGATATTTAATATATAGTTTTTTTCTTTTAGTTTCGGTAACAATGATAAAATTTAGATGAGTAACTCATCTATAAGCAGTTACAAAATCTTAGGTTATTTTAGAACATTTTGAAAAAAAGGGGGATACATTAAGTGGTTAAAAAATCGAATTTGCGACATTTCACGAAAACTCCTTTTTTTTCAAATATGTTTTATTTCTTATTAGCCAAATTACTAACGTTCTTAAAAAGTCAGTGAGAATCCTGATAGGGTCCTGAACATTTTGAGGCCTAGGTTTACGCGTGATACCTGGCAACACAGCATGCGAATCCGAAATTGCTTCTTAAT
This sequence comes from Maratus speculifer, assembly GCA_964019185.1. Taxonomy (NCBI): domain Eukaryota; kingdom Metazoa; phylum Arthropoda; class Arachnida; order Araneae; family Salticidae; genus Maratus; species Maratus speculifer. Next base: position 220,952,079 of record OZ025291.1, read on the forward strand.
CTGAAAAAGTAATTTTTCGGTTATGCCTAAAGGGAAAAAAAATTCCCACATTCCCATCTATTATGCAGTGTTTAAAATAAATTTGATATTAGGAGTACCAAATATTTTGCATATTTCTTAAACTACTTGACCCGGTAACTTTGCATTTGGTATCCTGATGAAAAATTTATTGTAGAAATCAAACATGATGTCGAAATTAGGTGTTCATACAGTAGATTTCGGCTTTGGGTACAATTTTGGAAAGAAACTGGCCACCTAAACATTTTAAAACTCTAATTGTCTTAATTTCCGGTCGAAAGACGATTTCCACTTTTGTATGTGGCAGTTTGGGAGATTTAAACCGAAGATCATCTTTTTTTTCTTCTTCTTTTATTGTTATTGTCCATTAACAATAGAAATAAGCATTTTCCCATGAAAAATATCCATTATGTATTTAAATATTGTTTAGGTAGTTATTAAAAGCAATACTTTCGTATTAGCCGCGTGCCAGAGAATAGAAAGATAGAAAAAATTGCCGAATATTTTGTTATTTATTACAATCTCTTGTTATTAATAACGTTTTTTTATGAATGGAAACGATTGTTTTCAGAAACATACACTATTCAAAATATATTAAAATTTATATAACACCATTGATATTCTGTATATGATACCTAAAATAAAGCTTTCATAGCTTTTAATAAACGTTTACAAAGACACACAAAAGAATCATTTTATAGTTCTGTATTTGAGCAATAATTGCTGGAAATGTGTTTAAATTTTGATATGTGTTTTTAAATTTAACTAATATTTTACAGGTAACTCGAAATGTAAATTCTATAAATCATATAGGTCTGTAGAAAAGGATTCTAGTTCATTTCTGTTTACTGTCAAAAATTACTGAAAAGGAATTTTGAAATTCGTTATGTTTTCATAACTGAGCTAAATGTATATTCTGTAGTATATAAAAAAATCTATAGATCATATACAAGGTTGAACAAAAAGTTTCTGATAGTTCTCCAGGTGCAGATGGGAATGGTTTGAATTATGTTGTCAATTGTGTTATTCCTTTTTTAATTCGTGTTATTCTTTTTAATTAGACATTTTCCTTCACAACATTAAATGGTGATGTTTTGACACATTATTTTAAATGCATTAGAAAGTGTTTCATAATTTATACTTGACACATGATTTTTCATTTTTGTTATTCTGTTTATTTCAGTGTTTGAGAACAGTGGTCTATTAGATAGTTCCTAATTCTATTTTTTATTTGCATTATATTATATCGTGTATTTATTTATTGATGAAAGTTTAATTTTGTTGTGAAATACAGAACAATATGTACAGGTATAAATGCTGAGGTATTTGTATTATCTTAAAGGGAAAGAATAGGTTAATATTCCGTAATCGAGGAGCATCTATATATATATACCTATATAGATATAAATAGTATATATGTATATTTTGTTTAAAAAATCATTTTAAATAACAAAAATATCAGTAAAAATGAAATACAATTTTGGAACAAATTTCATTAGAAAGTACATTTTCCCCGTTATTTGACCGGTAAGAAAAGTTAAATTGTGCTGTGTTCAGAAGTAAAAAAATTTTTCAGTAAAAATTAAAATGATTGATCAGGTCTTTTCTACCGTAAATATGCCATCAGCATTTCTCATGGATGTTTTTGCTTTATAATATGGATATGTTTTTTGTTAAAGTCGCTCAGGACTCTTAAAACTTTAAAATTATTAATTTAGATAACTTCTATCGTTTCTGGGCATTTTCATACAATTGTTTCTGAGAAATTCCCAGTAGAACAAAAAGTCGTGTCTTTTAGAATTATACCTGCTCAATAGCTGAGACGTCTTTTGTCCCAAAATGACGTTTTTTGGTATATCTCAAAAACTTCTAAATATTTTCTCATGAAAATTTCAAAATATAGGTATAAACTGTACCTAAAATTTCCTTTTTGTTACTTAAAAAATATTTTTAAAGTGATTATGCTCTTGAAATTCTCAGAACTTTGTATTAGCTAAATACAGCTTTATATTAAAAATATAAAATGGTTTAAACACAAATTTATTTAAGTTTAAGGCAATTATTATCATCTGAAATATTAATAAGCAGCAAAATTTTCATTCGGGTTGCAAAACTTATTTTGTAATCCTGTTCGTAAGATTTCATACCAATTTTTTGAACGACAAACGTTTGGCAGTTCAAAGCCCCCTATAAATATTATTTCTGCGTACGGAAATTTTTTAAATATATGAAATGAAAAAAAAAAATCTTGTACCTTAATATCCCTCTAAAAATTATATTTTAAAACCATACATTTTAAAATATTAAATGTCATTTTTTTAAAAGAGTCTTGAGATTTTTAAAAAAAGTAATAATCCACATTTATTTTCGGTTCCATTTTATTACTGTAATTTCATTCTTTAACATTTTTTTCACAAATATTCAGTTATTTTATTTTATGGTAATAAAATACGGGAAAATAAATTTCTCAATAAAATAAAATCGAGGTTAAATAGAACAAAACAATTAAATCTCTACTTTAAAATATTTAGTACCGTTCCCACAAAAGCTAAATGATTTTTCACTTGCATTCATTTAGCAATATTTTCCCAATAATAGATGAGAGTCTTGCTTCAATTAATAATACAAATATTTTCAAATTAATCTAATCTTCATCTTAGTGACATATTTTTTCTGTACAAATATAGAACTATTTTTTTTATATAAAATACTAGACAATTTCATTTTCCATTTGACGTTAAAATAGCTAAAAGAAGTAATAATTTAATGTTACCGGGAAAATAAATGTATGAAAATGAAATTAAAATTAGCATTTCACATTTATTTTTTTATAAACTTTTAAAATGTCACGAAATATTGTTAAAATTGTCTCATATAAAGCGATTTCTCCAGAACTTTTATAAACATGCTGAGAAATTTACAATTTTATGTTTTATTTAATTACGAAATTCTTGGTTGTTAATTTTATTATTTCAAAATATAGAAATGTTTTTATGCTAATAATCAACTACTAAAATATTTAGTTTAACTTACGAAATGATTCCAGAGTTTCTTCGTGCGTTCTGAAGACGTTTGCAATTTCATGAAAACATGAAGTATTGAAAATATGACTCTTGAATATTATTTGACAAAAAGCAATAGCTCTCATAACCTTTTTTTTCTGCTGTAGCTAGATTTAATGGAGGAAATGTGTTTTTATGATTTGTGAAAATTTTTAAATCGTGTTCAATTTTTTTCTCTGGGTATGAACTTTCAATCAAATATTAATTAATTAATTCCAGATCTTTTTCAAATGAATTTCAAATTACTTATCCCACGTCTTTTAACACGTTCGCTGCCGCTTACATGAAGATGTGATGATAGTTAATGCCACACTGTAGAAGTGGGTTTTTCCAGAAGCCGATTTACTTTTTGTAACAAAGAATCAGTGAAAGATTTTCCCGCGCCAGTGCGTGACTGGCTATTGGACATTACCCCCACATCACGCGCTGGCTCGTGAGTGTTCCCTTAACGTTGGCACCATATCACACGCTGGCGCGGGATCGGCAGCGAATGTGTTAATAAAATGATACCGGCCTACAAAGAAATTACGTTTAAATTTTTTTTACCAAGTATTATATGTAAATAAATGTTATACATAATGTAAAAGAACGTTGAATTATTTTTTCCCCTCCAGTAATTGCTACTTTGAAATAATGTTAATCTTTTCATTATTTTCTTTTCCATTCTAATATCATATTTTTATACATTTTTTTTTTCACAAATATATTTTTTATTTTATTTTATGCATTTTAAATTCGGGGAATTAAATATCTCAAGAAAAGAAAATCGGAATTAAATAGATATAACAAAACAATTAAATCAATATATTATGAATTGCAATTGTTACGATTTATGTACCAACTAGAATAATTGTGCAACAATTAATCTAATGAAATGAGTGTATTTTTCGAATCATTTCTCACAAGATTATTTGAAAAGAAATATTTTAACCGTTTAAAGATAGAGTAGGTTTAAGTCACGTTTTCTTAGATTCTCATAAACAGGGATTTTGCGTTACAGGTACATCTCATGAAGTATAAAATAAGCTTTTTAAGAAAAAAATATCAACCGACTTCAAAAAAGCGCTAAAAAGAATTAAATAATTCTTTAAAATTCTCTAATGACAAAACGTTATCCAATAAGCACACATCGGATATCAAGTACCGGCATAAAAAACGGTTAAATTTAATATGTATAATTTAATATCCACCAAACATAGATTTTAGAGATAATATTATTTTACAAGAGATGAATTGACATATTTATGATTTATTTTATGAATATATACATATAAAAAGTAATGAATTACTTTTTGAAGTTGGTGCCAAACAATCACAATCGATAATGATTATCCCCATTTTAATTATGGTACTAGGCATAATTTAGCTACAATTCTTAATATACATCAAATAGTTTGGCACCAACTTCAAAAAGTAATTCATTACTTTTTATATGTATATATTCATAAAATAAATCATAAATATGTCAATTCATCTCTTGTAAAATAATATTATCTCTAAAATCTATGTTTGGTGGATATTAAATTATACATATTAAATTTAACCGTTTTTTATGCCGGTACTTGATATCCGATGTGTGCTTATTGGATAACGTTTTGTCATTAGAGAATTTTAAAGAATTATTTAATTCTTTTTAGCGCTTTTTTGAAGTCGGTTGATATTTTTTTCTTAAAAAGCTTATTTTATTTCCTACTTTTTAGTTATGCATACCGTAATACATAATTATGTGTACTGGCACACGATAGCTCTTTGCAATGCATTACTAATGTACGCACTTTGCTAAGTTCTGATGTATTCAGTTTACTTGTCACTGTTTGGTTGTCAACTTTTCTGAAACCACTTACAATATCGGTTAGTATCGTTGTGAATCTTAAGAATTTCTTTGTATGGTAACTTTTTCAGACGAGATCTTCCACTTCGAAAAGCTACCGCATTTATGAAATCTTAGTCTGTATCGAATCCTACGGTCATCGAAAGTGGGTATCAAAAGGTGACAATCCATCAAGTAAAGTTCCTTACACATAAGAGCGCGACATAGTGCTTCCATATATGAGCACGCAGCAAAATGACTTCATATATTAATGTATAGTAAAATGCTTTTCTAGTGTAGTCAGTCAAAAGTACTCCCCCTTCACTCAGAAAAAGTAAAAAGAAAGATTTTAGCAAAAATCGCACTATGCTTCAATCGATAAACAGCAACAATCTAATACCTATACAGGCAGTAATGGCATCGGAAATGAGCAGTGGCGATTCGACGAGGAATCTGAAACTCATAACCAATACCTGGCTGTCTCTATAAGAGAGTGACAGCATTTGATTCCCAAATATTGCTTTTACAGACGCTTTTGTCCCAACTACACTGTTAAAAATTTGAAACTTTTGCTGTACACTGTTAAAAATCTGCTGTATTTTTTTGCTATGCACTCAAGCGCTTGTATAGAAAACGGTTACTTATTACTGTATTAAGGAGCATTCTCATAGGTCGCAGTAGAGACATTATATACAAGCGGTGGAGTGCGTTGCAACAAAATGCAGCAGATTTTAAAAAGTGTATTATCACTTCACCGCTTATATAGAGAACGATTAGTTACATGCATTATGAAGAATTCTCATTGATAAAAATAAGGATATTCTATAAAAGCGATGGAGTGACGATGCAGCAAAAGTTGCAAATTTTTAACAGTGCATTGCATTGCCAGGCATTTTTTATTATGGAATTTGATGATGATTTCCTGGAAGAATTCGATTGTACTCGTATGAGAAGTTAACAAGATTGACGAAAATTGCCCGCTCAACAAGATCCTTGGTGACTCCTTTTGGTCAGAATCGTTTCAACCAATTATATGCTGTGCTACATGTGTCGTCATATTCATATCGAGGAATCCTACACTGTAAAAAATTTGACACTTTTGCTGTATTATCACTCTATTGCTTTTATAGAAAACGATTACTTCACCCAATTACGAAGCATTCTCATGGGTCAAAAGAGAGATATTCTACAAAAGCAGGGGAGTGACGATGCAGCAAAAGGGTCATATTTTTTACAGTGACACTGTAATCGGAAATGAGCGGTGGCGTATTCGAGGAGGAATCTGAAACTCATTACCTATACCTGGCTGCCTCTATAAGAGAGTGACAGCATTTTATTCCCAAATATTTCTTTTACAGACGCTTTTGTCCCCATTACACTACAAAAACTTTGAGCCTTTTGCTGCATCATCAGTCCACCGCTTTTATAGAAAACGATTACTTTACTGTGTTATTTAGCATTCTTATTGGTCATAAAAGACATATTCTATAAAAGCTGTGGTGTGACGCTGCAGCAAATGGGTCAAATTTTTAACAATGTATCACGGAGCATTCTCATGGGTCAAAGGAGAGATATTCTATAAAAGCGGGGGAGTGAAGATACAACAAAAGGATCAAAATTTTTACAGTGTACATTGTAAAAAATTTGGCCCTTTTGCTGCATCGTCAATCCACCGCTTTTATAGAAAACGATTACTTCAGCCTATCGTGGAGAATTCTCATGGGTCAAGAGAGAGATATTCTATAAAAACGGGGGAGTGATTATGCAGCAAAAGGGTCAATTTCTTTACAGTGTACACTGTTAATAAATGTGAACCTTGTCCAGTTAGGATTTCACACTTTGAAAAGATCGTGTGTCTATGTAAGTGTAACTTAAAAACATGAAAAATGAACGTTTCTAATTGGTCGATTGCTTCGAAAAGATATTGAATTTTAATGTTTTAATTTTTTTAAAAGTTCTAATCAACAGATTTTTATGAAATTTGAATGGGACCACATGGGCCCCATACGCTTTAAAACAAAAAAAGAATTATCAAAATCGGTTCATATTTACGAAAGTTATGCGTGAACAACAAATACATACAGGTCGAAATCATAACCTCCTCCTTGAAGTCGGTTAAAAATACCTTCGGCTGCTATTTATAGGAAGTTAAGGAACATACAATTTTTGCCTATTCAAAATTTCATCTTATTTTTTCATTTCTAAAAAAAGGCTTTTTATGCAGATGATAGTAATATTTTATTAGTTTTTATTAGTTAGAAATCGATATTAATATCGATATCGATATATAATCGATATATATAATAGATAGAAAGCAAAAGACTAATTTCGATACAAATGGGAGAGAGTGCGCACATCCTAGGTTAACAATAACAATTTTTGTTTTCTTTCTTTTTTTTTTTTTTTTTTTTTTCAAGAAAATCACTTTAAAAATTAGTGTTAGTCACATATTGTTTGCTTTTTATATGATTCCATAATCATAATATGGAATAATATAATACGAAATTCAGTAAGACCGTTGAGTTTTGCGTAAATTTAATATATATATATATATATATATATATATATATATATATATATATATATATATATATATATATATATATATATATATATATATATTCGTTGCTTCATCAATTTTTTTTAACTTGATGAAAACTTTTTAATAAAGTTGTATTTCATTTTTTAAATTTCATCAAATTTTCAAAAATTGCTTCTTTACATCACCAACCTCAACTCTTTTTAATATAACATAATCATTACACTGATATCATAAACTTCTTGACTGACATCGTGAAAGATCTATTGGCTGTTAGAAGAGTCGTTTTGTGTCATAACTTCATATCTCTTTAACGGCATATAATCAAATAAACAGTGCATATTTTGCATATTTAGATACTGTTCCGCAAATTTTGTTTGATTATTTGCATTTATATCGACCAACTTGATTTTTTCATTAGTAATCATCATATATATTTTTAGCGAAATATGTAGGATTTTTTTTTTTTTTTTTAATATTGATATTTCGCTATTCTGTGTAACTTAAAGTAACAAAATTTTTGGTTGAAAATTAACATTTTACTTTGGTTTAGAAATCTAAAAATACATATTTAAAAATTATAATAATAATAAATATTTCAAAAGCTTTTGGATTATAAATAATAATTTCATATCACATTGTTCTAGTCTGAGTTAGGCTATCTTGTCCACGCTTGATTTTTTTTTTTTTTTTTTTTTTTTTTTTTTTTCTTTTTCAAAGCATCCATCTTTTGTCAAGCTGTCTTTTATTACTATATCAGCTAAAAACAGAATATTTTTCTCTACTTTCATATGGCATAGTGTAGAGTAAATGGTTTTTAGAAAATACTTCGCATTTCTTAAAAAGAACAAAAAAGAAAAAAATTCGAAAAATACACAAATTTTACGGCATCAAAATAGTGTTCCCCCGTATGTGGAATTATCACTAACAACGAAATTCTTATCTACATATTGATATCTCCAAGCATTATCTAAACTCTAGTGCTTACATTTACAGTATTAGTGGCCGTATAAAAAGAAAGATATTTCTTAATCTCGAAAAATATAAAATAACCACAAAATATATACCATAACCGCTTCTGAGTTACTAATAATTTCGAGAGCGTTCTTTATTTTAATAAACCTCAGAAATTAATGTATTTTCGAGAAAAAATAGCATTTACAAAAACAATTTCTTTTCCTACCACTGATTTTAGAAGACGTTTTAGATTAATTTCTATTGTCTATTAATTAGTTATTTCAACTCAGAATGTAGGTTTTTGAATGCGATCGATTCTCAAATTATTTTTAAAAACAACTTTTACAAACAGGCATTGAAATAACAATATCAACAATAAAATTAAAATTTTGTTATTTTTGCATGTGTACATTCATTTATGCAACTGAAAATGTTCAATTGTGAATTAATAGCATCCTACAAACAGACATTACGATTTGAGAAAAGTGATTAAGGGTGTATTTCAATTCAAACTGCTTATTTTCTGATTTATTTTTAAGTTCATTTTTACTCTGAAACGTATCAAATTGGTAAATTATCTTATTTAGAAAGTACAGAAGGTGCCGTGCTTGTTGATTTTTTGATAAATGCAGAAAATATTGCAAAAAATGCTGTTAAAGTCAAGGTTTTGAACCAAATTTTCCGAAACGGGAGATCTGGGAACGAAAAAAAGAATCATACTGAGAAAGTAATCGTTCATAAATCAAATTCTAATGAATTGAGCGAAAAATGAAATCACACGGCCTCTTATACCTCTCTTCAAAAATCACCTCAGCAAGTTTCGTGTTTCTACTTTTAAAAATGAGTCTGAAATTGTATCAGAAAATTTCGAACTGTTGAGAGTGGAAAAACATTTTTTCGAATATATCCTAAACACGCTACAAAAGCTACTCGGAAGCGTTTCTAAAAACTAGTTGCAAGTTAAAATAAATCTGTTTTTATAAATGGTTATGTAAATTTTGTAAATACATTGGTTTTTGATGTTTCTAATGACAAAAAACGCTTTGCAGAATCATGGATAATTAGGAAAAAGTTAATGTACATTTTTGCAAATAGTTATGTTACATTATAACAGATTCAGAACCTTTTGTCTTTGTTTTTGCGGTGCCCATCATAGGCTGTCCTCTAAAGTCTCCAACTCAAAACACGCATCCCAAAATACTATTTAAAGTAATAACAGAAATGTTTACTTTGCGTATTACTTTCACCTCCATTTTCGTTAATGACATTTTTTTTCCAGCCAAAATAATGCATAATTTAATTTTTCGTTTAATGTTGAAATTACAATCATTAATTAATTCAAAGTTATCATGAATTTAAACATATGCAAATGAGTAAACAGTGTTTCAAATATACTTCTTTTATTTTAATTAAGAAATGTCAAGATAAACTTATATAAAAATTTTGTAACTATTCTGATAAAAGTTGATGTTTATCTTGTAGTTCGTTCTCAAACTCTTAGAACTTGATTTCGTATTATAAAACTTAAAAATAAATTTAATATATATCATTAGTCTTGTTTTAACATACTTCTTTTGAAATGAGAGGCGTTTCAAAAATTTACTAGAGCGTTTAAGAGACTTGTAATTAGTGGAGTTATGAAATAATGAACATTCTACATTGTTGTATTTTTTGACAGAGGAGATTAATAATATAATTAGGTAAATCATTAATTTTTGGTTTCTATGCTTAATGAAAGTATTTTTTCAAAATCTGAGCTAATGGATGATAATGATTGTGGCTCCAAGCCGAGCTATTTAACAAGGAAGGTCTCCATAGGGGCATATCCCGAAAAATCGGAAAAAATTACAGAATGTTCTTGTCATAAAAATATATACTTTAAAAAAAATCGGCGGAATATCAATTAAGCGTCAGTTAAAAAAATCATGAAAATTTCGTTATTTGACGATTTTTCATCGGTTGGCGATGAAATACAATATCAAACAATGCTTTTTTTTACGTCAAATACACTTTAAGGAAAAAAAATGTTTTATGTTGAACTTGTCTAAATAAATTTAATTTAAATAACTTTAACTTATTTTAAATATAATTTTGTCACATCGATATATATATTGAAATTTAACTATCAAAATTTTCGATTTAAGGGGACGGTGGGCGTTCTTTTTTTTTTTACTTTGATCATAGCAATATGAAATTTTGTGCATACAATTAACAAAAAGCATATAGAACACCTTCAAAAAAATTTCCAATCTCATTAACTATTTTTTAGTTTTTAAACGAAATTTTAAAACGAAACTCAAAATTTAAATTAGATAAAATTGTTTCAAGCTCAAAATGAAGTCCAAGTGAGCATTACCGATTCAATTTTGTCACTATAGAAATGACTGGCTTTTATTTTTGAACACGCTTAAATGTGTTTAAAAAAATCAGTATGAATTTTTTTTATACATGAAAATATTTTTCAGTGAAGAATTAAATAAATGCAGAGACAAGTAATACATGTATGTAATACAATATATATATATATATATATTAAACTCTCTAATCTTAATTCTAAATTTCTTAAATGCCATTTATACGTAATCTAAAAATCCATTAACAAACAATTTTCAGTTAAATTAAAATCGTTTGATTTTGGCAAGGAAAAGCGCTGCTCGCCAAATTACGCGACGTTTTCTTCTTTTCACACCAAATATTCAAAAGTATTTTATAGACTTTTTACTGTAATTCCGCCGCTAAATTTTACTGATCCTTTATTACACACATGAATAGTTTATTTAGTATATATATATTTTTTTTTTCAAAATATTCTGAGTATGCCTTGTATGGAGACCTTTCTTGTAAGAGAAAGAGGTGGAAATTCGATGATTTGTTCGAAAACACTGGTACGACTTAAATCATTTAATTGATTTTAATTTTGATGAATAAAATTTTATATGACCATAACATACTAATAGTCTATTTTAGTTACAGTTTTTATGGTTAATTATTTATTTATTTCTACGATCAACCCGGACCCGATCCTATTAATTTCCGACCGTACAGACTTCTAGATTGTATTAAAAGTAATGGAAAATAAATGAGGTTTATCATTAAAATTCTATACGTTTGTAATTAAGTTTGTGACTCTGTCTCTGTCCACTTCTTCACAGCCACATTCACCTCGTCTATGTTATCAAATCGTTGTTCTCTGAAGACTCTTATTCCATAATAGCACTTCATTTTCAATCAAGGCAATTAATAAATTCCAAGAAAAAAATGGGAATAACATTGCACGCCATTTTTTTCTTTCAAAGAAAATTAGAGAGTAATTATCGACGTAGGTGCAAATACATCGCTAGTGATAAGCTACACTTATTATGTATTAAGAAAGACTTGGTTTTCAAACGTTTTGAATTAAAATTATGTATATCAATTAATAAAAATAATTATGCCATTTTTGCATTACTTTTGCTACAACTCTCGTACATTATTTAGCAGGATCTACCAAAATCTTATTCTAATCAAATTATTCGAGAGATAAATAATTTTCTAAATAAATAAATAATTTCAAACAAAATATTTATCAGTCATTAAGATAGAACTGAATACAACAACTTGGTTTTTTTTTTAGATTTATACATGTATTACACATTATTTGTATATAAACTGTCCGTTAGCAGCTTCAAATGTTTGGAAGAGGATCGTACTTCTTCATCGATCTCTGATGGCTGGATCGTAATTCAGCCGATGATCCTAAAGAATTGGTCGAGAGCTGTGGAAGTAATGCTTGGTAGTGTCCACTCTGAAATGAATAGAAAATATTTTTTTAATAACCAGCAAGAAGGATAAAAGATATAAAATCTAAGGAAACATATTACTTAGAAACATTATTTAAAATTTCATCTGTAGCAAAAACATTAATGGTAAAATATTAAATGCAAATGCATTTTGGAATAATGAATTTCTAACGTGTAAAAGCCAACATGAAACAAAAACGAATAATTATGACAAAGCGGCATACAGGGTTTTCACTAAAGGCCACATTACGATCAAAGTCTAGACTGCCTCTACTTTTTTCTAAAGATAGCATACAAGAATCCTCAAAATAATTGTATGCAAATATTACTGTAATTACTTATGCTTATTAAGATTAATTTTTAAGCATCAGATGTTCAAAAATTATATCCTACAATGCCATTAAATTTCAGTAAATTGATAAAATCTTATAAAACTTCGAAAATCTTATAAAAATGCGGCAAAGAGAGCGATTATTAGATTGTTTTTACTTCTATAAAATCAAATAAAAATTACATATCAACAATTTACCACTCTTATGTCAAAAGCTCTATAAGTAATCGTCTCAATCACGATCATTAACTCTCTGATTGCTCAATTTCTTCCCAAGAAACCTTTAAAAATATATGAATTTTTAATTGCATAATTTAATTATCAACAAAGTTACTGCGATTAATTAAGTAGAAATTAAAACCAAATTTTTATTTTCATTTTCGTGAGAGTTAAAACAAATTAATATAGTATTAATGTTGCCTATTTTTCACTTTAACATCCAAGTTAGTCTTATGCAAAACAGACATGTAAACAAGGGAATCAGGGTTCAATATCCACTTTGTAATATTGTTAGCAACAAATCTATTCATGAGCAATTTATGGTGATTATATGCCATGAGAGAAATGTGATTTTCGACGATTTCTCCTTTATTAATCGCGATCATTATTAGAGTAAGGAATGCTATATTTTATCTTAACAATGCCTTCAAATTTCTTCTGCATTTTATAACATTTTAGTAATAATATATTCTAATTTTCAATATAGCCTTGAAAGATATTATGTTCGTTGCGATGAACATTTTCAAAAAAGAAACTGTTTTATTCTGGTTCAATATTTCATCGAAATTATAAAAATGAAAGAATTTTCGCGTAAATTAGAATACGGATGAAAAAAAAAAATCTGATAAAAGAGTGGCATCATTAAATCTCCCGTGAAATCTCCCTTAAACAAAGAATAAAGAATCAAAATTGGTTCAAATAAAGTTTCAAATCTTGGGAAAATGTTTCACCATCATTTTATCGTTAGAACAACTGGAACAGCAAAGTTTGGTTTAACGTAGCATCAAACTTTTAACAGTGTAGCTGAATCAAAATCAAATAGATAAATCGACTTACATTTTAGCTCTGCATTATTTTTTTAACACTGCACAAATCAACTTTGTTAACTTGTTCGTTGCAGAAATGGGAATTATACAATCACCATCTATTTTGGTTATCTATGTCTATTTACTCTTAAAAGCACATAAGTTATGTAATTTTATAATCATATTATTTTATGTCCATCGATGTAAAATTGAAAGATTTCAAGATTTTTTTCCATCAGTTTCGCGTCCGTATGCTACATTTAATTTTAAAAATGCGAAAAACAAAAGTTTAGTTGAACCTTGTGGTTAGCACGTCAAACTCAGATTTGCTGAATACATAAAGTACAAGTTATAAACCTCAACATACACATTAGTGATGGGCGATTCTGGAAATTTTGAGAATCGATTAAAATCGATATCGTATAAAACAACATCGATCATGATAAGAATCGATTTCTCAGTTCTAGAATTGATACTGGAATCGATATTTCGATACTCAGGTTCACACAGAGAAAATCCAAATTACTAATTCCAAAGCTTAGACAATCAGTAGAACCGTAATTACCGCCTCCCCCCCATCCCCATTTAGGGAGGCATAGAATTAAGCTATTGTAGATTTTAGAGCCGGATAATAAGAATTTTAAATTTTAAAATGATTGTCACTTATGGTTGTCACTTACACAAAAATTTTGAAAAATTTGAGAGACATAACTCAACTAATAACAACACTGAGTAACTTGGCATTAAACCGAATATAAGGAGTGCCAAGAGCGTGTAACTAGGATGGGAAACAAGGAGTATAGACAAAAAAAAAAAAAAAAAAAAAAAAAAAATAATCAAAAAAAAAAAAAAAAAAAAAAAAACTTTTTTTTTTCTAATGCCAACCAAATGTTACACGAGATAGTTTGGAAGAACAAAAATATGCTTCATTCCCAAGGGGGCAGGTAAACCCCATTCTTGACGGAAAGGCGACCATAGCCCAAATGTATCTTTTGTCGAAGTTTCAAAATGAGGATTTAAAATAAAATAGAACGACAATTGGACATTTTAAAAGTTGCATGCATACTTTGAACGGCCCATTTAGTAAAGATTGTGGAGAAAGGGGGGGGGGCGAGGGATTAGAACGGACGAACTTGAAAAAAAAAAAAAAACATAATTAAATAATAACACAAATAACTGAGCTTCTAAACAAAAATATAGTGTTTAACTTAGTGTTGAATACATGGGGTGGCCCGGGGGGAATATGCACTCTTTGAAACTATAAAAAGTGCCAAGAGCATGTAACTAGGTGGAGAGAGGGGTAGTAACAGAAAAAAACGAGGAGATAAAAGCTTTATAACGATATGTTACATGAGATGGTGTGGAAGAAACAAAAAATATGCCCCCCACCCAGGGGGCAAGGTAAATCCCAAACGGACAGAAGGGCGACCCCGCCCAAGTGTATATTTTGTTGAGGTTTCAAAATATTGATTTATAACAAAATAGAACGAGGATTAGACTTTTTTAAAATCGCAGTCATAATTTGAACGAACCTGTAAGTTAAGATTGGTGAAGAAGGGGATGGGGCGGTAGGACGGGCGAACATAAAAAAAAAAAAATAAATAAAAAAAATAGTGGCACTCTGAGAGTGCCGACAGAAGTGAAACCTTGAACATTTACGTGTGTATTTTTTGAATCGTTAGGATATATGAATCGTCAGGAAATACTTTAAAATGAATAAAAAAAGGTTCTATAATATTAAAGAACATATTAATATCTAGAAAAAAAAAAAAAAAAAAAAAAACGCGCGATACCATATGTCCAGCTATTGTAGTTAACTCACTATAACTACTTTCTTACATTTTAAAACACGATAAATACATCAACCAAAATTAGACCATACTATCGATACCTTGATCCTTACCCAAATAAATCATTTTGTATTAATGCTTGTTACAATATCTGTAGATTACTTTTTGAATTATTCAAGTCGGACATTCCATTCAAAAGATATTACGAATTTAAAGATGACAATCTAAAGAAATAATAGCGCTGCTGAGTACTCGGTAGCCAATAAGCTTAAGGATTACGTGCGCTATCAAACGATTGCGGGTTCGAACCCCAGTTTCGCTAATATGTATCAATGTTTTTTTTTTTTTTTTTTTTTTTTTTTTTTCCCGAAGAAGTTTGAAAAATTAAAATTTTAACACATTATGGGTCCGTAACGTGACCTGAAATGATGGGAGAAAATTTCTTATGGTAGATTTGTAATGTATGAAGCATAAGCTTTCAATAGACATATTGTATCAAGAAATGAGAAAACCCCCCTCTGACCCCCCCCCCCCAAAGAAGGTCCTATAGGGAAAACCGGAAAAGCAAAAAGAACGGCGAGAAATGGTTAGCTATACTAGAATTTTTCTCATCACTGTAACTCCTATAGAAGCAAAGTTATAGCCTTTTAAAGATTGAAATGAAGTGAAGAAATAAGCAAAATTAGGTAAGTGATCGACAGGGGGGGGGGAGAGGTCCACAGCTCTGAGGGTGCCATGTAGCTTAAACTTTTAAGCTAAAAATGGTAGAGAATCAAATGACCGAAATTTTAAGGTGTATATTGGGGGAGGGTGCAAGCCTCCCCCCCCCCCTCAAAAATTTTTTTGTTTCTTTTGAAGAAACAAAAAAGCATGTCCCCGGCGGGGCGCAGATAAACCCCAAACGGGCGGAAGGGCGACCCTTTATTTATCTTTTGTCAAGGATTTAAAATGTGGATCTAAAATAAAATAGACCGAGAATTGGACATTTTTGAAACTTTATGCATATTTCGAACGGCCCTGTAAGTTAAATCTGACGCGGAAGGGGGGGGGGGGATTAGAAGAGACGAGCGTGAAAAATAAAACATAATAAACTAATACTTCAAATAACTGGACTTCTAAACAAAAATATAACGATTTAACCTAGTGTCGAATTAATGGAGTGGCCCGCAGGGGATTACCCCCCCCCCAGAAGTTATGAGATTTTATGCTTCTTAATGCACAAATTGCGATTTCCCCTCTCTTACAGAGCTGTAAAACATGATGCCTTCCTCCGGAGTTGCAGAAAAATACCTGCATTCAACACTGATTTAGCCCAGAAAAAAAAAAAAAAAATCGAAATCGAATCTAAAGATTGAAATCGAATCTAAAGATCGAAATCGAATCTAAAGATCGACATCGAATCTAAAGATCGAAATCGAATCTAAAGATCGACATCGAATCTAAAGATCGATCTTACGGGCAGAATCGATTTTACATTTTTACTTTCTTTTGTAACTTTACAAGAAGAGAGTATTAGATTCGTGAAAAATTTGGACTTCCCGTTTTTGATGGATTTATATATTTTAGAAGGTCTTTAACACGATTTCATGGTTTTTAAGAAATATCTGTTTGTGTGTGTGTCTGTCACTCTGTGAGTCTGTATACGACAAAAATTTCTGACCGTTCTATCTCAAGAACAAATGCACGGAATTCCACAAAACTTTAGATTTAGTTTGACCTTGATATAAACTGAATCTAATTAATTTTTGGTGCATATAGCCTAACAGGTGGCGCTGCTATGCTGCATTTTTTGCGATTTGCGCAACAGCTATATATGAATAACGAATGAACGGATTTCCATCACATTTTAGATCCAGTTAGTCCTTGACATGAATTGATGTTTTTTGCATTTTGATGTATATAGCTTCTCAGATGGCGCTGCTATACTGACTTTTTCACAATTTCCACTCAGCGCCATGTGAAAGGGGGGGGGGGGACGAAAGGAAGCGGTCGCTCCGAGCATGGAAATTTAGGGGGCGCCAAATTTTTATTACTAACATCACTTCTAGCCTAATAGAAGAAAAAGTTAATAGGAAGGGGGGGGGGGACTAAATTGGAACTTTGATCAGTTCTCTTGAATCAGTTCTCTTTTCGCACGCTCCTGTTTCCGTTTTAGCTTTATCTCAAGAACTAATGCACGGACTTTCATAAAAATTTAGATTCAATTAGTCCTTGATATTATTTTATGCTAATTACATTTTGGTGGAAATCGCTTAAGAGATGGCGCTGCTATACTGCATTATTCATGATTAACGCAATAGCGCTATCTCAAGAACGAATTTTCACCAAAATTCAGATTTAGTAAATCTCTGACATAGATTAGTGTTATTTAGTTCTTGGTGTAAATTGCCCTACAGGTGGCGCTGATATGCTGCATTTTTTATGATTTCGCAATAGCTGTATCTCACGCTTTCATGGATTTTCATCAAAATTCAGATTCAGCTGGTACTTAATAAAAATTGATCCTGATCAATTTTTGGTGTACATCACTCAACAAAAAACGCTATTTTGCAGGGGGGGGGGGGGGGGGTTCTGAGGTTTCTTTAATTCTTCTATCTTAAAAACTATTACACTGAAATTTTGGAATTGGCACATCCGTCTATTTTATCTTCGACTTTTGAAGGAAAATGAAAATTATATTACCTTCAGAGAAATCGATTAAAAATTTTAAAGTATCGATTAAATCGAGTTGGCCGTAGTATCGATTAAATCGATTTAAAAAATCGAAATCGCCCATCACTAATACACATTTCTCCACATTGAACTTTTGGTGTCGTTTTAGATTCCATGACATTTACAGAGTTCAGAGAAACTCAACAATATTTATTAAATATTCTTGTCATTAGTCTTGCAAAATGTATTATACTGGATATCCTTTGTTATCGTTAAACAATAGCTAATTCCTAAACCGATAGTTTTAGAGAGATTTTCTGTCCCAAAAATGTTTCAAATGTTTTCCTTCATCACAAGAAAAATCCATTTGCGTCGAAATAACTATTCTTTAAAGAATTGCAAAAATTATTTTTTTTACGTTCCTTGGTTCTATAGGTTACATTTAGAAGATCATTTCCCTTGATCTAACAAGTAAAAGATTAGAAACTCCCTTCCTGTTCTACTAACACTTACCAAGTTATCATACCTTGAATTTTATGAATTTTCTGGTACTTAAAATAGCGCACTTTTAAAGACAGAAAACGTCGTAGATTCATATACGTTTAAATTATCATAACTAGGTAAGTTTTAGTCGTATGAAAATAGAGCCTTTACAGTTTTATCTATAAGAGTATCAAGAATTTATTTTTAAATGTAACTTCTAGAAGTGTGTAGAATTTTTAATTTCACAGCTTCTTAAAAATGTCTGTTTTAACTTAAATAGACTTACTTATGATGAAGGACAAGATCTGAAACTCTGCAATCGGAACTATACCTCTAAAACTAACAATTAAAGAAGTAACTGTTGGAAAAAGATAAGAAATGATAACCTGTATTTACATTGACTGGCATATAACACTATACAACCTATTTTTGGTTTGCCTCAGAAAGGTAAAAAGTGTATATACGCATATACTAAGTTACACTTGCGAAAATTTTCAACCTACTTGAATGTAGCGCAAAAATATTACCTTTAGTTTATCCCGACGGAGTCTTGAGGATAACACATCATAGTCGAATTCAGATTTGTTGAATCCATCAAAGTATGGATGATGAAAAAGTTGTTCACATGTATAGCGTTTATCTGGATCTTTATCGAGGCATTTCTGAGAAAGAAATGTTTAAAATACATTTATATTTCAATATAAAAAGACATTAAGCATAAGAATTTTTTTTTTTTTTTTTTACTCACATTGAAAAATAACTGAAATTGACAAGTGTGAGCTGTGCACGTAATACGTGCTATACGTAAGTGATGCTATACATAAGTCTATGCTATACATTCATGAACAAATAAGTATGCCATCGTATATTTAAAAAAAAAATGGTTTTACCGCACATAAAATTTCCTCGACCCTTATGTTTATCTCCAATATAGCTTTGATTTCCATCTATAGCATCAACCTTCGCTTAAGATTTCATTAATGTTTTATGTCTTACTATGTTTCCCATCAAACTCCAAACTCATTAAAGATATTTTCTTTAAAAACAATAAAACCTCTGTTATTGACATCATAAAGCTAAAATCAATCAGTCTGTTTCAATAAAAACAGAATCAATAGAAAATTCGGCTTCTGCTCTGTTATGCATCGTTTATTTTTATATTTTTAAACGGCATACATGTGAAATAATAACATTTCAATCCTTGCATTTGTATTAAACAGAAAAAAAATTCGTCCATTAAATCGTTATTCTTCTTTTATGTATAACAATTTTTCCAAAATATTTTGCGAAGTAATTTCTGTAAAATAAATCATTTAAGTAAGATCAGATTAAACACTGTAATTTTTCTCTTCGAATAATATGAAATCAACTGCACACGTTCATTTATTTTAAATTTTTTGTATAATCAGTATGTTTAAATACTGAAATTCAATCAAAAATCTTATTCTATTGATGTTTAAAAATCCCATTCATCTAAGTTATGACAACTTTGGTTATAAGGACTTGTATATCTTGCAAATGAAATTATTCCTTAAAATTTGAACATCTTTATTGTGATAAATTTCTGTCAAATATTTTTACAGATCGAAATGCTATAGTAGAACTATTCTTGAGCAAAATTTTTATAATCTTGTGATGAAAAATTTTTTTTTAATGAAGTTTAGGTTTTAATATCATCAAAAACAAAGCGTTTCAATGTTTATAGAAAGAAAAAAGTCATATGAGTCAACACATAACTAAGACAAGTGTAATATTTAGACGAAAAAAATAAACACACTTAATTCAAATTGTCCATTAGACATTTAAAACAAAAGAATAAAGTTTTTAAGATCTAAGCTGTTTGCTTATTTATGTGCAAACGAGCTGATTTTGAGAATTGAATTCCATGAATTATATGAATTCGAGAATATAAAAGCTCTTTTTTTGTTCATATTTTTCTCATCAATATTCATATTTTGTTTATATTTTGTTCATCATTTTGTTCATAAATAATATTCCGCATTGGTCCTGGTATTATCCGTGAGTAACATGATCAGTAAAATAACCAAATTTCGAAAATGTTTCAACTTCAAAGGTTTCAAATATTTAGATTTATTTCATTGCAGGCTTTTGATCTTTTTTAAACTGCATAAATTTATTTACTTAAAATAAATAAAAAAATAGAAACTCAGATTTACCCTCTAAACCAGTGGTTTCCAAACTATGGGTCGCGACCCATTGCTGGGTCGCAGCGAGTGTTTTGTGGACAGTGGTACAATAAACAAATTTGTCATAAAAATACAATTTTTATTTCCTCGGTTTAAAAAACGTAACAATTTTAACAGCAAATAATATTTCAAGGTAAATTTCTTAATTTCCCTCTTGATAAATATACCAGCGAAATATCTACACAGATCTAAATTAACAGAATTATTAGAATTCCTTTATGTGGCTCTACAAGTAATGTGTGAATAGGCTTTTTCTTTTTTGCTATTTAAAACTAGTCGTTGGGGGCCACCGTAATACTTACCCATCATGGATATGTATATGAAAATAAAACATGTGAAAACTATTTATACAATGCATTGCAATTCATAAACAAAATTTAAATATTGTTAATAGACATAGTAATGCTTTATTAAAGAACTGCTGATGTACCAATTTCGACAAATTATATAAAACGCGAAACTACTCAAGTAGTACCGAGCTGCGTAAAAGAAACATCCTTATAACTCGAAAAATAATAATTCTATTAACTAACAATTAACTGCGTCGGATTAAGCGTCTCATTTCCAATTAAAATATACCTCTGAATTGAAATTTGAATGAAATGCAGGGTCATGAAAAATCGAAGAATGTGGAAAACAGGATTACAAATATCTCGACAACTAATAATCCGATCGACTTCGTTCTATATGCAAAATATGTGTTATTTTATTGCCTTTTACGTCCATTTCTTAAAACAAAAAAATTCGAAAATTTTTACATACCTTTCATCAGAACGAATTTTTCGAGGGTCCGAAAAAAATAGTTCCGGATAGTCGAGGTTGTTGCTATTAAATAGGCTTCGCCCCATTCTTACATACTAACTACATACAAAATTTCAAGTCTCTATCTCAATTTGTTCGAGAGATAGAGCGTTTACAGACAGACAGACAGTCAGACGGACGGCAATTTTTTTTTTCTAAAAATATGTTTTTCGGAATTCCACTATCTAAAACGTGTAAATCCGTCAAAAAAAAATTTTCGATTTTCAAAACGATTGCAAGACTTACCCTATACTACGTATGATGGGTAAGTAAAAAAAGTAAAACAGTAAATACAGAAGCAAACTGCATGTAGAAAGTGACTTAACATTAAAATTAACCGGTTTTAATCCTAATTTAAATGCGCTTCATCATTAAACACCAGAGTCAGAAATCTCACTTGCTAAAAAATACTTTTTTGATAATAATTAAATTTATTTTTATTTGTCTTTGTAGTTTGTATGGCACGGATGGTTTAACTATCATGACATTTCCACACATGTGGATTGTCATTTCATGTTTTTGTTGATAGTCTATGCTCCGTAGAATTTTAAAATTTTCCTTTTTTTGGAAAGGCCAGGATGGCCAATAGCTTAAACAAGTAATACAACAATTTCCATGCGGATATAACTTTATATTAGGTAGGTCGGGAAAAAATTTTTAACTTAAAAGTGGGTCGCGCATCAATAAAGTTTGGAAACCGCTGCTCTAAATAATAAGAGTTTCCATGAAAAAATCAAAAGTTAAAAAAAAATCATATTTCCTCCATTTTTTTACATATAATAAATAAATTACTTTATTAAAAGTTTTAAGCTTTGAAAAAAGCAACGTTTAAAATAATATTTTACAAAATTTTCATTAAAAATTTCGGAAAATTCAATGGGTGGAACTCAATTTCCAGAGACGCTCTAGAAAAAGTGTCCTCATGATAGCGTCATCTGAAATTAAAAAAAGCAAAATTTTTTTGTTAGCAGATAAGTATAGCTCGTGATTCAATGAAGGATTTAAATAAAAATTGAAATTTGAATGTCTGGCAGAGTGGTATGAAAAACAGTACAATTTTTGGTACAATTTACAGTACATATAGTCTTGTAAAATTAGTTGTAATCGGGAAAAAAATAAACCTTCGTTTAATCCCTTGGAGACGAGCGACACGTATACGTGCCGCTAAAAGGCTTAAGAATCCTTGTTTATTCCAATCAGTAAAATTTTACTGTGAAATTTGCCTTGTTTAATCGGAGCATTTTCTAGATTCAAAAAGGCACAAATTTCTGTTTTTTAAAACCGGTAACAAAGCATTAAACATTTCGCAAAAGACTGCTGTCACGAAGGGGTTAATAACTAGTCAATTCTATTTTGAAGAAATGCGCAAAATTTCAATAAGATCGGTGTATTAGTTTTTGAAAAATCGTGTTTACCGACATTTAAAATAGTGTTTTTAGAAAAATTCTATATACCCGCATGGTTTCCGGCTGATCTAGCCCAATGAGGAGAATTTCCAAGGAGTTTCTTTCCTAGACTTTTACTCCGATTGATTTAAAACTTTAGAAAAATATTCAAAACATATTATACTATTAGGTAATAAATTAAAGAATAAAAAGGATTTTTTAAATTTTCAAATCGATATAACCTTTTAATAAAAAATTAAAATCGTTTAATCGTCTAATCGTAACGATAAAGGGAAAGTTCTATTTCTTTAAGTCAAAATTTTCGATTTAAAACCTTGTTTTACAAACTTGGCGAGTCTTTTCTCGAAAACTATTGTGCCGATTTCTTTCATTTTTTATGTAAAAGAAAACTAATTGTTTTTTCTCTAACTTATATCATTGAAAAGCATAATTTTCATTTATTAAATACTTTTTTTAAGCTCGCTAAAAGTTAAAAGAAAAAAAGTGGCATTTTTTATTTAAATGACCGCTGTTTGGTCAAAAATCAACTTTTTAACTAAATATAAGCTCAAGAGAATTTAATGCATTTTCATAAAAATGTAGCTCAATTTGTTTCGCATTTGCAATTGTACTGTGAGGGAGTGACCTTTGCATAAAGGCACTCTAGTATTTCTGAGATCGTGACGTCAATAATTTAACATGTTTAAGCGTAAAAGCGACATCTATCCTCTCTTTTACTTTCTAGTGTGTGTGTGTCTCTTTCGGGTTCTACAGTTAGGGCTCGCGGTTAGTAGTAATATGTAAATTTGAGTATCTCAGTTTGCAGCATATAAAAGCTTGGAATTTGAGTGTGTGGGGAACGTCTCTGGCATTAGCCAGCCAGGAGTGAGCGTGTCTAGCGATATTACTCAGCGAAGTATCTCTGGCATTAGCCAGCGAGTGAATCACTGGCGATTAGCCAGCCGAGTGTTCTGGAGATATTAGTCAGCGGAGTGCTAGCAGATTGAAGGTAGCAGCGAGCCTCCAGTGAGTTGTAAAGGAGTTTCGATATTCGACTTGAGAGTTGATCGTGGTAAGAAGTTTCATAGTAATTACATTTTGATTATTTGAAAGTGAAAAAAGGATTACACACAGCCACGGGCTGTCTAATTAAGCTTTATCTAGCAGCTTAGCCGAAAGATAGTAGAGAAGTAATAGAAGGTGCCACGATTGAGCTAGTCCGAAGCCTGTGAGTATGCGTTTAGGCTTTTCATAGTATTCTCAGTTGTAAAAAATTAAGACTTGCTCCACTTCCCTTGAGCCCTTATCATTTTAATAAACTGTGTTTTTTTTATCTTAACTTCTGAGTATGTCTGCATTTAACCCCCACCACGACCAACCAACCGTTACAAATGACACCCAACGTGTGTGTAACGTTACAAATGGCGCCCAACGAAATGTCGGACATTGTGAGATTGTGCCACGTGTTTATTTTACCGGTGAAGGTGATATTAGTGAATTTTTAGTCAAACTAGATGATTATATCCTGTTCAATAATATACCTGAGAAAAACAAATACGTAGTGCGCTAATGCGCTAATGCTCATTGAAGGGCGAAGCACTTTTGTGGTTGGAAAATATAGGAAAGTTTTTGATTAATGATGAAGCGAAAAGATTTGAACAAACTGTGATTGAGTTAAAGAAGGCATTTCGTCCCGTTAAAGATAAAAGTATTTTAAGAAAAGAATTCTATTGCAATAAGCAGAATATTTATGAGTCAGCGTCAAAATTTTATCTACGTAAGCTTGAACTAAAAGATAAATTGGATTTAGATATCACATTTGAGGAATTGTTGGACATTGTTTTTCCTCTTTTTAATCCGAATATACAGGACTATATTGAAGTTAGAGCACCGAAGAATTTTTCAGAAATATCTTAGATATTATCGAAGTATGAGACTCGGCATAGCTCGGATCAACGGGATTCGCGTAGCCCTCGTCAGAGACCTGTCACGGATAGTAATTTGAGAAATGAGGGGGAGAGTAATTTTTTGAGAGGGGGACAGCGATTTCCGGATAATAATTTGCGTAATAGAAATGATGGATTTGGTCGTAATATGTCGAATACGAGTAATGGTAATAGGAATTGTGGTGGTGCTAATAATTTTAGAAATTGTGATAGGCATATGTATGGAAATAGACAAAATAGTGGTTATGATCGGAGAGGGGAAGTACGGGACAAGAATGTTTCTTCGCAAGTAAGGAGATTAACTTCGGATGAGAATTTTGAAGGTAGATCAATGCTAAGGAGATGTGTTAGGAGGTCGGGTCAGTTAAACTGGTAGGTGACTGTATTTCGGAAGGTATGCAGTCACAGGTTAAATCGGAAAAGCCTTCTGTGAGTCTGAATAAAGTTACTATTAATCCGGTTGAATTACCTGAGGTGTTAATTGTGTTAGATGGTATTGTCGTTAAAAGTGTCTTCGATACAGGGGCAGATAAGTCGTTCATTTCTTTTGATTGTTATCGGAAATATTTTTCGTATAAGAAGTTGAGGAGGTCAAGTCTGGTTGTTCAGTCTGCGCAAGGAGTAGCTTGTGATAATAAAGGTTCAGTAGAGTTGGAAGTTGAAATTCGTTCGGTTAAGACGTGTTGGGAGTTTTGTGTGTTGGATGGATTAACAGTGCATTGTATAGTTGGTGTGGATTATATGAAGGATAGAGGAATTAGTTTGGTTTTCTTTAAAAAGTCGTTAATCATGAATAATGATGAGAATGTGAGTAAGAAAGAGCCTGTTTCAGTGTCAGTTAATTTGGAGGAGTCGGGGTTAAGTGAAATCGAGAAGGAGGAATTTTATAAGTTTTTGAATGAGTTTGGAGAGGTTTTTTCTGATAAACCGGGTTTAACGCATGTTGCTTGGCATGAGATTGATACTGGTTTAAAAGCACCTGTTGCTAGTAAACCATATCGTAATGATAAAGTTAAACAAGGTATAATTGATTATCATATTCAAAAAATGCTAGCGGACGATATTATAATGCCAATTGAGTCTCCTTTTGCATCGCCAGTAGTGTTATGTCGTAAAAATAATGGGAAAAGTTTAGATAATCCAGAGGCATATAGGTTTGCAGTAGATTATAGAAAGTTAAATGCGATAACGCAATATCCTCAGTATCCTATTCCAGTAATTGACGAAATTTTGGCTAATATAACGAGTACGAATTATATGTCAACGTTAGATCTTACGTCAGGTTATTTTCAGATTGCAATGAAGCCGGAGGACATATCTAAGACTGCGTTTATTACTCGGGACGGTTGTTTTGCTTTTAAGAGAATGAGTTTTGGTTTATCGGGAGCGCCGGCAACGTTCCAGAAGGCCATGAATAATATCCTTAAACCTTTGCTTGGTAAGGGTGTCCTGGTCTACCTGGACGATATAATTATAATGGCAGCTACTTTTGAAGAGCATTTAAGATTATTGAGGGAAATGTTTACGTTGTTAAGAGATGCTGGGTTAACAGTTAAGTTGGAAAAATGTAGATTTTTGAGAAAAGAGATAAAGTATTTAGGAGTTAAAATTACGCGTGATGGTATTAACATAGATAATGAGAAAATTGAGGCAATTACGTCAATGAGTCCCCCCAAAAATAGTAAGGAAGTGGCGACATTTTTAGGGATGGTGGCTTGGTTCGCCAAGTTCATTCCACATTTTTCGGAGTTATGTGAACCGTTGTATAATTTAAAAAGGAAAAGGGTGAAGTTTACATGGTCTTCGGCGGCTCAGAGGTCGTTTGAATTATTAAAAGAGGCAGTAGTTTCCCCTCCTGTTTTGGCTCACCCGATTATTCGTCTCAGTTTGAAGTGTATTGCGATGCGAGTGCAGTGGGGGTTGGAGCTATGTTAGCACAGAAAGGTCGACCTATAGCTTTTGCGTCGAGAATTTTAAATGCAGCGGAAAGGAATTATTCGATTACGAAAAGGGAGTGTCTTGCAGTAATTTGGGCTTTGAATAAATTTCGTTGTTTTTTCACTAATATACCGGTTAAAGTCATTACGGATCATTCAGCTTTGACAAAGTTAACTAATGGAAAGGGTTTGTCGTCTCGTATGGTCAGATGGTCTTTGAAGTTAGCAGAGTATAATATGATTATAGAACACAGGGCTGGCAAAGAGAATGCGGTAGCGGACGCTTTGTCACGAAACCCGCATGGTGGTTTAGAGGTCACGGAGGAAGTTAAGTGTTGTGCATTGTCTTCTTTGGTGTTAAGGTCACGTGAGCAGTTAATAAGGGAACAGAAACAAGATGAAGAGTTTGGTAGTTTATATCGTTACCTGGAAAATCCTGATGATGTCCCGAGCGCAGATGTGCCTATGTTTGAGAAATGGTCCCAATCTTTTAAGCTTAACGATGGTCTTCTTTTTTATTCTAAAATTGTAAATTCACGTGGTGAATTAAGAGTTTTTATTCCGGCTAGTCTTCGTAAGGCCATCTTGAAGTTATTTCATGATAATCCATTAGCAGGTCACTTAGGAATCAGGAAAACTTATGCTCGAATTTGTGAATCCTGTTACTTCCCTAAAATGCGGGAAGCAGTGCGCGCTTATGTCTCCAGCTGTAGCACATGCCAACGTTATAATTATAAAAATGTAAGTCCAGCTGGCAAATTAATTCCTATTAAAGTAAATTTTCCTAATGAATGTGTAGGTGTAGATTTAATCGGTCCTTATCCATTGTCTAATCCTAAAAGATATAGATTTGTACTAGTTATAGTTGATTATTTTAGTAAATGGGTAGAGTTAGTCCCCCTCAGGAAGGCTTCTGCACCTGCAGTTGCCGATGCATTTTTCGATAATTATATTTCTAAATATGGTGCACCAATTAGGGTAGTTAGCGATCATGGCCCTTGTTTTATTTCTGATATATTTAAGGCTCTGTGTGAGAAGCTGGAGATCGATCATTCTTTTACTGTTCCGTATCGTCCTCAGTCTAATATGGCTGAACGTGTAAATCGTACATTAATTCAAATGATTTCTTCTTATGTTGGTTCTCATCATTCAAATTGGGACCAGTTTCTTCAGCATTTTGCGTACGCACTTCGTACGGCAGTTCACGAGTCGATGGGGAAAACGCCGGCTGAATTGTTTTTGAGTAGAAAAGTCATTACTCCATTCCAAAGGCTAGTTATGGTGTCAGATGCGGAAAGTCAGTACATGTGTCAGGATATTGAGAGGTTGGTTAAGGAAGCTCAGGTTCAGATGGGAAAAGCGCAAGAAAAGCAAGCTCAGTATTATAATATGCGTAGAAGGGAATTGGAAGTGAAAGTTGGAGATTTTGTGTTAGTAGAAAAGCATTCGTTAAGTTCAAGTCGTCAAAAGAGAGTAGCTAAGTTTGGTCCGAAGTTTGTAGGTCCATTTGAGGTTTTGGAAGTTCGAAATAATAATTTGGTTGTTAATGTCAATGGTGAAAGAATGACGGTTAATTTGGATCAAGTTAGAGTTTATAAGTTCAGAGAAAATGGTAGTGAAGGTTCTCATGTGTCGAGTGGTGTTTCGCGAAATTCCCGATCCAATGAGTGTCCCGAGTCCAGCACTTCTTCGTCTAATCCTTTTCATCAGTATGCAAATAGAAAATCTAGTGAAACAGCTCCAAAAACTGTTATTGAAAGTAGAAAGCCTATCAATCCGAGAGCAAAGTATGATAATAAAAATAAGAGAACAGTGTCAAATACATCAGACTCTGTGTGCCATAAAAGACAAAAGATTATAAACTGTCCCGTTCCTCCACTTATTAGACAGCAACCTCACAAACATAAATTATTTAATAGTTCACCATCTTCAGTGATTAATCCTCGAAAGAAATTTCGTATGGACACTCGTCAAACTCTTAAAAGAACTTTAAATTCCGAATTTTTGCCCAATAAGAAACAGCATAGATCCGGAAAGAAACGTGGCCTAGGATTTTCAGTAACTTCGGGTGCGTCTAGAAAGAGGAGACAACACTCAGATTACCGGCATCAACAGTGTGAATCTCGCCATGGAGTGACCCCAGCGAACCGGCCAGAGCAGAGTCGTCGAGCGGAACCTACAGGTATCCCACGGCATCCATTCAGAACCAGGCTGCAGGCACGACAGTCAACTGTGTCGTCACCGTACAGTTCTGATGACGAAAGATCCTTCGTACAAGGTTTCTGGGACAAGCGGAAAAAGCCATCCTGTAGTATGAAGCCGGCTAGCAGCGAATCATCTCTATGATTGGGTGATAATGTTCTTTATTAAATTTCTATTAGAGTGCATATATGTGGTAGCAATGGGAAGGAATAAAAAGCAGAGAGACTGTTTTGTATTTTTGGCCATTTTTGGAATTTTTTGACGGACTCACGATTAGTGCTTAATTGTGTTCAAAATTTGTTTGCAAAATTGTCAGTTTTATGTATGTTTGAGATTTTGGTCTTAACTGCTTTTAAAAATTCTGGATCTATTGTTAAATTGTTATGTTATTTGTTAAAAATGTTACTATAATGTTATATTGTTCATGTGTTATAAAATGTATGTTAATGTATGTTTAAATTTTCAGAAAGTACAGATAGTAATTTGGGTTATTTTGTACACGCGCCACGTTTCAGACGGGCACGTGTTTTGCGGTCAAGAAGTCCTTGACACGCGTTTCTATCTCTTCACTGTTAAAAATCTGCTGCATTTTGCTGCAACGCACTCCCCTGCTTGTATAGAAAACGGTTACTTGGCCGTGAAATGGCGCTTTCTCATTAGTTGGAATAGACCCCACAAACGCTCGACTTAAGGCCGTAAGCTGGTTTCGTCGTGGCCAAAAGGAGTCAAGGCCATTTGTACAAAAACAATGCTGTACCGCAAGTGAGCCGCCGCTAATTGCGGCAGCTATCGCCGAGCCGTTAACGGCTCGGCAATGACAGAACTGTTGCATTTACTTTGCCGGTAAACTCTTAGAGGTCGGTTTCGGGCAAAAAGGTAATGGCCCTCCAACATCTAGAAAGCAGAGGGCTAATATAAACTGACCAGCATTTTTATTTTAAGGGAGAAAATGTATAAAAATTTTAAAATAAAAATAAGAGAGAAAATGTATAATTTTATTTCTTTCAAAAATTACTTTATATCTGGGTTTTAATAAGCATATGCATAATTTACGAGATTTATATTTAAAATAATAAAATAGATGACATATCTTATTTAGTTTGAAAATATTTTTACATATAAAATGAATTGCCCCAAAATATATACAGAATTCCAAGTTTTTTCTTCACCGGCACACTTTTACATTCATTATTCATAAAAAATAGTTGAAAAAAAATGAATAAATATTTAAAATATAGTAAAATAATTTAAAATAAATATTAAAACAGAAAAACGCCTTAGATTGTGCCTAAAACAGTCCACGTTCAATCCCCCCCTCCCCCCCCCCCCATTAATCAGTAATACAAAACTTTTTTTTTTTTAGGAAAGATCATTCTAAAAAATAAAAAATCATGTTATCAAAAAAAAAAAAAAGAAAGAAAGAATGAAAGAATGTATTTTCATTCATTCGCATCTGCAAGCGCGGAGACAAGGGAGAGATTATAGTGCTAATAATTCTCCCTATATAGGAGGAATAATTTAATTTACAGAAGATAATTTTAAAATTATCTTCTCTGTAAATTAAGTATTAAAATGTTTATATCTATGTTTTTTTATAAACACTCTGGAATGAAATACACTTGTAAATGTTTTCCTTAATATACAAAGCACAATATGTCACACTGGATACACTAACAAAAGAATTTATTTTAAAGAAAAAATCCTTTAAACGTTGAACGAATTCCAATTTGAAGAAACATCTAATAACAGCATCTATTTAAATTCATATTTCTTCATAAACGAATGAAATTGCAGGAGCTGATAGTAAGAAACTATGTAATCGAAAGATGATTTATATTTTTCGGTGAAAAAAAAAAAAAAAAAAAAAAAAAAACAGCAAATATTGTTTAACTGGACATTTTCAATCTATGTTCTGAAGATGATACTGTGAGACAGAAGGAAAAACGGTTGTCACGTGACCACAACTGCTTAATATCAAATAATTTATTAATTTATAAGAAAATAGAAAACTTAAATAGCTCTAGTTATCAGACTAGCCAGTTTAATGCCTTTTCCCTTTCAAAATTACTCAAAAATTGCATAAATGTTTTGCGTTGTTGAACTGGGAATTTGACAGTCGTCTAAAAGCGGAACGAAATCTTTTGTAAAAACAAAACACTATATGAAGTTATTTATATAAATATAGATTATATCTTTAAATATTTTATAAGATATAATTCATATTCACAGTAAAATCGGTCTAAGACATGTCTTAGACATATTTATAGTTAATAGACAGTTATATAGTTATAGGTACCTTTAACTATATAACTATAAAAAAATATTATATCAATATATGTAATTGAGTGTGTGTGTGTGAATGTATTTTATTTAAACCAGTGTGACATGGCTCTTATTTGTTTATAAAGGGTTACATGTTATGATTACATAAATTCTACGATTTCAG
Organism: Maratus speculifer; assembly: GCA_964019185.1. Taxonomy (NCBI): domain Eukaryota; kingdom Metazoa; phylum Arthropoda; class Arachnida; order Araneae; family Salticidae; genus Maratus; species Maratus speculifer. The sequence continues at coordinate 220,983,449 of OZ025291.1, forward strand.
AAATTCACTAAATATAATTATATAATTATCTTTAAAAACTTATTCTCTTCATTTTTTTCCATATTGAACCGACATAGGTAAAGGATAAAGTGAAAAAATAACTGAAAATTAGTTTTATTTATTTTTGACTGATAAGTGTTATCGTTAAGTTCGGAAAATTGTTGGGAATCATAAGGCTACGGGAAAACAGCACTACTTTCATTTGCACTAAAAGAGCAATAAATCTATCTTTGTTTCCGAAAAAAGAAGGGAAAGTTTATCTCCCCCAATCTTGAGTCATAAAGCTTTCAACTGATTTCGAATTCGATTCCTTTCTTGAAGTTCAGATTCAGTGCAAAGAAAGAGCAATTTATACATCAAAGCGCCGACCCGAAAGATAAAAAATAGCGAAGCCTGATCACAAGAAGTTAATGCTATGTGCCCGGTCCTTTACACGTGAGCGAGGGAACGAATGAAAAAGGGTTTGTTTCGAAGGGGTCTTTCAAGGACACGACCAGTCACATTCAGGGGTCAAAATTTTTGCTGTATCATTCATGGCATGAAATCACTTCGTGAATGTTGACTGGATTGTAAGGGCTCTGTATCAAAGTTTTACACGATTATTAAAAACTTCGCAGTGGGATTACATTAAAATATTGTAAGTCTGAATATTTTCTTTGCCTATTCATTAAGTTTAATTTGAAATATTTCTGTACTATTTTAATGCATTTTTATAATAGAATTATAAAAAAATAAGTATATAAAGTTAAAAAGTCGTCATTTTATAATTTATACGACGTAAAATGTAAGAATTCGCAAATTCACTCGAATTTTTTAAAGGTATATTTGTTTGGTAGGATAATTGTTTTTTTATTATTACTCTTTGAAAATTTTCATTCAATTGTATCATTATATGGATTTTATTATTTTTTTCCCTCAACTGTTGAAGTTTTAATTAGTAATTTTAAAGAAAATAACTAGTTTTAAACATTGCGACTTATTTATATCACTATCGTAATTCTTCTAGATTATTTTAAATAAATTCATTTAATGTTATAATTGTTTTTTTAAATGCGACTTTGAAAGAAAAAGATTTTTTTTTATATCCACTCTGATATAGGATTGTAATTTTTCCTTATGGAAAATATCATTAAATTAAACAACTGAGTAATTTTAATATAATATAAGAAAAATTAGAGTGAAGAAAAACTCATTAAAATAACCAAGATATTTCGAAAAAAAATTCTAAAATTATTTTTCAGAAGAAATGTTAGAATGCATAGCTTAAACTCTTCTTTAAATTATTATCATTATTTGGAAATTTGATTAATCAACTTTAATTGAGAAATTTAATGGTTTTCGATGGTAAACAAAATAAAAAAACGGAAAGGGATTTTAAAAAAAAATGTCATTAAGGACATACGTAAACATAAAATAGCATTTTTATATTATTTATTATTGATATTATTTTATTAATAATACTTGTGTGAAAATTTGTATTTATAAAATGAAGATGGTTCAGAAATATTTCACTTATTTCTTTATGATTTAATTAGACTTTAATGAATGGGCAAAAGTAATAAAATAATGACAAAGAAATTCTCAATAAGTGTTGAAAAAAAAAAAAAGAAAGAAAGAAAGAAAGAAAGAAAAGCACACCTTTTAATAAAACATACATAACTAAGTATAATATTACACATATTATTTAGGCATAAATTCAAAATCTATTCTATAAAGAATATTTATTGATAGACTGTTTAAATGATAAATGCTTTTGCTTGAAAAATACTATATATTAATAATCATTTAGGCTATCTTAAAAATTACTAATTCACTTATCTTGAACTTTTTCAAAAAATTTTAAAAGAATGCTTGGCATAGCGAATTAATTAATTAGTTTATTTTTTTTCAATTAATAATTTTAATTGTATATGACATGAAACGATTTGAAAACCATATTATTATTTTTTTAAATGTATAATAGAATAAATAAACAAATTAATAAATTTATTATGCCAAGTATTGTGATTTGAAAATTTTTGCAAAAGTTCAAGGTAAGTAAATTTATATGCTTTTTTAAGTGTATCGAATGTAAATTTTTAAAACATATAATTAAATAATAAACAAATAAATTCATTTTCAACTTATATGTTTTGGAAACTTTTGAAAAATTTGAAGATAAAAATTTGTAAATTTATAACTTTTTTGAAAAGTGTACATAAAGATTATTACTACATTTGTTTTACATGCAAAGACAGTTTATCATTTAAATAATTTTCCAGCAAATATTTTTTATAGAACAAATTTTGAATTTATGCTTAAATATTAATTCTTACAAACACAAATGTCTGGGTGAGGGTGATCTCCTGGCCAGCCTTTATTTTTAATGGCCTTTAAAAGAATAATTGTGGCCAGCTTGTGGCTGTCTGATATTTTTGATAAAAACGTTAATGGCACATTTGTGGGCATTAACTTGTGGCCGCATTCTGGCCGGCGTGACAGTTTTTTGACGGAGCCGTTACGGCCAAAGATGGCGGGCCGTTATCAAACACTTTGGGCCACCGCTAACGACGCCTCTAAAGGCCCATCAGTTATGTGTTTGTTGGGGAGATATTATATACAAGTGGTGGAGGGCGTTGCAGCAAAATGCAGCAGATTTTTAACAGTGTTATACTAACATTTAATGAATTAACTTTCTTCCTACCGTTCGTATTTTATGTGTTGCGTTTGTACTTTAGTTGGGAATGGTTTCCGCAAGTTGCGAAGTTTTAAGCTGCGTTTGAAATTGAAATTGTATTGTATTAAAATTGAATGTTAATGTGATTTTCTTGCAGGGAAGTATACCTGTGTTATGTATTGATTCTGCTATTTTTCTTTTAGTTAATACAGATGAAGAGTTACTTGATGAAGTCATTTTGTAAATTTGATATTTTTGATTATTGCATAAGCACAGCTATGTGACGCTGTACGTATGTGCCCCAATTATTGTGAAAGTGGAGCTAGGTCTAAAGAAGTTTTGGGAGTTAGTTCATTGGCTAATGGGTATGTAGGTATTACGTAGTAGCAGAGTTATTTTAGTATGAAGTAAATGTAATTCTAGATGAGTGCGGAATTTTGGTGAGGAAAATTTTTGCGCATTGGGGTTTTTGGACTTGGTGCGAATTCTAGTGTTAGGAAAGTTTTATGGAGAAATTTTTGGTAAAGTTACGGTTGTATTGCAATATTGAGGAAAATTTCGAAAGTTTAGTGTTTTGAGAAATTTTAGCACTCCCAGTGGAGTGGGTTGTTTTGAAAGAAGAAGTAATTAGTTTTGAAAGTTTTACGAGTTTTGGAAGTTTTACGGAGGCTATTTTTAGGATGAAAGGATGATTGGATTGAATATGTGAATATTTGAGGCAAACTGAGGTGTTTTGGTTGTGATGTGTTAAAGTTAATATTTTAAAAGTTATGTTTCGGCGCTAAATTTCACCCATCACTGTGTTTTTTTTACGGTTTGAAATTTATAACAAGAAAAAGTCCTGGGCATGCATTTGGCCCTGTCCTTTTTCTCTGCGGAATCCGAGGGGGGGTTGTGAGGGAGTGACCTTTGCATAAAGGCACTCTAGTATTTCTGAGATCGTGACGTCAATAATTTAACATGTGTAAGCGTAAAAGCGACATCTATCCTCTCTTTTACTTTAACTTTCTAGTGTGTGTGTGCCTCTTTCGGGTTCTACAGTTAGGGCTCGCGGTTAGTAGTAATATGTAAATTTGAGTATCTCAGTTTGCAGCATATAAAAGCTTGAAGTTTGAGTGTGTGGGGAGCGTCTCTGGCATTAGCCAGCCAGGAGTGAGCGTGTCTAGCGATATTACTCAGCGAAGTATCTCTGGCATTAGCCAGCGAGTGAATCACTGGCGATTAGCCAGCCGAGTGTTCTGGAGATATTAGTCAGCGGAGTGCTAGCAGATTGAAGGTAGCAGCGAGCCTCCAGTGAGTTGTAAAGGAGTTTCGATATTCGACTTGAGAGTTGATCGTGGTAAGAAGTTTCATAGTAATTACATTTTGATTATTTGAAAGTGAAAAAAGAATTACACACAGCCACGGGCTGTCTAATTAAGCTTTATCTAGCAGCTTAGCCGAAAGATAGTAGAGAAGTAATAGAAGGTGCCACGATTGAGCTAGTCCGAAGCCTGTGAGTATGCGTTTAGGCTTTTCATAGTATTCTCAGTTGTAAAAAATTAAGACTTGCTCCACTTCCCTTGAGCCCTTATCATTTTAATAAACTGTGTTTTTTTTTATCTTAACTTCTGAGTATGTCTGCATTTAACCCCCACCACGACCAACCAACCGTTACAAATGACACCCAACGTGTGTGTAACGTTACAGCACAAGACTGTTTTTTTTTTGGGGGGGGGGGGGGGGTGATGGTGTTTTTAATACACTCGAAAATATATATATATTTAAACATACAATTAAAATGTCATTTGAACATTGAGAGTATACCAAAAATTAGGACGCTATTTTCAAGTAAATATTTTTATATGTCTTTAAAATGTTGATTTATACGCATATATAATTTATAATATAATTATTTTGTTACATTTTTTAAAAATAAAAACAGAGAATAGTACTTTCTCACCGTTATATAAATATGAAATTCTATTAAGAAAAATGCAGAAAAAATTGCAGTGATTTTCAAATGAAAAAATTGTTAATAGTCTTTTGCCCATAGCCATGGTCTTTAGCCATGGTCTTTTCTCCCACATAATATTTATTCCCATTATCCAAGTTGAATTGTTATTGTGTAACCAGAAATTAGATCATTCATGCGCAATACGGGGTTTCCCTGTTATCTTCATGCTGCCTTTCATGATTTCGACATGACATGGGGGCTCTTCGCTTTCATCTATGCTGTATGAACCTGCTAACTAAACTGTAAAAAAAGATGTAAATTTCCAAAACAGATTTTTGTAAAAGCAACAGAAATCTGTTACTGAACAGTAAACTTATTAAATTTTTCTTTATATATTGTAAAGAAAAGGTATGTAAATCTACAAAACTAGCTTTTGTAAAGCTACAGACATTTGTATATTTACTAAAATTTTATCGTAATTCCAATTTTTTTTTCAACTACATATTAAAATTTAGGCATTTCAGTTTCCTAGAAAGTTTTTAGTAACATTACAGATTTTCTTTTTACAGTGTAAACGTGAATATGTTACATGATTTTGTTGTTGGTGTTGTATTTGCTGTTGATGCAATTACATAAAAATTCTAGACATCGCAGTTTCCTAGAAAAATCTCATTTTCATTATTTTGTAATTTTCACTGTTTTTCGAGAGACTCAGAAACATTGCAATACACAATAGCGTAGCTAGGGGGGGGGGGGGGGCAAGGGGGGCGCCCGCCCCGGGCGCCGAGGCCTAGGGGCGCCAAATTGAGAGAAATTGTTATATATCTATATTGGGGTGGGGGCGCAAAATTTCTTGCTGGCCCCGGGCGCCAAAAAACACAGCTACGCTACAGGCAATACAGAGTGTTCATAAATTTATGTCAGTATTTCCTTATTTCAAAACTTTTTATTTAAGAATATGGCAAAAAATATCACAGTGGAACCCGGTTGAGACGCTCGTGGTTATTACGCGATCTCGCTTAATACTGGGATTTTTTTTTCTTTTGATCCCTTGAACCTCGCCTATAAGGCTAATACAGAATTAATACGTTTAATACATGAACGATAAATACGCGATCCCATTTAATACAAGAAAGATTTTCGATCTTTTGAAGCAAAAAATCACGCTAAAGACGCGAATTTCTTCTCTCTTTTCCAATGTTGCCAACTTACCGGATTTTTTATCTATACAATAAAAGAAAAATCACTCCGTCTGTCTGTGCATGTGTGTATGTGTCTGCGATGGCTAGCGAAAACTACGGCACGTACGAGGCTCATTTTTTGTGAAATTAGTCCAAGGTCTCTCCTGATGTACCTGAAGTTCCGAAATTATTTTTTTTATTAGTTTTCGATATATTAATTACTAAGTGCAATTCACACTCATCAAAAAGTCATTTTTCAATTCTCGGGGAAAGAAAACGCTTGCACATGCTTACAGACATATTTACGCACCGAAACGAAGAAAGAAATTTAACATTTTTCGAATTTATTTCTGTTTCTGGATCATTTTGTTTAAATCTAAATCAACCAAACTGCTCGGCCCTCTTAAAACGAAAGTCATATTTTGAAAGATCGTACTTTAGGTCTTAAATGTTATAACCAATTCGAAAAAAAATGTTGCCGTTAATTCTTTGAAAAAAAATTTCAAATAGGGTCGTTTTTACCAAAACCATTTTTCTCCCTTTTTGTCAACTCCCCTCCAGGGCGCAATTTTTTCAGATATAAACAAACCAAAAAATATGATCTCAAAGTTGAAACTTTTTTTAATCGATGATGCAAATCGTTTTTAAAAATATGAATTTTTACTTTTTCAAATAGACCAGAAAAAGGAAGTCACTTCGCAATTCACGGAGAGGATATTTTTTTCTCTGCTAAAATTACCTGAAAGTGCATATTTCAACACAATCTCTTAAGAGTATTTGAATAGGCCACATTTACACCGCATATTCGACAGGTGAAAATATTTTTTTACAAAAGAAAATGTGCAAACATTTGATGAAATCAATAAAAACTAGATCATTTCATTGCAGTTTTGTCTCTGTATGGCGCAATCCTATAGGTATTGACAAACCAAAAACATATTCTTACAACTAAAATATTCTTCTAATTTATAGTGCAATTGGTTTATAGTGCAATTTAATTTGACGTTTAAGGGGCAAAGCACTTTTACTCACAAAAAGCTGTAATGATTGAATGACACCAGATTTCAAAAACGCATTTATTTCAAAATAGATACGTGCTTTTCTTTACGTACTTGATAAAAATAGAATTTTCGTTTCAAAATTCTGGTGTCAATGTGGCATTTAGCAATTAAAATTAAGTGGTATATATTTTATACCACGACCCCTCAAGAGGTTAAAAATGTGTGATTTAACCCATTTAAACACATCGGCGAAACGAGGTCACTTTGCGACTCACGGATAGAATATTTTTTTCTACTTTAAAAATATCTAAACATACATATTTGAGCACAATATTTTAAAAGCATCTTAATATACCAGATTTACAGCCCCTACAAAAATTTCGAAACGTGCGGACGGATAGAAATATTTTTTACAAAATAAAATGTGCAAAAAATTGACAAAATCATTAATAAAAAGAACATTGCCCAGTTAAACTGATGGCATTGAGCTCACAGGCTACGCATACTAATTGTACATTACAGCTTTGTATTTTCGTTAATTCCGTTCGAAAAAAAAAATTAAGAAGGGGAAACAGCTCTCCCCTTTCTCCTTTTTTATACTTAATCATTGAACTTCCTAAACTATCAAGTACATGCTTTATCATATTAAAAAATCTATATCCAAAATTCAGAGCAAATCGGATAATTCTTAATAAAAACCCATTTAGCATTTATATAATTTAAGAGGAAAGGATAGATAAGAGGATAAGAGGATTAAGAGGATATTTATTCCCCTCTTTTATACTTAACCATTAAATTTCCAAAACTATTCAGAGATTTGAACGAAATCTGACAATTCTGATTGAAAAATCCATTTATGAAAGTTAAGGGGAGGGGCATTAGAACCCCCGTTCCCCCTGTTTATACTTATTCAATGAACACCTAATAACAGCCACGAACTCGCCTCATCAGAATGATCCTATATCTAAATTTTGAACGAAAACTGTTAATTCTGCATGAAAATCCCGTTTATATCAATTAAGGGGAGGGGCATGAGCCCCCCGTTCCCCCTGTTTATACTTATTCAATGAACATCTAATAACAGCTACGGTATCGCCTCATCCGAATGATCCTATATCTAAATTTTGAACGAAAACTGTTAATTCTGCATGAAAATCCCGTTTATATCAATTAAGAGGGGGGCATGAGCCCCCCGTTCCCCCTGTTTATACTTATTCAATGAACACATAATAACAGTCACGGAATCGCCTCATCAGAATGATCCTATATCTAAATTTTGGACAAAAACTGTCAATTCTGCATGAAAAACCCATTTATATCAATTAAGGGGGGGGGGGGCATGAGCCCCCTGTTCCCCCTGTTTATACTTATTCAATGAACACATAATAACAGTCACGGAATCGCCTCATCAGAATGATCCTATATCTAAATTTTGGACAAAAACTGTTAATTCTGCATGAAAAACCCATTTATATCCATTAAGGGGAGGGGCATGAGCCCCCCGTCCCCCCTCTTATACATATCGAATGAACTCCAAAAACTAATCAGGGAAGCGCCTTATCAGGATATACCTATATACAAAATTTCAAGTGGATCCGATTTTTTTATCATGAGTTATCGCGTTACGCACGAACGCACATACATACAGAACGGACGGGCACATAAGCTCTCAGGCTATGATAGCCTGTGAGCTAAAAACCAGATCGTTTCTTTACGGTTTTGCTTCTGCAGGGTGCAATTCTGTAAATACCAACAAATAAAAAATTATTCTTAAAGATACATTCTTATAATCTGTGGGGTAATTCGTTTTGAAAAATATGAGATTTAACCTTTTCAAATACACCGGCAAACACAAATCACATCGCGGCTCCTGGTGAATATATTTTTTCTATTATGTAGCATTTCAATAAACCAGATTTACATCACTTACAAAAGTTTTGAAACATTCGGATGAAAAGAACTATTTTTTACAAAATAAAATGTGTGAAAATTTTTACGAAATCAGTGAAAATCTGAATTTTCCGTCGCGGTGTCGTTCGCTTTCGGATCGCATAGATTCTAAAAATCAATTTACGTAGAAAATGAAATATCAAACAGCATATGCTTTCAATTCAATATCTTTTCACGATGTTTCCATTTAAAAATATAAATTTTAACAAAATGGATTTAAAGATATAAAATCATTCAAATTTGAGTTTCATTTAACCCCTTCGGGACGGGAGCCTTTTGCGAAATTTTTAATGTTTTGTCACCGGTTTTATAAAAGGGAAATTTCTGTCATTTTAAATCGAGAAAATGCTCCCGTTCATTGAGGCAAATTTTACAGTAAAATTTTACTGGTATGGATAAACAAGGATTCTTAGGCCTTTTTGCGGCACGTATACGTGTCGCTCGTCCCCAAAGGGTTAAGGGTCATTTAACACCTTAACTGGTTTGCCCGAATGCCGTTCGGGCAAGACGAATTTCCTTATTTCATCAGTTAAAGCTTTTTGACACCACTATTATTTTAAAGAAAATTTTCATACTAGTGATAGGCGGAAATGTTTAGACTAAATTTTACGAATATTTTATTTAAATAGTAGTGGTGTGAGTCCGCTTTTTTCAATTTATTGAACGGAAAAGAATTAACCAGTTAAGGGAGACCCGAACCCCATTTTCGGCCAAAAATCATGAAAAGTTAAAAAAAAAATTTATCTCAGAAAACGATAAAATACATATTTGCGAATATCCATGCAGAATTTCGAAACTCGGGAACACTTGGAACAGGTAGCAAATGAGCTTTTATTAATTGTAGTCACTAGAGTTTAAAGGACTAGCAGCCATTTAAAATGTGTTTTCCTGAAAATGACTTTTTCCATATTTTGCCTAAGTTCAAAGTACTAAGGCTCGGTTTAGAAACAAAGTGTTTATGTTTTTAGAATCTTAAAAAAATTTGCAACAAAAGTAAGGAGAGTTTTCTTTTTTAACTATTTCTGAAAATTTTACATAAATTGGTAAACACGAAAATTACAACGAATTTAAGGAAATTTACCGTGCGTAATTTTTTTCCCCTTTTTTAGCTGATTAAAATAGAAAAATAAAAATATCTCTCCCTAGGTCGTTTCCATATACTATAACACTATTTAAGAAATTTTAGTAATACCAAAATATTGAAAATTGTATGAGGAGTAGTAATTTTAAAAAGTGTATTTTTCCACAAAAAAATCATAAAAATCGACATAAAAAATATACTTTTTAATAAAAAGTGAATTTTTTTGCTAATTATTCCTTACAAAGATATTCTTAAATAGTACACCAAAATTCATTACTTTAAAATCAATAATAAAAATTTTGGGTTTTTTCTTACGGGTCTCCCTTAAGGGGTTAAAAAAACAGATAACACATTTGAAAACTGAATAACATCACAGGCCCGAGCAACACCGGGCAGGTCAGTTAGTATTCAAATAAAAAAATACTCTTTCCGACTAGTAATAGTAATATTTACTTTATTTAATAACAGATTAAATAAAGTGAACATTACTATTCGGAAATGGTGGTGGCTGTTTGAATTTAAAAAACTTGCTAAATTAGCAACACTGCAATTCTTTTTTGATTCCGCGGATCAGACTTTCTTTGTTTCTTGCTTCGTGTTTGTCTTTACTGTAGTGAGAGAGATATAGACGATTTCAAGATGCACCGGTACGTCGTAAAAATGTTCATGATATGATTAGACCTGTTGTTAAAGAGGTTTTAAAAGTAGGGTATATATCACTATGTTTCTTCAATGCGTATTATAGAACAAAGAAAAAACAAGTTGGAAATTGCACGTGAAGCGTAGCAAATGAGGTGCGTTCGTACTTCAACGAAATTTAAAAATATTCAGATTTTGCTGTTATGGTATAAGATCTTCAGATACAGAATAGTGGTCGAAATCTTTTGTATATTCCCATAAGTACTATCTGCTTTTCTGTATTATACAGGAATAACTTCTATTAAACCGCAGCATCGTATATAAATTTCATAAAATGTTAAATAGTTCAATATAATTAAAACACGCCCCAACCAATATTTCCCCATATACCATAATGCAGTGGTATGCTTTAGAGTAGCCCTGTAAATTAATAATAAATATTCTTGTATCATAGATTGTACAGAATGTACATTTTAGTATCTATTTCATAGATTCATGTCAATTCAATTACATTCGAAAGAGTGTAACATCATTAAAATGTACTTGCAACTATTTTCTCCTATTGACAGTAATGTGATGGAATACTTTTGATTGTCCTTTTAATTAAAATATGCATCCGGTATTCATAAAATTTGAATTGACTTAACAAAATTATGCAACAATTATGTATTTTAAATCTCAAACGATTTGATTGGGTAGTTTTAGCTTTGTTATATTCGGACAGACAGATAAACGGACGGACGGACAGACTGAATGATGACTATAAGTGCTACGTATTTATGTAATTACGAAAGCACCTAAAAATATTCAGATCTTGGTGTAATAGTATACAGTATTTCAGATAGAGTATAATAGCCGAAATATTTTGTGCGTCTATGTAAATACTATCTCCAATGTATAATAGTGTATAGTATAGTAGCCAAAATCTTTAGTGTGTCTCTATAAATCTGCTTTCTACTGAACAGAAAATAACTTATAGTAATCCTCAGCATCGTATATAAATTTTATAAAAATGTTAAATAGTTTATATTAAATAAAACGCTCACCAAACAATGTCTCAATATATAATTATGCAATGGAATATTTTTATGTTGACCTGTAAATCAATAACAAATATTTTTTGCCACAGATTGTGCAGAATGTATATTATAGTGTATATTTCATAGATGCATATCAATTTTTATTATGTACGAAAGAGTGTAAGACCATTAAAATGCACTTGAAACATTTTTTCCATTAACCTTAATGTACCGGAATCCTTTTGATTGTCCCTGTAATTGAAAAATGCATCCAATTTTCATAAAATTTGAAATTGCTCCACAAAATTATCTAATAATTGCATATTTTAAATTTCAAATGATTCTGTTTGGTAGTTTTTTAGTTGTTATAAGCGGATTGATAAACGGACGGACGGACTGAACGACGGCGACGATTAGGTGTTATGTATTCACATAATTACGAATGCACCTAAAAAAGAAAGAAACCCATAACAGTTAAAGATGTAAATAAGGCTGGTTCCTTCAACAATACATACAAATTACGATGAAAATGCGTCCCTTGAAACGCGTCTTAACCGGGTTCAACTGTATTCGCGTTTGTAATGACCGAAAGGTGGCGTTGTATAGACCTGATAATCGTTTGTTTACGTAGTGCTTGCTGTTTGTTCCATGCTGTAGCATAGCGTAACCCGTTTAAAGAGCTATTTAAAGTGCAGTTTTTTTATCTTTTTTATTTCATTATGGGAGATAAATTACAAATATCGACAATTTTAGAATTTCTAGATGCTGGAAAATCTAGTCATTGCTTTAGAGAAGCTGAAGCAATTATTGATTCAAAGAGATTAAATGTGCGGCATTAAACAATGCAAAGAAGAAGAAATAGAGATTGTAGGCTCGTGTTTACAAACAAGCCAAACAAAAGGAAATCCCCATATTATTTCAGGTTTGCTACTAAAGGAAAACAAAAATTTGAAAATAAAAACTTTTTCTTGCTCTTACAAAGCTGAAGCAAGCGAATCATGCAAGCATTGTGTTGCTGTCATGTTATTTTGCCATGAGTAAGTCAAATGTACTTTTTTATATTATAGATCTAAACTTTGTGTATAAAATTTTGATTTTAGATAATTTTAATACAAAGGACCCAACGTTGCATGCGTTATAGAACTGTTTATTTATTTATTTATTATAGAACTGTTTATTTATTTATTTATTATAGAACTGTTTATTTATTTATCGGCCTTTTAAACACTGATTTCAGCAGAAGATGATCACGGTATCAATTCTATTTCGTTTCAGACTTTGTTCGCGAGAGGGCGTCTATTTCATTTCAAACGCGAATTACATACATATTTGCAAAACACCGCACAGAAATTTTTTTAATATCACACAATTTCACATGCTGAAAATTGCAATTCAAAAGGTTATTCATCAAATGACGATCATAATCAAATAATAATAACTATTAACATTTTATTAAATTTATGGAAATGTTAATGAAATGTGAATATAAAACTATATAGATAATCACATAGAACAACAATACGCTTTCTCTTGTGCACTCGTTATTTTGAATTCTTACGTCTCACAGCCTTGATTTAATCGATAGCACGTCGTCTCGTTTGCCGTATAAATTACGAATAAATAATAATATTTTTCTTCATATTCTTATGTCAAAAGTTATAAGGTATGGAAGCCTATATAATAAACTATGGACACCCTGTTTATCCGAAAAAATGAGTAAGGAGACATCTCGGGAACTGCCGTAACTGTGATAGTTCTAATAGATGCATACCTTGTCCATTTTTCTTAAACTAATTTCTTTTTTTATCAAAAATGTTTTTGTAATATGATAATTTTAAAAAGTCGCATTAAGATTAGATGGCATTTTTGCTTGTTTTTGGATTATCAGAATAAACAAATGGCAACATGAAAACTTACTTTTAAGAAATCCAACTCTTCTTCCGAAATGTTCACTGGCAATCTACTTTCAAGACTTTCCTAGAAAAACATCATGAATTATTTTAGATGTCATATTTCAATAAATAAATAAATAAATAAATAAAATAAAATAAAAAAATAAATATGTCTACATTTTAGATTACGAAAACGTTTCGTAATATTTTTCGGCAAAATTTTCTGAAAGTAAGATTTATAGTTTCAGTATCTTTTTATCATGAAATGAACATTATATTTGAGCTTCAAAAACTTTAGCATCCAAATATTTCACAGAAGAAGATAATTTATTCACATTTTTAGCATGTGGGTGTTAAGTAATCTGTAAACATTTTAGAGAATCAAAATATGAATTTTGTTGTATTTAATGTTTCTTCGAGTAGGTGTTTATGAATAGAAATAGAACTGGAAAAGTTAAATCAGTTCTATCTTTTTTTTTTAATTTTCCAACAGTATGAAAAGGTCTTTTTAATATATTTTACTTTTAAATATAAACGTGGATGAAATATGATCAAAGCATTACAATATAATTCAACATACAAAAATATTCATTTATGTTCATAAAGATTCTATAATAAATCTACATTTTTGAAATACTTAAAATGATTGACTGCGAAAATTTAAGAAAGTGATAAAGTCTTTCTTTTACAAATACTTTTAAATTTCATTGACATAACATTAAATAAAATTTAAAAGCACCTTTCTAACAATATACTGACAGTTCCTAAATCATTTTCTATAATAAACGTTATTCTTCAAATGTTACTTTTAATAGTATTACTTAAAATTACTAAACAGTAATTTTATTGTTGGTTTATCAGTACATTGAAATCTGCGCTCATTCGAAGCAATTATTATCATTATTATTATTATTATTATAATTTATAAAGAATATTCAAGAACAAGCAGATGGCCAGAGAAAAATTAATGCATGATAATCTTTAAACGCTGTTATAAAAAATTTATATTTTCTCTAACTCATGTCTTTATTACATAAAAAAGTGTTAACTTAGAGAATAATAGAACGAGCTTTTTTGTAATCTTTTATTTTACTTAATTATTACTTTAATTATAAATTAATTTTAAAGCATTTTTTTTAGCCGGTCGCAGGTGATAAATCGCCAATGTTTACGAATTACACAAACAATAAAGTTAATTATGCACCAAACCAATCTCACAGAAATATGTAAACGGGTTGTAAATTCGTAACGACGAAATATTTTAAAGACTAAAAATCAAAAAATGGGAATTAAAAACAAAAATAAAAGCATTACCATTTTTAACAAAAGTGATGATACTTTTATCATTTAATAGTTTAACAGTAATTAGATTAAGAGTGTACGTTGAGAAAAAAATATAAAAATTTTTAATAAATAGTTTAAATAATGCTTTTTTTTTCTATTGCCATATGATTATTTTATTAAGTTCCCTAATTGGTGCTCTCTATCAATCGTAAAACAAAGGGGAGAAATTGTCAATAATACGGGCCTACGACAAATTAACGTATTGTAAAGAAAATTTTTTGCAACAACATATCAGTTGCAGTCATTATACTTAAAAGCATACCTAAACGTGCTTTTTAAGGGAAACACTGTGCTTATAAAAGTGTTTTTTTTTTTTCTCTTAACTTGTTTTACTTTTATTTCTGCTGATTTAACTTATTCTAGCCTATCATTGAAGTAATCTTAAACTTCATCATAAGACTAACAGTATATTTTTTATCATACAAGAATGCATGAAAAAAATCGAATGTATTGTCATCTATTATCTTCATATAAGCATTGAAACTGCTACAAAAATTGAATTTCTAGTTGTTGTCGAGAGAAGGATTTTTCAATTTAAATTTGGTGATCATATTTATCATACTTTTCAAGACTTTTCGAAAAGAGATGGACCCTTTTTCTGGTTGAATTTAGTAAGCTTAAACTTTAAATTTGACAATTAATGAACTCGTTTTTAATTTTATAAACATTAGCTGGACTTACAATCTCAGAGTAAAGAAAAATATATGCTCTAAGCTTATAATCCAAGTGCAATAAGTGAGCTTGAAGCCATCGTGGTCTTGCAATGTATCCAGCGCTTCAGCCCACCCGAACCCGCTGATCGATGTCTTAAACTTATTCAATTTAACTTTTAATTTTTACTGGGGCGATCTTCCATAATCGAGACCACCGCTATTCGCGGGACAGGCGGAACCTCCATTGTCAGACTAATAATCAGACCTTCGTGACTAATGGGTATAAGATAGCTTCAATCACGAAAATCTAACAGAAAAAGTTTTAAAGCTAAAATCATTGTAATTCTAAGGCTAAATTCTTATTTAAGACATCTATCCGACGTGTAATCTGATACTTCCGAGCGAATTAGTCAGCTTAAATAAGAACTATTAAGCTTCTTTTACGGAAGGTTAATTTAAAATCCATATCATCTAAAAAATACTTTTTTTTTTTTTAAATAAATAAGCAAATAAAATTTTCGAACAACGAATTTGAAATTATAAGTTATAAAATAAATAATATATGAAGCTAAAAATACCCCCATCCCTACAAAAAAAACCCTAAGAGTGTCGTCCTATCAAAGATATTTTTTCTATAAAATGGAAATAATCTAGTTAGATCCTCCAGCTATAAATAATTTCGCCATCATTAGTACGATATTAAAATCCATCGAATTTTTTAAATCGCAAGTACTCACAGAACAGGCAATACAAAAGACAATTATATACAAATTAGTGTGTCGGGACATTTTAATGATGTTATAATAATAATCTATTTCGAAATCATAGAAAAAGAAGCAACAAGTATTAATATTTACTTTTGATTCCACTTCAGGTATTGTGACACCATTGAAGAAATCGTTTTTCTTGAAAATTTGCATATGCCTTGGTATCAATTCACCTGTAAAAAATAAAGAGCAATTCAGAATAATTAGGAAAGTAAAATTAAATTTCATTATATTTATTTATTTTTAAATTGTCTTGCTCTGAATCACGGATCTGATTGAACAGATTTCGAATCATTGATTTATTTAAAAACCAGCTGGGTCGTTTCACACATTTTTTTTTTTTTTTTTTTTTTTTTTTTTTTTTTTTTTTTTTTTTTTTTTGCTTAAAGGGGCAATATACCTCAAAATTGGTCATAATGTCGATTTTTTATATATTGAATGAAATCTTGTTTAATTGTGAATATTTTGACACCTCATTTTTTACCCATATAGTAATTATATCGCAAAGCATAGTAAATTTTGTTAATACAAACAACGCAATTCCCTACACAAATGAAAGATTTAAATAGCTTTTTCTTCATGTTCCTGTTTTCTTCACTTTCATGCTTCCACTTTCATGTTTTCATATGGAGTACGCCAGGCACCCGTTACACCAAGACAACATCATTTAATGACATCCTTACGGTGATGCAGAATTGTTCGTTTGTGATGGAATTATACTGGGCTCCAGGAGAGATCTACATGTTCAAATCGGAAACAAGGCAGGCCAAATTTATCGGAACATCATTCTGAAACAACATGTACATTTTTTTAGGAATGCAATGGGCGTAGCCGAATTTGTGTTTATGGATGACAATGCCCGTCTCACCGAGCAAACATCATAAACGAATGACTTCAATCAAGACTATCACTTATATGGAATGGCCAGCATTTTCACCTGACTTAAATCCGATAGAGCTTATTGTTGGACATGCTTAGTCGACGAGTTGCATCCCGTCAACCATCTCCTACATGTGTACCGGAACTTTGGAGAGCATTGCTTGCTGAGTGGAGTAATCTTCTCCAAGGTCAGCTCGATAATTTGATATCCATCATGCTTAGGACTGTATTTCATTGTCTGAGAGACGTACGGTGCATTAACCATCATATCAACCATGTAATGTTAAGTTTTTAAAAAGAAGATACTTTTGTAATTGCTCAAGGAAGTTACAGCTGTAATTTTTATGAATGGTATCAAACATTCGCCATCGTTTTCGTTCTTTATCTTTTGTTTAATAAATAGGCTTCATAAATAAGTCACGTTTGTTTTATTTCCGAACCTTTATTTGTCATAACTGGCACTATCCTTAATTTATGGACATGAGTGTAATAGTACTGTGAAGCTGATTTTTAAATACAGTTAGAATTAAAAAAATTTCAACGCTATTATTAAACTACAATAGAAGCCCGATGTAACGCCGTTGTTGGGAGGCATGTTTCACACCTGCGTTATTATAACTTAACCATGGTATATCGGAATGGTGCCAAACAAATGGTGCAAAATGATGAAAACACTTACCAGTTTTGTGAAATATAATTAACTTTATAATTCATTGAACGTTAGACTTAATCTTACGCGATCTTAAAAAAGTCCATAAGTGTTGTTAGGCGAACTTTGACCTTATTTGTTTTCGGCATATTGTTTTACACATAGAAAGATGGAGTAGATGAACACAATCTGTATCGTCTTGCCTCTCCATCCACGAAATTATCTTCGTTAAGCATGAAATGATTTCTCTAACATATGAAACGTCGCCTTTCTTTACTTCATCATTTTCATCATCATCATCCTTCTCACTGCAATTTTTATAAGTTACAGCATCAAGGATATTCTGATCTGTTATGACCTCTGAAATTTGTTCGCTACTGGCAATTTCTTTTCAGTCATATAATCGTCAACAGAAATATCGAGATGCATAGCACTAACCACAGGCTATAAGTCCCTCATTGTAGTTCAATGAAATTTTAAACGCAAAATTTATCCTATTATTGATCATTTTTTTCGGGGGACATACTTTTTCCCGCGTTAAATCCGAATCCGTGGCATATCGGACAGCGTTATTTCGGGCTTCTACTGTATTAGAAAATAAGTGATATGGAAAAAGCGCATTGGTAAAACACAGAGAAATGAGAGCATGTATTATTAAAAATGTTTTATGCCCTGCATCTTCAAGAAAAACTGACTCATGAAAACCTTGTTTGTTTTCTGAGAAGTTTGGTTAATATTTTTGAAAACATGTTTCTTCATTTCGTTCTCACATTGGACTACAAAGTAATACTTATAAATTTTAAAAATATATTGTCGTGTAAAGTATTTTTATTTTCAGTGTCCACATATGCGTGTCATCATTTAGTTAGAATTAAAGGTGATATATAAAAAATCTAATCAATTCTAAAAAATACAAAAGAGAAATAGAAAAATAGGTTAAAATCGTGAACTAATTCTTAAGAAGTAATAAAAATAATAAGAACAAAATAAAAATATCTTTAAATTTTTTGTACTGAAAGTTTTGTACTTTAACCATTGTACTTCGAATTTTTTTTCTTAACTAGGGGGCTCTGAGCCTTGTGAGTGACGCGCCAATCTTTGTTCAGACATCACAGACTCTACAAACACGCTGATTTGATTGGCTTTAAAGAGATTACGGAAGTCTGAATTATAATTAAACAAGTTGGAAATTGCACGTGAAGCGTAGCAAATTAGGTGCGTTCGTACGATAACGAAGTTTTAAAAATATTACTTTCATATATCAATCTCATAAAATTGTAAATAGTGAATTACAATTAAAACGCTCATCAAACAATGTTCTCCCTATACCATTACGTAATGGAATACTTATGTGTGGCCTTGTAAATCAATAACAAATGCTCTTTGCACCACAAATTATGTAAGATGTATATTATAATATGTATTTTATAGTTACATATAAATTTTATTAAGTTCGCATGAGTGTAACACGATTAAAAGGCATTTGAAACATTTTTACCCATTGACCGTAATGTAACGGAATACTTTTGATTATCCCTGTAATTGATCTATGCATCTGATTTTCATAAAATTTGACATAACTCGACAAAATTATGTAATAATTATGTATTTTAAATTTCAAACGTATAGAATATATTTGAAACTTTTTCCCCATTGACCATAATGTAATTGAATACTTTTGATTGCCCCTGTAATTGATCTATGCACACGATTATCAAAAAATTTGAAATAACTCGACAGAATTATGTAATAATTGCGCATTTAAAATTTCAAACGATTAAAATGCATTTGAAACTTTTTCCCCATTGACCGTAATGTACTGGAATACTTTTGATTGCCCCTGTAATTGATCTATGCATCCAATTTTCATAAAATTTGAAATGACTCGACAAAATTATGTAATAATTATGTATTTTAAATTTCAAACGATTCGGTTGGATAGTTTTTGCGTTGTTATATGCGGACGGACAGACGGACGGACAGACGGACGGACTGAACGACCACTATAGGTGCTACGTATTATATAATTACGAACGCACCTAAAAATCAGTGGCTATCTTCCTATGAACGATTTTCTATTCAAGGTTTCTTTGATTTCCGAATTTTAGCGTCGAAGCATCTGCTGTTAAGGCATTTAATGGCGGTTTTCGTGTTTAATGAAATAAGAGTAGTTAAACATTTGAAAATGAATTAATATAAAATGAACTGAGTAAACAGAATCTTTTTCTTCCGGTATTTTTAACAAACACTGTAAAAAAAATTTAATTAAGATATTTTAAATGCATCTTTTTTAATTTGACATAATTTTCAAAGTTTTTCGTCAATTTAGAAAATTTACCTGAAAATACTTAAAAAAAATTAGAAAAGAGATATTATTTGCGCTGTCTTAGAATTGACAAAAATAATTTTAAAAAATCATCTAGAAATATTAAATAAATGTCTCGTGTAAAAAGTATTTTTAATTTTATCCTGTTTGGTAATATTATTATTTGGCTATCTTAAATGTGACGCAATTTCCCCCTTTTACTGTTTTCAACGCGAGTCAATAAATTTATTAGAGTAATAAGAATTTTCTTTTTTTAATGTTCACGCGTAAATACAGCTGTTGTGACATAATTTTCAATATTGCCCTGTTATTAACACATAATCCTTTAAGTGTAAAACACAGTAATCACTGGCGATAAATTTATAAATAAACTAAAAAACTTTGTAAAATCAAAATAAAATGAAAAATTATTGGTTTGGTTTATTTTTGTCGTCCAATTTTCTGCGCTAGGGATATAGGACCAGAGGGGGAGTGCCCTTCGTAGGGGGTCTTTCTAAGGGAACCTAACCCGTATTTACGCAAGGTTCGAAGAAAACCACGAAAACTCCGAACGGTTAGGCCGACAGCCGCGATTGGGTTCGAACCCAGCACTTGCCGTCTACCAGTTCAGAGGTCCGTACCTCTCGGCCACTGGTGGGGCAAAATGAAAAATTAAGCAGGACGCGTTTCGAACTGCAACAATAACAGTTCGTCATCAGCTAAACCAACAAGTGTGCGTAAGGGCACAGAGTGGAAATAAAATGAAAGAAAGAAGGAGAAGATTACAAAGAGTGCGACAGGTGACGCTAGCTGAAAGAACCAAGGTGGAAGAGAAAAATCAAGATAAAGTGAAAGACAGAGGAAGGAGATTACAAAGAGTGCGACAGGTGGCGCTAGCTGAAAGAGCCAAGATGGAAGAGAAAAGTCGAGATAAAGTGAAAGAAAGAGGGAGGAGACTACAAAGAGTGCGACAGGTGACGCTAGCTGAAAGAGCACCGGTGGAAAGGGAAAGTGCTGCCAAAATAATAAAAAAAGAGAAAAGGGTGGAAAAAACAATAAAAATAATAACGAAAATAAAATAAAATAAATAATGAAAAAAGTTAAAAATAAATAAATAAATAAATAAAAATAAAGTAAATAAATAAATAAATAAATAAATAAAAATAAAATAGATAAATAAAAATAAAATAAAATGAATGAATATATAAAACAATAAAAATTGTAATATTAAAAAATAAAATAAATAAATAATTAAAAATTAATAAATAAATAAAATAAAAATTAATAAAAAATTAATAAATATATTAAAATTGTATATAAAATATATATTTAAAAATATATAAAATAAAATAAAATAAAATTACAGGAGTAATTTCCGTGCAGGAGAAAGGGAGAGGGATGAAGAGAGATCATTGACAAGAGTATTAGAATTTTTACAAATAAAATAAGCTTCTTGAACATCTAAGTGAGAAGGAGAGGCAGAATTAGAAATAATTCTGGCCATGAAAAAATTGAAATAATGACCGGAAGACCAACAGTGAGAAGCAATCGAAGGCCTGGATAATTCCTGATTTTTAATATATCTCTGATGCTCGTCCAATCTTTTCTTCGACGCTCTTCTGGTCTGATTACAATTTTTATTATTTAATTTATTCATTATTATTTTATTTTTATTTATTTTTTATTTATTTATCTAACTTTTTTCATTATTTATTTTATTTTATTTTCATTATTATTTTTATTGTTTTTTCACCTTTTTCTCTTTCTTTTATTATTTTGGCTACACTTTTCCTTTCCACCGGTGCTCTTTCAGATAGCGCCACCTGTCGCACTCTTTGTAGTCTCCTCCCTCTTTCTTTCACTTTATCTCGACTTTTCTCTTCCACCTTGGCTCTTTCAGCTAGCGCTATCTGTCGCGCTCTTTGTAATCTCCTCCCTCTTTCTTTCACTTTATCTTCATTTTTCTCTTCCACCTTGGTTTTTTCAGCTAGCGCCAACTGTCGCACTCTTTGTAATCTCCTCCCCCTTTCTTTCATTTTATCTCCACTCTGTGCCCTTACGCACATGTGTTGGTTTAGCTGATGACGAGCTGTTATTGTTGTAGCTCAAAACGCGTGCTGCTTAATTTTTCATTTTATGGTGATTTTACTAAGTTTTTTAGTTTATTTAACAAAATCCTTTTTTTTATATTAAAATTTTTTTCTTTGTTTTAAATAGGCACCTGTAAATATTTTTTCATTTAAAATAAATAGCATTATTTGCACTGTTTTTATAATTTAAAATAATAACAATAATTTAAAATAATCATTTTAAAATAGGA
Organism: Maratus speculifer; assembly: GCA_964019185.1. Taxonomy (NCBI): domain Eukaryota; kingdom Metazoa; phylum Arthropoda; class Arachnida; order Araneae; family Salticidae; genus Maratus; species Maratus speculifer. Next base: position 221,005,721 of record OZ025291.1, read on the forward strand.
AAAAATATCTCTCAAAATATTGAAAGTTTAAATTGAAAATTGGAAAAGACCCTCAAAAAGTTTATCAATTTTAAAAAATAAAAGCAGTCCGAACACCGCAAGCGTTTAATTTATAAACGAAAAAATATATTTAAGTTCCTAAGAATTCATTTTGCCGAGTTAAACGTTATTAATCAAATAATTTTGTCCAACTTTAACATTAAACAGCTCTTAAAATAATTATTTAAGAGCGATCTACTTCAGCATACTTATCAAACATTTTTCTATAATACTGCCAATTTTCATATTTTTGCATGCAGTAGTTATATATATATATATATTACACAGTAAAAAAATTAATAATCCGTTAAATTTACGGCAAAAACTGCTGGCAGCAATGTTGCCAGCAGTTTTTGCCGTAAAAATTGCAGTAAAATTAGATGTAATTTTTTTTTATTACAACTATTTTTGCCGTAAATTTAAAAAATTATTTTTTTTTCCAGATTATCGAAAAATGACCTCCGGTCACAAAAAACTCATTTAAGGCGGTTATGGTGACAACCTTAGTTACTTTTATTATTATTATTATTATTATTATTACTATTTCTGAATATGAACAGAGAGAAACATTTTTACTTTAATAACAGCAAAAAAAAAAAAATAAATAAAATAAAAAATCTTGCATTCTTTATTTTAAGAAAAGTGCATTCATAAGTCCTCCCCCCCCCCTCTTCCTGCAAAAAATACGTGGAAATTTATTAGCATGTCTTTTGCTATTATATAGACTAGAATCTTGATATTATTACAATGTCTCAAGAATGCTAATTAAACTTTTAGTTTCTCAGAAATATACGCATAATTTTATCATTATTTGCTTCTAATGAAAGCAAAATATGCTATATAAAAACCTTGACCATTGTGATGTAAATACACTAAAATATTTCTCTGAACTTTCGCACGTGTTTTGTGATACAAATGAATTTTCATGCTCACGCAACTCTTCTTTTCATGAATTCTTTGATAAACTAAAATAAAGGACTTGTGGTTTTTTTATTATTATTATTATTATTATCCTTTAGCTTACTGAATTATTCTCAAAAGTTCATTCACTTTTAAAAAATTATACTTCATTTGTATAATATAAAAAATTTATGTATATAAAATTATATAGTTATTCTGTTAAAATATGCGAATACATTCTAAAATGCCAACTATTTTTTTTTTTTATTATTATTATTGACAAAGGAAAGATAAATATTTTAAAGTCTAACAAAATGAACTATGGATTACAATTTTCTTTTATTCAGGAAATATATTATAGCGGGTTATGGTTTTTTAAATTCAAGCCATCTTTTCGCGCCTTATTCCTTATTCCCTTTATGTTAGTCTTGAAAAAACATTTTTCTGACCTTGATTTGTTTGATTGTTCTTTATCGGTTGTAAAATTGTCAGAAAATTACAAACTAGCTTCTATGTTCTATCCTATTTAAAATTATCTTTGTAAACAGCGAACAACGATAACATTCACTAAGGATTCCATTAATAAAAGTCCTTCCTGCCTATACAGTGAGGAAAAGGTAGTTTCTTTACTCCTTTCTTTTTTTTAATTTAACTAACCTTACCCACGAATCTAAAATACGTGGAACCCGATTACAGAACATTCTCTACTAGTTTTCGCCAGTACTGCATTTGAATGAGAATCAGGGGTGCAGAGAGGGGTTTGGAGACTCAAGATGCGTCAAAAAATTTAGTTTCTTTTTTTTTGGGGGGGGGGGGATTTGAGAAAAAGTACATTTTTTTTTGGGGGGGGGGGGTCTTTAAATTCTTAATATTTCTTTTTTTTTTTTTTTTTTTCACTGTTAAAAAAATCTTGATTTTCTTTTTAATATCACTTTTAAATTTTTTCAACATTTAATTTCAAGAAATGTCCCTGTGGTTTTTTTTTCTTTAAATTCTAGATAAGGACAATAAGAATTCATTCCGCTATGCTCAACTCGCTATCTTTTGTAAATCTTGATTTTTTTTTTTTATATCACTTTTAAATTTTTTCAACATTGAATTTCCAGAAATGTTCCGGTGTTTTTTTTTATTTAAATTCTAGATAAGGGCAATAAGAACTCATTCCGCTATGCTCAACTCGCTATCCTTTGAATGTGCTGTAGATTATAAGTAGAATATATTTTACAAATGATAATCTGTTTACGGGGGGGGGGGGGGTCAATGTTAAAGTATGAAGATTTTTTTTGGAGGGGAGATTTGCGTCATTGGGTTTGGGGGGGATGGTCACCACTGATGAGAATTACACCTAATTAGTCAGTTATCGTTGACTTTATTTGTGACGATTTAATTTTCTTCACCAAATTTCACGATACGTCATCAAGTATCGCCATAACATTGCACACCTGACAAAAAGTTCAGTGAAGGAATTTAGAACGGTCGATCTGGCAACACCGTGGAAACGAAACGCTGCACCTGCATAGAGGCAAGTGTTGACCATCTTACCCCACCGTTGTTCAGTTGAGCGTCGTTTATGTTCTGTGTAAGACGCGCTTTACAAAGTGCTTGTTCAGAGTGTTATTTCTTAATCGAGAACAGGAAAATGAACGAACAAAATATCAGTTTAAAGTTTGGTTTTAAGCTTTGCAAGAAACCGAAAGAAATTCATAAGGGGTAGTGCAAATTGAACATCCACCATATTCGTCAGATTTCAATCCTCCAGACTTCTCCCTATTTCTACGACTCAAACTCTCTTTGAAAGAGATTTGACTCTATTGTTGACATCCAATGAAACGTGATGAAGCTTTTGAACTCCATCCCAAAAGAAGACTTCTGACGACGAATTTCCCAGGACATGTATAGCAGATCTCAGCGGTGCATACTTATGGGAAGTGACTATTTTGAAGGATGGTGTGGTAATTTTTATTAATATTTTATCTACATTAATCTTACAGGACTATTCACTGAACTTTATTGCCAGAGTTTGTATGTATGATTTTACATTTTTAAGTGGAAATCTATACAAACAAAACTTAAAATGGGAGTAGCTACTTTCCATTATGTATAGTCGTAGGAAAAAAAACAATAAAATAAACATCCCCTCCTAACTCAGCAACTAATTAAAATAGAAGAAAGTTACTGATACCAAACGATTCGAAATAAATTCTGCTTTTAAACGATGTATATAGAATTTGCTTAGGTGGCCATGTATAAATCAAAATCATACCAAATATTTTTTTGGTATTATGTTATTTCAATGGCAATACTCAATTTTAACATTAAATCTTCCATTCAAAGTATGCCTAAAAACAAAGTTTCCTGTCATTTGGATGACATTTATTAGAATTGTAAATATTGAAACTTTAGAGCTTCTAGTATTAAATTACATTTTCATGTTTTTATTAGTATCTCCTGAAATTATAATCCCAATGAGATAAATTTTTGTGTGTGCAGTTATTATACTAAAATCCCAAACTTAAATACAGTGAATTTTTTCATTTATTTTTAATTTGAATTTTAAATGATGAAATTAATATTCGAAAAAATTATGAATTGCAATCTACAATTTTGTCTGATATATTTATCATGTTCTGCTTTATGCAACTTCTTAATTTCAAAATTTTCTTCAATTAATTTTTTCGAATTACGATTCAAAAACCTCAAAATGATGGTTTAAGAGCCCGCCTGTGATGTGCAGAAAAACATAATTTGAAAAAATACATTTTACTCATTTTATTGAATATTTGGACTGTTCAATAGCCGAAGCATATTAAGCGAGTGAAATAGTCAGATTGTGGAGAAATAATGCATTAACACAAGTAGCATTGTCATTCTGTAGCATTTCAACAATCGAATTCCGAACTACAATTTAAATAAAATTCTTAAAATAGGCTCATTTTAAAATAATAAGTTTCTCTTGAACTAATAGTACGAATTTCATAAAAATTTGTATTTAGGCTACTTGAAGGACGAAGAATTGAATAATTTATTTCTGGTGTCAAGCTTGGGTATTTGAGTGAATAAGTAAAGCCATATTGGACTTGTTTTGATATGCAGACGACCCCTAAGTAAATTTTACATATATCATTTAAAAATATACATTATTTTTAATCATTTTGGTACCAATAACTTTCTTCTACAATTATTCGTTGCAGAGCTATTAAGAGGTGTTTACTTTTGTTTCTAGGACTGTACATTAGGGTGGAGTGAAAAAAACCAAAAAAAATTTTTTTCGGAATTTTTTCTTTGGATAGGTTTAAAAAGTTTCCTTTTGGCACACTGAATATAAGGTTAAAATTTCATTTCGTTTGGAATTCATCTTTAGTCCCCTACCAGCTCTTAAAGATTATGCTCTTTATATGTGAAAATCAAGATTTCACTATGTATTGTAATTGACCAAGAAAAGTTTTTTTCGGAATTTTTTCTTTTAATAGGTCTAAAATGTTGCTTTTTGGCACACTGAATATATGACTTAAATTTCATTTTATTTGAGATTCATTTTAGTTCTACATTGTGAAAATCAAGATTTCACAATGTAGTGTAAATTAACATTTTTTTTTAAAAAACTAAATTTCTATTTTAGTAAAATAACCTACAAAAATGACTTCTTAAAGTATTACCTGTGAACGATCTAAGTATCGTTGCGTTTTAACTCATTGAATCGCGAATAAAACCTTAAAATGTGAATCGTATTGTCGCAGAGAAGAGAAAACACAATAATTAGACATGCATTTCACTTTTATTTTTCGCATTCACGTGAAAGATAGTTCTCTAAACATAAAGAAAATGCAGTTTTTTGAATTATAGTAATGAAATAAAAAGAATATATACGATGAATTGTAAAACGATCTTTCATTTCACTCTAATTTATATTGGTCATTGTTATCAAAATTAGGTATTAACTTTCGTGATTTGATTTTTGCTCATATATATCCGGTTCTTGCTTCTACTACTACAGTCACTAATGGCGCTGCAACAACTAAGTTTACGCATCTTTCGAATATTTGAATGTAACAGGGAATTTTTTCAATTGAAAAGATGGGACTTTCGATTTTTTCTGAGAATTTCCAGTTTCTCTCTTGGTACTCTTTTAAGAATGTGGGGTGATTTCACATTCTTGCCAGTTAATAATGTTTATATAGTTTGTAATACTGAATTTCAATATTGGAATATGAAACTGTCTTATTGTAGAACATATAATATCCTTCATGTACAGTGTACATCCTCGAAATTATATGATTTATATTTTTAAAGAAAACAAAATATATCTAAGCGAACTAAGTCGTGATAATCGATTTAATTTCTGACTATATTCATATTAAATTTCAAATTCTAGTCAAAAGTTCATGAGAAAATCTAAATGAAATTCACCCTCCCTTCCCACACACACCTTTCTCTTTTAAATCGTGAATATGATAGTCTTAAAATGCGTGAATCTGTCAACGAACTTCCGAAAGTATGTATATTTTTTAAATACTAAATATAATTATTTTTTAAATTCTAAAACATTGTTGGAACTGGAAAAGAACAAACAAAAAAAGATTGAAGATCGATCCATTTTAGTTATGAACAAATATCGCAACAAAATAAAAATTTTGGTTATGCTAAATTTAGTTAAATGCTAAAAATATCGTGAAAAATTGAAAACAAAATACAGATTACAAAATTTACTATAATAAGCTAAAAGACTAAAACATGACACGTTTTACGAATGCATAAAACGAACCGTGAAAAACTTTAAAAAACCCATTAAAAATATCATGATAAATTCAAAAATCACCACTCAAAACCTTTATAAACTTAATTAAAAAGAGGTTTAAGTTTATTATAGTGGAGTAAATGATTAAAATTGAATTCCTGTCACGAAAGTCGAAAAAAAAAAATCTCGCGGAGCAGCAAAAATGACATAAGTTTCTCTGAAGAATTCAGAACAGTAAGAATTCCAAATAATTTTAAATCAGACAAAATTTACTACAGTGAGCTAAAAAATTGAAACGATTTATTTTACTAATATAGCAAAATCGCAGCAAAAAGTAAAAAAAAATAATAAAACATTAAAAATCGTGTTAAAAACTCAAAAATCACAGAAAGCAAAACTTATATCATTACTCTAAAGTACTATACCCCGAATTCTTTCATGAAAACCAACTCTTACTTACTTTGACATGTCTCATGAATATCACTGCGCTATACAAAAAGAAAAAAACAAAAAAAAAAAGAAAGAAAGAAAAGAAAAAAGGCTTGACACAGCATTAAAAATTAAAATAAAAAATGACTCAAAATTTGAAAAATGTAGAAGACAAAATTAAATAAATAATAAGCGAAATTTTAAAACAAATTATTTTTACGGAAATTTAAAAACTGCCGCGTAGTGCAAAAAACTCTAAAAATCGTGACAAGTTAAAAAATTGCTGTACGAATTCCGAATGGAGTTTAATTAGAAATGGACTGAAATTGTTATATTGAGCTAAAAGATTGAAACAGAGTTTTTCTCGCAGATCTGGAAAAACCGACCCTAAATTTGGAAAAAGAAAATTAAAAAGAAGGTAACAATTATTATAATGGGCTGAAAGTTTGAATCCGAATCCGACTTGTGTTCCAAAAAGTACTATAGTAATCTCTAAAACATTGTAACTTAAATTCTTTCTGGATCTCAAAAAAAAAAAAAAAAATGTAGAACACGAAAAATATAAAGAATAATAGCACTGAAAATCGAAGTAAAAATCGCTGAAATTTTGAAGCCAAATTATTTTTTGCAAATTTCCCCAAAAAAATTGCGTCGAAAAGCGAAAAACTCTAAAAATCATAGAAAAAAATGTTCTTTTTTTTATTACTTTCTTTTTTGCTACAAAACAACCGACACTTTGACAGGTTTTATGGTAAAGATCGCCTTCTGAAATGACAATTTATTTTTTTTTTTTTTTTTTTTTTTTTTTTTTTTTTTATGAATTCTTGAAATGTGAACAGATTTATATGGGACACCCCCTGTAAATTATTTTAACAACTATACATCAGTTTGTTTAAGCATATTTAAAAGTTCATTAGTTGTTTTACAATTTTCTATATCATTTCTATTCTATGAAAAAAAAAAAAGTTTACTTTTAAATCAAAAATCCCTTGAGATCCTGAAATAAAATACTTTTATTCTCAGAATAACTAAAATGTGTAATTTTTTATAGTTTCTGAATATAAATAATCTGAAAATTGCGTTTTATGAAAGATAATAAAAAATACTATAGATGACCTCATTCTGAAAATAAACTTTTGATACATTTAAACAAATTTGATTTTCAAAGAAGAAATTTTATGACAATTGAGTTTCAGAATAATTGCGCTTGATAATGAATACTTCCGGTCGCAGAAGTTCTCTGATCTTCAGAGCTTTTTTTTTTTTTTTTTTTTTTTTTTCTATCTCTCTCTCTCTCTCGCCAACGCCCTGTTTTTACTAATAGAAGGTGAATGCTCGCTTAAGATTCGCGTGTTAAAAGTTATCTGAATACAGCACGCAAATGGCGAATCAATGTAAGCGTAAGCTTATAGTTAATGAAACTCAGCTATTAGGTAAGCAACGAATCAAAACAATGCTCGTTGGAAACATTAATATTAAAATATTATCACACCCACCCTTTTGATATCAGAAAATTGCTTAAAAGATTAGAAGATCATTTCTTAAAAGATAGGCTGTAATGCATGTCTTAAATACGTAAATGTTTAAGAGTTAATATAAAAAAATACAGAAATTGCAGTCCTCACAGTAAAATTCCTATTAAATGTTATATCATGCAATTTGTTTTGATACATTCAAATAAAATATACCCTAAGAAGTATTTTCAAGGAGCATTACATCTCTAATCACATAAATAAAGAATTAAAATACTTAGAATTTCAGATTTTCATTTTCCTGGCCTGCCACACTGTGACGTATGCAAAGTAAAGAGTCTTCTTATATATTGTATAAATATCTTTTTCTAGATTTTTTTTAATACTTTCCAATTAAAATAACCTTATCAAACAAATATACGACGAAAGTAAGAAATTATGTATTTTACAAATATTATTTCATAATTAAAATATGGTTGTCACTGAAAATAATGAATGTCATTTTCCTGGCCTGCATTACCGTTGTGTATCAGGTATAAATATGGTGTTGCAGAATAATTCTTCTTATTTTTGGCATAGTTCAAGTCAGAAGTAGTAAAATCATAGCTACCAGCAAGGTATTTTAAATATTTCTTTGAATATAATGTGATTAAATTCTTTGTATATATTGAATAGATTTTTATTATGTCATTTTCCTGGCTTCCATAAATTAACAAATAAAACTGAACATTGCATGGAATTTGAGCTACTACATGGTGTCCAGCAAATAACACCCTGATTTCAAAATTAAGTTTCTCAAAAACAAAGATCGATAGTAATATGCGGTAAACGGTTTGTTTATCAGGTAAGCTATAAAAATCTTATACAAAAGTTTCGAACGATAAATATTTTGAAAAGATTGTGTTCTGATTGCAAAGAATGCTTTGTTTTGACATTTTTCTTGCTTTAGATTGCTGCCAGAGAATGTGTTTTTTGGCTTAAAGTGCCATATTTCACAGTTTTTTAAATTAAATTTTTGAAATTTCGAAATTCTAAAAATTTACAAAATCTTTAAATATTGCACTGTAAGCTGAAAAATTATTTCTCTGCAGGCAATCTAAAACAAGAAAAATGTCAAATCAAAGCATTCTATGCAATCAGAACGCAATTTTTTCAAAATATTCACTGTTTGAAATTTCTGTATAAGATTTTTACAGCTTACCTAATGAAAAAACCGTTTCCCGCATATTACTATCGATCTTTGTTTTTGAGAAATTTAATTTTGAAATCAGGGTGTTATTTGCTGGATACCCTGTATATTGAAAACATGTTCCTGTAAATAAAATTAAAATGTTAGACCTAAAGAAAAAAAGAAAAAATCAAGAATGTAAAAAAGGTTTTGGAATGAAATTGTCATTATCCTGGCATACATGTACCAAGAAATGACATATAATTACATAAAAGCTTCTTATTTAGCTTATTATTTAAGTTCTTACAAATTTAGCATAAGCAAGATTAAACATAAACAAGATTAAAACGAAATTTAGGAAGAACAAAGTTCCCAAGTTTTTGTGAATGATCACCTGTTGTCTCCGAATAACTTTTTTTTGCTTGTATTATATGATATTGTATGATATTGCTTGTATTATATGTATTTATTTGATATTTCTACAATTCTTCAAACTGTCAATTCTATTGATCCTCATATTCAGTTTACTTTTGAGTTAGAGAATTGTAATAAACTCCCTTTTCATGATGTTTTAGTTACCAAATGTGATTCTTCTTTCAAAACTTGTGTTTATAGAAAACCTTTTTCTGTCTCTAATCCACCCCATGCTCTCTCAAATCATCCTGTCAATCAAAAGATCGGTGTTTTTTATACATATGTTTATCGTGCTCTCAAAATTTGTTCCGATTTTGCATCTCTTAAGAATGAACTCAATTACTTAAAATCTGTTGCTGTAAAACGTGGATTCAATCCTTCTATCATTAATACTGCTGTGAGCAAATTCAATAGACCCCCTAACAATTCCACTCTTTCTAATATTGATAAAAGTAAACCTGATAATTTGGTCGTCCTCCCTTTTTATCATCCTTTATGTTTTAAATTAGCTTAAGTTTTAAGACGTTTCAATTTTAATGTTATCTTTAAACCAGTCAATAAATTAAAATTTCCTTCCATGAAATGTCCTGTCCCTGACCTCCAAAAAATGGGGTATTTATAATGTTCCTTGTAATGGCTGTGATTTATCGTATATTGGTCAAACTAAAAGAAATCTCGAAAAACGCCTAAAAGAACACTCTCGGTATGTCATTAATCAAGAAATTTTTAAATCTTCTGTTGCTAAACACTCTTGGGATTCCGGCCATAGTTTCAATTTTCAAACTGCTAAAATTATCTTTAATGCCAATAGTTCCTCTGAGTTAGATTTTCTTGAAAATTTAGCTATTTATATTAATCGTGATATTATTGTTAATGATAAATCTGATTCTAAAACGCTCTCCGTTACCTGGAAGAATCTTTTCAGCACTGCTTCATAAATTTGTTTATTATTTAATTATTATTATTATTATTATTTATATATATATATATATATATATTATGTATACAATTTTCAGGTTTATATATGTGTGTTTATAATTGTAAACAATTTTTTATTTTTATGTATTTTTTTTCTTATTTATTATTATTACTAATTTATTTATTTTTTGCGTACATTTCATTTTAATCTCTCCTTTTAGTTAATTTTTTAATTTACCCATTTAATTTTTTCCCATTTCCCTTCCCCCCTTCTTCCTTTCCTCTCCTTCATTGTTTATCTAGTTTTGTTTATGCACTTCCGTGATTGGCTGTTGCCTTCTACTTTCCTATTGGCTGTTCCTTCTGCTTGCTCCCTCTCCCTCCCGCATTCCCCTTCAGTCGTGCCACTACATTCATTGTAGACGAACGTCTTTTTTGCGCCTGACGAAGAAAGACTAAATTCTTTCGAAAGGCCTTGCGCAGTTAACTTATTTTATGGTGTTTAAAGAAGTTTTTTCACTTCAATTGTATTATATGGTGATAAATAAATTGTAAACATTGTACATCTGCATATGTGTAGCACATTTTAATGTTTTATCATTGCAGAGTATAATTTCGTAAAATTTATTCATACAGAACAATATTTCACATAACACAAGTATGACCATAACCACACTGCAAAAAAATTATTTCAAATGTTGTTTATTTCGATTTCTTTCTCTTTTTTCATTATTTATTGTAGGAAATCTGTGTGTTGTTTTCGCTGAAATAGATTACATAAATAATTTCTATGTATTTCGAGCTTTTACTTTATTTATCCTTCTAATTTGAATTATATGTATAGTAATTAATATCTGAATAATGACATGCATTATAATTAGTTTCCTTGCTTTCTATTTTCATATTAACATCTGTAAATATCTGTAATAAAAGTCGTAAAATATGAAAAATCCCTGCCAGCTCGGCCTACGGGCGGAGGTAGATTTCGAAGTTAAATACTAATTTTACCAATAAAAGCTAAATCAATATTAGAAATAAACCCAATTTCTTCAATAGGAACGATCATTAAAGATTTAAATATTTTGCAAAAATTCTAACATACACGCATACAAAAGCGCATGTACATGGAATAGAAAGAAAAATACCGAAAACAACTTCAGAAAATCTCAAAATGTTAAAATACGCCAATATTATCATAGTTGGGTTTTTATCATATTTCGTTGCGTTTTTTTAAACTTACATGACGTTATATATTCACTTGGTGACACCTATTATACTTTCACTATGACGTAATATTCACATTTTTTAAAATTTATTAAACTATTTATTTTATTTTATTTTTTCAGGTGGAAATCTTGCAGTAGCAAAGTAATTACTGTGGTAAGAATTTTATTTTTTTTATCGTTGGCAACTGCTATAAGGAAAAATGTTTATTTTTGTCTGTCATTTTTCTGTAAGAGCTGATTTTATCAGAGCCATATTAAGGTAATATCTTTAATCCTGCGCTTGGACCGATTTTGCCCATATACAATCCCTGCCAAGATATTAACCATATAAATGTTTAAGGCGATTTTTAAGACGATCTGTTTCTAATTGCGACTTTCATCATGCGGACAAAATTTAGTACATACATACATATAAATATATATACAGTGTCACAAAAATGATGGGACACTTGTGCTTTATAAAAATAAACTGCAATAAAATAAATAAACAAACATGTGCAAAAATTTTTTGGGTGTGTTTCATATTTAAAGTTAGTAACAATTATTACATAACATACATTTTGTCAAAATATTAAAATATTAATTTAGTAAAAATACAATTGTTCAGAACGGAGCAAAAAATGGCTCACATAAGTGATGGGACACTTACTTTTCCATCAAATATTTATCCAAAAATTTTACTTTTTAAAAGGTTTCAATATTTTGTTGGATTCCCTTTTACTTTTAAAACATGATTTAATCTTTTTGGGATGGATTTGACTAATTTGTTCGTGATTTCTGGAGTGATTTTACCCCATTCTTCTTGAAGCACCGATTTTAGTTGTTGTTTTGAAGAAATGGTGTGTTTGCGAATTCTTGATTCCAATTCTTGCCAAATATTCTCTATGGGAGAATCTCTATCTGGAGATTGTGGTGGTGTTTTTATTATTTCAGGACAGTTATATAGCAGCCAGAGTCTAACGTTCAGAGCAGTGTGCTTGGGGTCATTGTCCTGGTAGAATTTAAAATCGTTATGAAGGTTCAATTTTCGTGCTGAAGATTTCAAATTTTGCTTTAAAATATCATTATACTTGTACTGATCCATTATACTGTCAATAAAAACAAGATTACCAACTCCAGCGGACGACATACACCCCCATACCATAACTCCTCCTCCACCATGTTTTACTGTTGATACCAAGTTCTGTTTGCGAAATTCTTCCCTGAGTTTTCTCCACACCAAGATTCTACCGTCAGAACCAAATATATTAAATTTACTCTCATCAGCAAATATAACTTTATTCCAGTAATCAGAATTCTTATTTATGTTGGATTTTGCGAAAGCTAGTCTGAGTTTTCTATTCTTTTCACTTACGAAGAATTTTTTCCTGGCTACTCTACCGTGATATCCAGCAGATCGAATTATCCTTCTAATAGTCTCAGGATTAACAATTATTCCATATAATGCTTGTAAATCAGCAGCAGCTTTTGAAGCACTATTTCTTGGATTTTTTTTAATATTTCGAACGATAATTCGCTTTATTCCATTGGATAGCTTTGATGTTCGGCCAGGCCTTCTTTTATCCTGAATCATATGATTCATTTTATATCGTTTAATGATATTGAAAACTGTGGAATGACTCAAGTTAACTGTTTCAGCAGTTTTTCTAATAGATTTTCCACGTTCAACATGCAAATTAATAACTAATTTTCGAATTTCAGGCGAAGTTTCTTGTCATTTAGCATTCATGGCTACACAGAGCTAAAAAACACAAAAATTCCAAAACAAACTGGAGAGAAATACTGCAGACGATTTTATAAATTATTGCCAATTGCTTTTAAGTAAAAATAAAACCCCCCAAAATATTTTTATTGCTTATTTCAGACGATTTTTGTTGCATATATAATGGTGTCCCATCACTTATGTGAGCTATTTTTTGCTCCATTCTGAACATTTGTATTTTTATTAAATTAATATTTTAATATTTTGACAAAATGTATGTTATGTAATAATCTTTACTAAATTTAAGCATGAAACACACCCACAAAAAAATGTGTACATGTTTTTTTAATTTATTTGATTAGTTTCCTTTTGTAAAGCACAAGTGTCCCATCACTTATGTGAGACACTGTATGTATACATATTTTTATAGACATTTTACGTGGGGGTGGTTTTGGGTTCCTGGGGCATATAATAAAAAATTATGGAGAAGTTTTTCAAAAGTCGTACCTTGGTAACGACTGCAACGGGTAGCAATTCTTACGAAATCTACCTAAAATATCAACACTGTGATACCCACTTGCACTAATATCGCTAATCATTTTATTTATGAAAGAACTCTAATAAAAATCCTCCTTTCTTTATAGTAACTTCAACTTCAAGTGCGAAAAAACACGTAAAATATTTATAAAAATGCAACTGATTTTCAATTGATTCGATGTTTTGATGTAGATGTGCAAAGCGAATTTAAATATAGGCCAATTCGATGAATTCTCGAAAAATACGGAAGTATCAAACTTTCGATAATAAATATTCGGTAAAACCGTTTCATATGCCCTCGATTTCAGCGCATTAGAATAATATTTTCCTACTGGCGTTTCAACAATTCCTTTTGTCCTTGTTGCTGTGTATTGATTACTTACTACTCTTATTCTATTAAGAATTGCCTATCAACATATTATACTTCCGCAGCAGATGCTCAACTCACACACAGTATGTACTGACTAAAATAATTTTCAAAATTATTACTCGTTTAAATAAGTGCACGTCAAACGTAGCAAATGAGGGCGTCTGTACTATAACTAAGTTTTAAAAATATTCAGATCTTGGTGTAATAATATACAGTACTTCGGACACAGTAGATTAGCCGAAATATTTCGTGAGTCCTTGTAAATACTATCTGCTTTTTATTATATAGGAAGTAAATTTATTAACACATTCGCTGCCGCTCACGCGAAAGCGCGTGATATGGCACCAACGTTTGGGGGCCACTCACGCGCCACCGCGTGATGCGGGCGATGTCTCAATAGCCAGTCACGCGCTGGGAAAATCTTTCACTGATTCTTTGTTATAAAAATACACATATGAAAAGAGTAGGAATGTCAAATGTTAGGATATTTCATATTTTATAGAATTAAATTATTTTACGATAATTTAGTGATTTTATTAATAACTTTGCATTTTCATAAAAATAGATAACCCACTGAAATAAAATAACACACTATTTTGAACTAAAGACCATGTTACAAATAAAGAGAAAAAACTTTGATTGAATCAAAAATGATATCGATATCAGAAAACAAACCCCTCTCCCCCCTAAAATGTTAACGTTATATATGCACAGCCCCTTTAGGGGTTTCACTGTATAATATATTGCATTTAATTTCCAAATATTACTAAAACACTGACAACATAAAATTTCCAACAGGATTTTAATCATCATTTGAATATTATTGAATATTTTGTTGTAAAGAAACTACTGTTTGAAAAAATTATAAGTTATATTGTAAACCTTTTTATTTATTTTTATTATTGTTGTTAAACATTAATTGTCGACCGCCGCAGAATTTGCGAAGCGCGGCGCGCGCGTTCTGTCCGCGGTCCTTTTCCTTTCTTATTCCGGCGAAGCCATATTAAAAGGTCCCGACTCACATCCCAAGTGTCGAGACTCTAGCGTAAGCCATGTTGAAAAGAAAAAATAAATTATTCAAATTAATAGCAAACGACAAAAGTTGACTTGCATAAAATGAAATTTTTGTTTAATGTAACACGTTTACTACTCTTACACTTGAATGATTATCTCTAAATATGATTTTTTTTTTTTTGTCTTTAATAGCTTTATTATTATTATTATTATTATCATTATCGCTTTTTAGTGTAAAAACTTCTTAATTTGGTATTTTGCACAATTAAGACAGAAATGAAAGTGCCACACGATGTGAATCTTTTTTATTTTATTTATTTGCTTATTTACTGGCTTTTTTGCTTTTTAGTGTAAATACTCCTGACACACTCTAAAGTTTTGAACAAAAATCATATAATTCAATAGCTTGTGTACTCACCAAGCGTTCGTCTGATAAGATACAGCTGATCAACATCTGATTTTCCAGGCCATAAGGCTTCTCCTCTGATAAGTTCAGCTGCTACACAGCCAATGGCCCAAACGTCAACAGCAGGCCCATAATGTACATCTCCAACTAGAAGCTCAGGAGCTCGGTACCAACGAGTTGCAACATAATCTGTGTAATTTTCACCTGGACCTAACAATTGAACAAAATTTTCAATCCGGTTGGGTAGTTTTTTGCATTCACAGACTAACAAAAAAGCAATAAAGGTAGACGGACTTTTTTTTGTCGTTTTCTTCTTATTAGAGTAGTTATAAGCTGTATAAGTATATAAGTTATAAGCTGTTAGAGTAGTTATAAGCTGTAAACTAATACGTTATATTAAGTACCCTTTATTACATTAAATACCCTTCCTTTAAAAACACATTTTACACCAAATCTTATAAAAATATAATATTCTCTTTTTTAAATTATTTTTGATTTACTTTTTAGGATGCGAAGCATTTTTAATGTACGCTACAATCATAATCTCTATCACAACAGTTCTTAAACTCTTGGTTAAGTATTCCCTCTATCTTAGAGGTATTCCAAGATTTAAAATTAAAATATTCATATACTTCAGAATAACAAACAGATAACCAACAAACTAATAGAAATATAAAAACTAAATATATTGTAATTTTAACCTTCTGTTATTTCTCTCAATAAATTTGGAAATAATAAAGGTTAGTAAAATTTTTACATTGAACACGAGACTTTCATGGAACAATTAAATCGTAGTAATCCGCGAACACCAAAAATCCATGGATTACAGTTTAAGAAAACACCGCCTGCCAGAAGTACAAACAAGAAAAACTTACCAAACTAATAAAAAAGAACTTTAGATAAAACAAAGTTTAGTTAATACTGGTATTTATTGTTGATTCATATAAAAAAACATATCAATAATATTAAAAAATTGTTAAATATATATATGTTGGACTACTTTACTATTAAGTCAAGAAAATTGACTTTAATGTTTTAAGGAACACGTCTTAAGGACGAAAAATTAATGGTATAATGACAGATTAGTGTCAATAATGTAGTAACTACCGTCGTGAATGAAAATGCACTGACAATGTTATATAATTATTTCCAGCGAATTGAAGGGTTTAGAGAAGAGAAAAAATAACACAAAGTTTTTATAATTACAACGTAAAATTTGTTTATTCGCATATTTATGAAGAAACCGCATCCTTATACATTGCAATTTCAATGACAATTAAAATTCATATTGATGTTCAAAATGTCATAAAAATTATCCAATATTTATTAATTTATGCCAAAAAAAAAAAAAAAAAAGAATTGAAACATAAGAATATATAAAAACTTACTAAGATTTCTCGCAAATCCAAAATCACACAATTTGACTATACCTTCTTTTGTGAGAAGTATATTTTCGGGCTTCACGTCTCGGTGGATACACTAGCAAAGAAAAAAAGATTTTAGTAGTTGAACAATAATTACAATAAATAAAGTTAGAATTTAAAACTACAAGGCATTTTTTTTTGGGGGGGGGGGAGGAGTAGAAGTATATAGAAGTATACTATTATTTATTTACAGCTGTTTTCATCTCGTCTCGAACAATTTTTTCGTCACGTCCTATTAAAGTAACATTTCTATGAGAAACGATAATTTTTACTATTACCCAAATGTCTGGATGTATAATTCATTTTAAACGACAACAAAGACTATTTAACGAAGAATTCATTTGAATTTGCCGACATTAGATGGTCGTAATTCAGGTAAAACAAACAGATAAATGACAAAAAGAAAACTATTGAACAATTTATGCATGCATTGTAGATGAGCGATTCTTCAAGAAAAGAAAATATGGGTCTACTGAAATATTCTGACATTAAGAAGCTTGCCGAAAACTTTCTGATATATTTCTATACGATATTTTTCGTCGCTTCTTACCCAAAGATAGAAAGACAAGTGTTATAACTCACATTGTGTTGGTGACAAAAATTGATGGCTTGTATCGTCTGCCAGAGAATGCGTTTTGTAAGTTGTTCCGGAACACTGAAATAAAAGGACAATGGAAATTATATACAAAATTCAAATAGGTCAATATGGTTTCATATAAAAGTATCATATGTATTACCAAAACTAGTGACATCTAATTAGTGATGCTAATTAAATTTATCCAAAACTTAATAAATTATTTGAATGCGATTGTCGGCTCAAATTATGTTTAACACTAGAACCGCAAGAAAATTCATTCAAGTTTCATAAAAATATGTCTCACCGGAATTTTAATTTAAAACTGTTTAGCTTATTTATTGAAAATATTTTTGCTCAGCATATATTGAGCTTATTTTATTAAGAGTTTTCTGGTTCGAATTGACATCTCTCCATAAGATACGGGTCAAAATGACCCGTCGCCGCGGTTCTAGTGTTAAAAAATCCCTTTATAATTTTTTTGATTTTATATGCAAAGATGGTAATCTATTTTTCACCCACTTTCTAAGATGTTAAAAAAAATGTAAATAGGTGTTATTTAGATGAGAATACAACATTTTTCAAAATAATTTTTGAACTTAGTCATAAAGTGATAAATTTAAATGCATTTTTTTCTATTGGCTGGCTTCATGTCATAGAGTACGAAATATTATTTATGGTTAGAAACAACTGTTTACAAACTACAAAAACAGCATAGTTAATTATGCGCCAAACCACTCTCGCCAAAACAAGTTAACTGGTTGTTAAACTGAAACAATGAAATATTTTAAACACTAAAAAATATAAAATCTAAGCAAAAAAAAACGAAAAATTAAAAAGAAATACTCTATTAATCATTTAATATTGTTTTATACCAATTAACTTATAAGTTGAGAAAACTATTCTGAAACCCTGAATAAATAGTCTAAATAATGCTTTTTTTCTGTTTCCATATCTTAAAAAGCAAACAGAATAAAAAATGTTGTTTCTTTAATAAATTCACTAGTTCACGCTTTTTGTTAAGTGAAAAACAAAGTGAAGACTTTTCAGTCTTTTGGGCCCATGTCATATAAACATATTGCAACGGAATTTTTGGAAACCACATAAATTGCATTTATGAAATTAAACTCGATATTTAAAATAAATGTTGGATGTTTATAAAAAAAAAAAAAAAAAAAAAAAAAAAAGTTGTTTAAAAAAACACAATTTTTGATTTTTTTTTTCTTTAAAAAAAAGCATTATTATTTTTTTTTTTATCCTTTAAGTTCGTCTGTTTTTGATAATGTCAAGAAAGAGACAGCTCTATTAAAAAGTGACGCTACTTTGGAATATGCACTGTGGTGTGTTTATTGTATAAAGAAGATTGTATTGCGTATATTCTTAATTAAAATATTTCCTGAAGACAGCTATGTTTACACTAAGAAGTTTTATTATAAAACAAGAATAAATGAATGTATAAAACAAGAGTATATAAAAAAACGTTTCATTTGTAATGTTTTTATAGTAATTCTTCAGTAATTTGTTTAGTAATTCTCCAACAATTCGTTTAGTAATTTTATAGCATTTTAGATTAATATTTCCTTCATCAATCTTTATTTATATATTTATTTATTTATTTTCTTGCAATTATGATTTTAAATTTTAAAAAAATTATATAATATTCCTCATTTTCGTAGCATTCTAGGAAGAATTGACAAAGTTATTATTATTTAAATATATATATATATGTCGACTGGTTTGAAATAAAATCATTTCTTTTAGTATTTTATTAAATAGGAAGCATAGTTTTGATTGTAAAATTTTCAAAAAACCTGTTTAATTTTGTTTTCAATATTCAAATATTAACTTTTTTTTTCAAAATTTTAAACTGCAAAATTTGAAACATAGTTACACTCCCATTGAAATTTCGCCATGTCCTTCAACAAGTAAGTGGAAAGAAAAATCAGAAGAAAAAAAAATCCATTTTGAGATAAATTGAAATAAAGGCCAAAAAATAAATGTTGTTTAAAAACGACTAAAAAATTTTATAGCTTCTGTTATAATTATAGGTGATCTGTATTACTTCGCTTTAAAAAAGAAAAGAGCTTTTTCAAGATTTTTTTCGTTAAAAAAATCATATGTCAATATGAAGAAATTTGACAAAGCCCTGCCCATTGCATGCACTTTTTAGATTTCTAAGATTGAAATTTCTATTGTATTTGGAATATACAATACATGTGAAATTATTCTTAAATGATGATTTTAAATATGACAATATTTTGTAAAATATTAGAACTAATGTTAAAAAAAGAATGCTCCTCCAAAAATAGCATACAAGAAGAAAATTTTATACTTGACAACATACTAACTACCATATCATCTAATGTTAATTTATAGTTTGAATTTTTACGTTTTGCACTTCAAATGAAGAGTTTTATGTATGAGATTTCCGTTATATTAAAAATTGTGCTATAAAATGCTTAAACCATAACATTTCTCGCATATTCAAGTTCAGCGTGAAATGCCCCTTCCCCCCTCGTGTAAAAATTAATCTCAATATATTAGAAAAAAAGTTCATTTTTTTTTCTGTTGGACGACTGTTTAATATACTGTGGTAGATGGCTATAAGCAATTAATGCATTGTGACAAAGGATTACATGGCTTTGATTTTTAATTAGAAACAATCACAATATGCTTTTTATCTTTTACAGCTTCAGATGTATAGAAGAAGAAACACATAAGTGATCAGACTTCATTAATATACCGAATGCCCCAGCATAAAAATTATATTTTTTAAGAAGTGGTGGGGGATATTACAACAAACAACTTTTGTGTAGGAAATTAATGCTGCAATCTACTCAGTCAATCAAAAATACAAGGTACCTCACTCAAATACGAACTTGTTTTATTTATGAATTGAACAATTATGAAGATACATTATAGAAATTTTCAATGGACTTACTTCTGTTTGCGTAAAATTGGACGATATCATAATAAAGGGCTAGTAATGATCACCATTCATATCCAAACAACGAACACTCCCTACTTCGAAATGCAGTTTATATTAGATGCAGTGTTACTAACAGAATTACTATTACACCTTATCATCATCATATATTATTTCCAACACTGTTCATAATATCATGACATACCATACAAAACAAGTTAAATCTGTCGATCATTTTTTTTCAAATTATCTGTATCATTTTTAGGGTTTCGTTCATTTGGCGAAACCCTATTCGTCTCTGTCCTCTGTCTGTTTGTCCGTCACAGAGTCCGTACACAAAAACTGTATAAGTCAGACACTTCAGATGTAGTGCATATACAGCTGAATACCTCGCGTCACACAACAAATCATATAATTCTTTAAAAGTCTATTATTTTAAAAATACGGGTTAGGTTCCCTTAGAAAGACCCCCACGGAGGGCATCCCACCCCATAGGGCCTATATCCCATAACGTAGATAATTGGCCGACATATAGACAAACAGACAGACAGTCTATTATTTTAAAAATTAATTTTTTCAATGTCATTCCTTAGTTTTTGCGATTTAAATTTTAGAAGAGAACCTTAGTTTCAACTATTTTCATGTAGACATCATAACTTGGATACAAAGCATCTCGGTAGTAATAAGCAGGGGGGGGGGGGGGGGTCTTATATCGATTCCCGTTTGGGAATTTGAAATTTTCATATTTTGATGAATTTAATTAAAAGAAATTTCGTATTTTCTGCAGATTTAAGACTTTATCATGTTGTGATAAATAACAGCTGAGATTCATGTTATTTTTTGGAATTCAATTTTCTTTCTATTTTAAAAACTATTATAATTTATTAATGATCCAGCAGCTTAAATTTCGTTGAAACAATTTTTTCGTTTTTAGGAATTTAAAATTTTATTTATATTTTTGTTAATTTTTCTTATTTTGGATTTTCAAAAAAATTGCAATTTTGGATTTTATTTAAATAATTTAATTTGAACATTTTTAATTTGATTAAAATAAATAACTTCCCTTTTTAATTATTTTAAATTAAATTTATTTTGGTGCCCCCATCAATATAAGAATTTAATAGTTTTGAATTAACAATTTGGATTTATTTTTAAATAATAAGAAATATTAAACCAAACCTTCTTTGCGATCTGCAATCACACTTACCCACTTGTTTTTAATTGGAGATAGTTAAAGCATAGTTCGGACTAAAGTGAAACGCCCTGTGATTTTGACTGAATAATTGGATTATGACCTGGGGTTTGCAGACAAGTATTGTTTGTTCTATTGTGATTTATCATCTCTCATGCTTTATAGCCTAGTACTAAGACACCTCTAACTATTGATAATGAAAGATAACTATTGATAATCAAGAGTCCCGATTGAGTTTCATAGATGGATTGTTTTGCTTTAAATTTTTAAATCGGCTGGAATTTTATAACAAGCTTAATTTTACTCAATTGTTTTAATAATAATAGTCAACATTTATTAGAATAACAATTTAAAATAATAGGAATATTTCAAAAAAATATTAATAATGAAATAAATTTAACAGTACTTAAAATAAAATAAAATAAAAATAATAAACTTACCCTTTTGGATGTTTTTCTAATATATCTAAGACAGTGTGGTCACAGTATTCAAATACAAGGTGTAATTTCCTTTTTCTTCGGAAAACTTCAATAAGATTAACTAGATTCGGATGCTTCAGTTGCTGAAAATAAAATAAAAGCATTTAGAAATTCAATTTAAGTGTATAAACTTCAACTTTAAACTTTAACTACTCACTTTTTCAGAGTTATTTCAAGCAAGAAGACGGATTATCGGACTAATTTTTATTTTATGCACCGTAAATTTCAGTTAAGGAAAAGAGAAATACAATTTGATACATCTGTTTTACTTTCAGCGTTGCTGTCATGAAATGTTTCCGATAAAGTATCAAAAGTCAATATTGGTACTTAAATATTTCAAGCTGGGGATATCAGCAAAATAAAAATAAAAATGACAAAATATAATGATCGATTTAATTCTATCCAAATTATCTATTTCTGTAAATATTTTATTAATCAGTATTTTTAAAAATTGTTTTAAAATGTTCTCAATAGAACTAATGTATTATAGATATTAAGATAGATGTTTACTACTGCACTGGAGCCTCAAGTCTGATACTTTTAAAAATACGTGGTCGAAATTCGACGAAAGAAAACGTTTAAGAAGGAACTGTTTCATTGGTTTATGATAAATCTACAAAATTAGTTACAATAAAAAAAGCATCTTATGTTGGTCAATCTAATTTTCAAACAAATATTATTTTAAGCTAAAATTGACAAAATACTATTTCTATAAAAATCATTTATCCAAATTAGTAAAATTAAACTTTAATTGCATATTTAATCGGTAAATTATAATAAAGATTAGTTATTATGATGAAGTTATCAATTGAGGCTCTTATGTTTGGTATGCGAATGAAAAAAAATCTTAATTGATATGACCACAGACGATATATTTGACATAGCATACACATTTTAATTTCTTTTTGTCAGTTTAAAGAGAAAATGGAGTGACCTGTTGCCCCAGTTACAAAATTGGTACTAAAAACTATTAAAAAAAATTAATATTTCAAAAATAAATTGAGATACAGCTTTCAAACAAATTGCGTTTAAAAGTAATTTTTTTTTCTGCATGACGGCGTTAAAATTTTAAATATGCGATGTTTAGATGTGTAAAATTTGCAATAGCGAAAATATTAAAACCGAAATTGCATGGGAAAGTGTTGCCATTCGCAAAATGATGTATGCGTTGTCCACGATATGTTTGGCCTTTGTAATATAGACAATGTCACATTCATTTGGGGGGGGGGGGATGAGCATTTACGAGAAATCAAAGATCAGACTGACTGGGTGTGTAGTCCACTATTACAGATATGGGAACCATGATAGTCACATCTTCACCAGGGTTCAACATGGGGCCGATTGCTGAGTGGTCATATTGAAAGATAGAATCTACTCGGAGGTCCTGGATCCTGCAGGAGCAGGAGCGCAGTCTTCGCTCCTCGCAAAAACAGAGTGTGCGTTCAGACGTTCTGGACTTGAAAATATCAGTATGCATATCAGTCTTCCTTTAATGAAGTTGTTCACTGCACTATGTAACGGAACGTACGATAACTTCCATATACCACATCAGAATCTCCAGAATGATAAGTTTCTCTTCATGGTTTAAAATAATAAGAAAACAACCAGCACTATTAAAAAAAATCATAAATTGCGTAACATTGATTGAAAATAATCAAGGACTGTTCCAAATGCCTCCTCGGGACCTTTTATATGATAATGATGATGAGTCATGGAACTAACCAAACAAACTTTTACTTTAAAACAGTTATAGAATTACTGTTACCGTTTAAAAAAAATTATATGTTTTACACGTCTGTAAATCACTCAACTAATTTATTTTACTATTGTTACCTATAGTTATTTCATTGTTTCATTACCTCAATTATTTTTTGTTACCTACCTTTATTTACTGTATAATTGTTCTGTATTTTTTTTCTTTTAAATAAACATTGCTGGATGGGGCTTGCTGAGCTCAAACCAATTACTAGGCCTCCCCACCTGGCTGAATCTGAATGAAGTTGTTTAGATTTTAAGTTCTATCGTTTTGGAAGAACTGACATTTTAACATGTCATTGGCTTCTAAAATAAAAACGCTCGATATAATTATAGTTAATGCTTGGCTAATTGATATGATGAATTTTATAGTACGTGTTTCAGTCTTAAAGAAAAACCATCAGATGCTGGAAACCACCAGACCAGGAAACGATGTTTCTTGTGGTGGATTATACAAACCCATTCAAGGTATTTGTTTGCATCGTATTATGTTTTTATAATTAATTCAATTATAAAAGGCTAAGATATTAAAGGAGCAATGGTGTCTTGAATTGATGGTAATCTTATATACAGGATGCTTATAATTAGAGTTCCACTTTGAAATGGTCATAAAAGGAAAACTACTGGAGTGAGTACTTGGTATTACTTTAAAAAAAAGGTCATGGTAATTTATTTTCAGCCAAAGAAAGTTTAAAATACTTACCATTAAGGGGGTAAATGGCGGAGTATGCAATGTAGTTAAACGAAATAAGACACGAAGACATCGATTTAAAATGTGTTTAATGGTTTCTAAAATGAGTTACAAAGCATATTCAATGTGGCATCCACCATGTTCCGAAAGTAAGCGAGATCGTATTACTGCATTTTCAACAGTATCTCTTAGCATATCACGAGGGATGTTACGAATATGTCAGTGCATCGCATCTTTCAATTCAATCAAATTGTTTGGATTATCATCATAAATAGTGCTTTTGATATAAACCCATAGCCAAAAATCACAGGGGTTGAGGTCTGGTCCTGGTGACCGGAGTAGCGAAGAAGTGGAGAAGTGTCGGCCTATAATCCGTTCATACGGGAAATGTTGCTTGAGTATCTGTGTGACACTGTACCAACGAGCGGTGGGACCCCGTCCTACATGAAAATCGTGGGATCTAAAATGCCACGTTGCTGGAGTTTAGTTATAACGAAATGTCTTAACATTGACGCTAAGCGAGCTACAATCACAATGCATGTAACAGGTCTAGCTGTCGACTGCTTTTCTAAGAAAAATGGTCCAATTATGAAACTCGCTGTCATACCACACCAAATGGTGACTTTAGGAGAATGCAATAAAACTGGATACAAAACATGAGGGATTTGTTTGGCCAAAATCCTGCAGTGTGAGTGATGATATCATCATTTAAGTAAAAAAAGGCATTATCTGATCACAAAATTTTCCATGGCTTATGTTCGTTCATTTCCATCCGTGCAAGCAATTCCAAAGCGAAAGATTTTTTTGCAACAGGATTGTTACGTTGAAATTCTTGAACATGTTTGATTTCGTATGGGTTGAACTGCAGCAATTCACAGACAATTATGTACATTGTACTTTGTGGTACGTCCATTCGATGTGCGATAGCACGTATGCTTTCAATTGTTGCTTCTTCCACTGCTAATGCAACAACCTCCTCGGTTTCCACAGAAGGAGGGGTTCTTTTTCTCCTAAATGCAACAGATAACAAATTAATGGCTTCAAAATTAACCATAATTTTCCTGAAACCCTCCAGTGTTATTGACTCACGGCGTATTACTGTTATTGAGCGATACCTTTGCAAAGCATGCCGTTTATTGCTATCGCGTTCCTAATAACATTTACCGAGAAAAGTATGATCTTGCATGGTTAGAGACATTGTCGATTCATAACAATGAGAATTCTGACAAGCAGATTCACCTTTATCTGACAAATCAAATAATGTATAGAGCGCATTTGCATAAAACTAATTTTCTTCTTCCTGCCGTAAGTCAATTACAAGCCATTCTGGTTTTGCATAACCCTACAAACAGTTTTGTTTTAGAAACGATTAAAAACATTTTAAACCGATATCTTCGTGTCTTAAGACCGAATTAAGGCTTCAAAAATTTTCTTAGCGATTTTTCTTAGCGAACTGTAAGAAAACGATTTCCGGAATGCACACACATTTGCAATTGCAATCGATTTGCGATCGCAAATTTTGTGATCTGTGGTTTGAATTTTTAAGAGCACGAACGGATTTCATCTTACGGATAGCGCACTCGATTTTTGTCTCCTTTAAATGATAATTTTGTTTAGGTTAATGTTTCTTTAGGGTACAAAAATGTTAAACCCATATAAGAAAAATATTAATTTAGATTCCGACAATTATTTCATTTAACAATATTTCATACAGCGTCATTTCTTCTTCCCATGGTGGTGAGCATTTGAACTTTTTTTGCGGGAAATAAATTACTTGACCTGCTTTATACTATCACCAGATTTTATAACATTTGGTTTAGTAGCTTGTCTTTTACAACCGTTTCAAAATAGAACTTTAATTATAATCACCCTGTATATTTAAAATAAAAGTGAGAAAAATTAAATATATCAATGTTTGTAATAAATCTCATTATTTATTATTTAATTAAAGTATGCTTCATTGGTTTAAGTGAGAATTAAAAGCAATAAATCATAAATATTAATTGTTAAAAATGTTTTTTTTTTTTCATAAGAAAAAGCAGTTAACTAAAGTATTATGTATTTCTACTTATAGTACAATATTTGTATATGGTATTCTTCACTTTCAAGTGGTGTTTGTAATTATTTGATGAAAGTAAAACAAGTTGTTAATTAAATTTCCAAATGAAAATATGGTCACTTGTGAAAGTGGCAGTTAAATAACTGCACTTTTGTGCAATATTTCCGATAAATTTAGTAGAAATAAAGTAATTTTACCCTTATCTTTTGATTTGATCCAAAGAGAATTATAATTACAAACTAATACAATTAGTACTTTAAGTAAGCTACGTAGTAGCTTTGTCTTTGTTAACGTTTCTTTCCTATCTTTTGCTTTAGAGTTACTTTATTAATGTTTTTGTAAATAAGCAATGTTATTTGTTTAATTTCTTTGTTTAAATTTGGTAATGCTTCCTTTGACATTAGTAATAGGTTTACCTTAGGTATGTTTAATTGTACTCTATCTTTTATGCATTGCTAAACTTGCTATATCGACTAGCGGTCTATTTAATGTTAGAATTCATTTAAATATTCACAATGCGGTGTTTTTGTAATTTTGTAGTTTTAATTGTTTAGCTGTTTATAATTCTAGCTAGGCCCTTACAGTCACTGTCTGGTTAAGTAATTGCCTAAGGAGGTCCGCCTAGTAAATGAGGAGAACTCGTTTTGTCCTACGATATTTGGTGAGATCTGTTATTTTCTGGGGCCCAGTAACCCTCATTTCAGTGCATTCCAATCTCGTGAGCACATTTCATTTCAAAACTCCCGTGAGTTTAATTCTCAATATTTTAAAAATTATTACAATTGGGTTTGTTTGTTTTTCCTACTCATTTTCTCCTGTCCCCTTTTATAATTGCAATCTCTCTATTCTAAAATAAATACAAAAGCAAAAATAGTCTTCCTACTCTAAAGAAAAATAAATAACTCTAATACCGTAATTGAATTTATTGTAATCTTTCCAATTTCTCCGTTTATCTTGCAAAAAATATTGCAGATAGAACACAAGGAAACAGACAGTTTTATAAAGAAACGCATGATTAATATGTTAAAGCAGACAGTTTTTAAATCGAAAAAATTATTTTAAGCTTTTTAATGTTGAAATCGGAAAAAAATATTCAAGTAAAGGATTAAAAAAACTATGAATAGCAATTTAACATCCTACTGCAGTCATGTACATGACTAGATTGTAATTGTGTAGTGTTTTAAATTTGTCTAATTTGTATAGAAGCCTGGAATTTGGCATAATTCTTACGTTTAAGAAAATTTTAAGAGTGAAATGAGAATGGGAAACGCACTAAAATAGTTCTAAATTATGATTTATATGGAATTGTTAACAGTAGAACTTGAAATTTGACATGGTTGTTACTCTAAAGATATAAATGCTCTTCCAGAACAATTAAGAATTCATAATTTAAAAAAGGGAAGAAGCAAAAATGTTTTAAAAATGTGATTTTTGCGAAACAACTGATATAAGAAATTAGTATTTGGTATGATGGATACTTTTACGAGTGAATGTTCACTAAGAAAGATTTAAAAAAATTCAAAAATTTAAAAGATAAAATGAGCTGAAGGCATTTTTAAAGCATTCTAAATTCATAGATGCCAACTTTTCCGCTTTTTTGGACCAGATAAATTAAATAAATTTTTTTGCCTTATTTAGTCGGCGGATTGCGGCAATTTAAGAAGGTAAAATTTTCTTACAATTTTTTGTGGTACAAAAAAGCTTAAGGTGTTGGCAGCTATGTAAATTAAGATTTATTTGGATATGCTCGAGGTAAAAATTTAAAATTTAGCAAAGTGGTTACTTTCAAGATGCAAATGCACAGTGTATAACTTTTGATTAAATTTCGAAATTTAAATGTGTGAAATGAGTAAAAAATTTTCTAAATTAGATTATTTCAATACCGTTACGGATAGATACTTAAAATTTCATATTTCAGCTCTTTTTCAGAAGGAATTTCTCGCACAGAACATTTTTTGTTAAATTTGAAATTTAAAAAGGTGCATAGGCAAAAAAAAAAATTGTGGTGTTCTAGAGTAAAAAATTTGAAATCTGTTATTATGGTTATTTTTAAAGTTTAATTGCATTTATTTTTAAGTGTTCGCTTGGATTTTTAAAAATCGAAAATTAAAAGGGTGAAATGAATTGGAAACATTCTGAGAACCTTCTAAACAATGATTTATTCAGAAATCATTAGGGATAAAAATTTGAAAATTGACGCGGCTATTATTTTAAAGACATAAATAAACCCACAGAACAGTTTTTACAAATTTTCAAATTTTAAAGTGTAAAGTGCAGAAAATCTCTAAATTACGATTACTTCAGATTGTTTTGGTTAAAAACTTTAAATTTGACTTGTCTGTTCTTTTTAAGACGTAAATACTCGCATAGAACAGTTTTTTAATTCGAAATTTAAAAAGGTTCCAAAAACAAGAAGTTCTAAAATTACGGTATTTGTGATGCTGCTAAGCTAGAAAATTGAAATATGGCATAGAGGTTATTTTTAAGATTTAAATCTCGCGATGGGTTTTTAAAAGAATTAAATTTAAAAGGGCGAAGTGAATAGGAAACATTCTATAAACTTTTAAACTATGATTTGTCTGAAATCAGTCAGGAACAGAAATTTAAAATTTGACTGGCGGTTACTTTACAGACGTAAATAAATCCTTAAAACAGTTTTTAAAAATGTAAAGATATTAAAGTGTTCAGGAACAAAAACGTCTGAAATTGCAATTTCCATGATATAGTTGTTACAGAAACTTCAAATTTTGCATCGTGGTTACTTTTAAGATGTAAGAACGCTAAGAATAGTTTCCAAGGAATTTTAAACTTCAAATGATAAATGATAAATGATGCGCAAAACCATTAAATACATTCTAAATTACTAATTTTTTGGAATTAATTTTAGTTCCCCTCATTTATTTAAGTATCGCGTTCGCTTAATGCAATATATGAATGAGTTTTTGTCAAAATGTGACTTTATTTGTACATTTTTTATTATTGTCCATAAGCAGTAAAATTTCCTCTAATAAAAATAGACGCGCAAATACCATTTGGCATAATTCAACAATTACTCGAGCACAACTGCGGTTTTTGCTAAATGTTATAACAAACTAGTCGTTGAGAGCCACCATAATACTTACCCATCATGAATATGCATAATATAATTTATGAAAATAAAACATGGGAAAAACTATTTATAAAAAGCATTGCAATTCCAAAACAAAACTTAAAAGTATATATTTAAATATTTTTAATGTACATAGTAATGCTCTATTAATGAATTGCTGATGAACCAATTTCAACAAATTATATAAAACGCCAAACTACTCAAGTAGTACCGAATTGCTTAAAAAAAAAGCATCCTTATAACTACAAAAATAATAATCCTATTCACTAACAGTTTACTGCGTCGGATTAAGCGTCTCCTTTCCAATTGTAATACATCTTTGATTTGAAGTTTGAATTAAATACAGGGTCATAAAAAATCGAAGAATGCTGAGAACAGGATTACAAATATCTCGGCAACTAAATAATTCGATTGACTTTGTTCTTTATGCAAAATTTGTGTTATTTAATTATTACATTTTTTTATTAATTTTTATATTATTATTACTGTTTAAATCCACTCCTTAAAATAAAAAAAATTGAAAATTTTTATGTATCCTTCATTAGAACGAATTTTTCGAGAGTCCGAAAAAAATAGTTCCGGAAAATCGATGTTACTGATGTTAAATAGGCTTCGTCCCATTCTTACTTACTAACTACATACAAAATTTCAAGTCTCTATCTCAATTGTTCGGGATATAGAGCGTTTACAGCAGGGTTGGGTTTCTTCCAGGACAGTGGAAGAAACTGGAAAAAACCGGAAGAAATGGACGAAACCAACAGAAAACAAAACATGCTAAAAAAAGTATATTAACTATGTAAAATACGTAAACTAAAAGTACAATTATATGAAATCTAAATTGGAAAATTTAATTAATGTTAAAAAATATTATTTTTGAAAAATAAGTTATTTTTTTAATGACAAAGTTCAAGCTCAGCTGACATTTATGGATGATGGGTTTTGTAACTTTAGAGGTAGAGGTATATTTAATCTTTATTAATATGCCATTTATGTAAAGAGAGAGGGGGAAAATACCTGTACAACATTTATTTTTTACATAAAAATACATTATTTTCATATAAAAATGCGTTATCGAAATCTGCAACAGTAATTATACAAATTTGCAGTTATTTATATTAGCATCTAGCATGCATATCTGAATGCGGATTTAAAAAAACTATTTTTTTTTTCAAAATATCTATGGGCAGGGATATAAAGATCTAAGCACCAGTGGGCAATTTTTCATCACTAAATTTTCATCTAAATTTTTTGCAAGAATTCTAATAAAATTTAAGTGAAGAAAACAAATAAAATTTATTGATAAAAGATTGCCGGCTGGTGCGTAGATTTTTAAACCTACGTCTATGTGTATGTTGAAATGCTCTCAAACTCTCCAAATTTTTGGTAGGACTTGAAAGGTTTTTTATTTTATCGTTTGTATTCATCCATTCTATTTCTAAGTTAAGAAACTGATTGCAGCATTCTACTGCTAAAATATTTTTTTTATTTTTTTATTAATACTTTGCTGCAGTAAGGAAAATAAGGATTTTAATGGGTTTTTTAATACAGTAATTATCGTACTATATGTTACCTTTAGTAAAATTGATGTAAATTCAAAGCACTGTCTTTTATTTAAATGAGTTTCATTGTACTGTCGGTAAATAATCGGTACTATTTACAACTAGTTTCAAAAGCTTTAATAATTGAAAAATACGCTGGTTAAGTTAAAATGGATAACATTTAATTGATTTTGGGCATTTTAGATAAAATTTATTTTCTTCATTTAGCCAATAGTTGAAGATCTTTAGACTGGTTTCATGTTATCTTGGCTTAAAAACCTTTTAAATTCCGCAGATAATTAATTAAATTTGTATAGATCTGATGAAATTAATTTACTTAATGTTATAGTAAGAATACATTTATTGTATCTTTCAAAGT
This sequence comes from Maratus speculifer, assembly GCA_964019185.1. Classification (NCBI taxonomy): domain Eukaryota; kingdom Metazoa; phylum Arthropoda; class Arachnida; order Araneae; family Salticidae; genus Maratus; species Maratus speculifer. The sequence continues at coordinate 221,037,177 of OZ025291.1, forward strand.
TTTAAGTTATATGGTAAATTTATAAAGAATAGCAGTTTCTTCCATTTCTTCCACTGTAGAAGAAACCTATTTCTTCGGGGCCGGATTTTTTATTGGTTTTTTCCACTGTGGAAGAAACTTGCCAAACCTGGTTTACAGACACACAGACAGATAGACGGACAGCATTTTTTTTTTTTTTTTCTAAAAATATGTTTTATGTAATTTTCAGTATCTGAAACGTAAATTCGTCAAAAACTTTTTTTCGATTTTAAAAGTAGTTGCAAGACTAACCCTATACTACGTATGATGGGTAAGTAAAATTGCATAGAATATTTTATATAAATATAATATAATTTAATAATTTTTTTAATTATTTATTTATTTATTTATTTATTTATTTATTTATTGAATTATATTAAATCTTATAAGTTTTTTTTTTTTTTTTTTTTTTTTTTTTACTTTTATTGATTTTTTTTTTAAATAATTCCGATATTATTTTAAAAAGTTAGCTTTAAAATGAGGTTGTAGTGTATCCAACTTACTTGAATAAATCTTAGTAACTTTAAAATGTATAAGATTTTAAAAATTTTACAATTTCAGTATTTAAATTTTTCAAAATTAGTATCATTAGGGATTCTACGTAAAATACATACGTTTGAAATCTTAGCTCATCGAAATACCTAAGGATCTTCATCTCATCCCCTGGAATTTCATTAAAATGTGTGGAATTTAACTTTCAGGAGGAATTTTAATATTGATTAAATAATTTTAACGATTTTCTGCGTATCGTACTTTATCATAGAAAATGAGAGGTCTTATAATAAAAAAAGCAATAATTATGCATTTTCATTGCGTTGCACAGTAAAAAAATATATTATGACCTTTACACTCTCAATATATCCAACTTTTGAAAAATTATAAGTTTCAAATTCATTAACAAACATATTTTTATGTGGTAGAACCTATAAATACGGAATCGGTCCACATGTGATTGTTTCTTAAAAGGAACTTTTTCGTATTCACAAGAAAAGATTTTATGCACCATAATAATTTTGTAAGCAGAAAATTGGAAAAAATCGAAAATAATATCTGGTTCCTTTCGTTTCTGATTTCACAGGTTATACTGTAATTTTCCTACTTTTTCATTGTAGCTTATAATAAAGACCGTATTTTTTTTTTAAAGTTTTTAGCCATACATAAATGTATATATCAACGACATGCAATGGAACAAAAATGACTTCTTATTTTCTTTACGCAGAAAGCACTATTTATATTTAATACGTATATCAGGCGCCTGACTTACATAAGGGAATTCAAGCGAAAGATTCTGGACTATCCAGATCTTATTCATCATATTTCAGGCATTACTTCTGCAATTAATTCAAAATAGTTAAAAAAAAGATTAGTCAAACTTTAAGTGGTGGTGCACATTACAACAAATTTTGTTTAAAGAAACCGGGCAGTAATTCAGTTTTTCAGTCAAAATTACACAGTGTTTCATTTTAATAAACTTCTATTACTTAGGAAAGGTGTTACAAGATATATTAAAAACAAATCATTTTTGACATAATGGATTGGAACCAAAACATGTCAAAAATGATTTGTTGTTAACATATTTTGTAACAATTTCTTAATTAATAGAATTTGTTTATTAAAATGTTTATAAAAGTATTAAATTCTTATAAATCTTGTAATTTTTAAAATCTAATTGATTTAAAAAATAATTTATCAGGTTGCCTCATTCTAATCTGAACATACGTATATTTTATAATTTTAAATTAAATAAAGATATTTGAAATGGATATTCAGCAAAATTACCTTGCTTTGTGTGAAACGCAATAATGTAAAACTTTGCGTTGTGCTGGGAATTTCGGTGACTAAAACCATATCAACTGTTCATTACGTTTGAAAATATGGAAAGTTCAGTTAATTCAGCGCTATTTGGATAGGCATGATGACGCTTTCTACCATTTCGCGTGATATCCTTACATCTTATCTTAAAAAAATTACAATCTAAAATACGAATTAGGATTCAAGTAAGACACCATATACTTTTCATTGAATAAATAAAATGTGACCATAGTTTTCCTAAGTGAAAATATTTGTTATAGTATGCAATACAACCTCTTTAATTTCTTCAAACTTTTTATATCATTCTGTATTGATGATGATGAATAGAAAAACAAAGCAACGAAAAGAAAATGAAATCACCTTTAACATTCGTATTTCTCTCATGGCAATTTTCTTTATGAGAGGGTCGTCTTCTGTCTCGACGTACTTTTTGATAGCTACCAGTTGGCCAGTCTCTCGATTGCGACACTTGAAGACTACGCCGTAAGATCCCTCTCCGATCTTGGAAACTTTCTCGTAACGCTCCATCACCGACGGGGGATATTTGGGATGTCGGCAACTGCAACACAAGACTAAAAAACATATACAAGTCTGTATTGGAGATTTGAAAACATTTTTATGCAAATTTAATGATGATGAAAATCCTATTCCTTACTATGAAGTTTAATCAGAAAACTGCTAAAAAGAAGATGATTAAAAAGAACTATAATCCCCCTCACCTTCGTTATAACTTGATTGGTAAGTTTTTTTTTCTAACCTATTTTATGGATTTAAAGTAATTTGATGCATATGTTTTCTGCCCCTCTGATTGGTTTCCGTTTGAGGATAGTTTAAACATGTTATACAAGCTCAAAAACATAGGATATTTGGAAAAAAAATAATGTATTTCAATTATATAAGTTTGATTAATTTTTTCGATAAAAATTTCACATAACATCACATATTTTTTATATGTGTTTTACTTTTTTTTCCCACATTAACGTATGTAGAAACTAGAATAGTATTATGGGTACTTTTTACCGAAAATAAAAAAAAAAATTTATAACTGAAATATTTTAAAATTTGCTAACAAAACCAATGATTCAAATCTTGTATAGCATATTTAAGCAATTTTTGAAACAAAAAACAATCATAGAAACATTAAATATAAATACTAAATAACATTTTGAAAATCAATATAATTTTTAAAAAGAAAAAAAAAACGTGAATTATTACCCTATCAGGTACGGGAAGAGGTGGGGAAGGGAGTCAATAACCAATCTATGTCCTTTAAAATACTTTATTTAAAGAAAATAAATGGTTAAGTAATAATGAATATAATTTTTAATTATGCAAATTTCCTTGAATAAACCATAAAAATATAAGATAAGGAATGTATCTGAAAGGAATAACGTGTTTCTTCTTCAAGTTAAAGCATGTACAATTATTTCAAGAGAAGAAACGATCTATCCTTCTTCGGTGACCCCATAGAAGATAAATCCTTTGGGCGGTATCATCTTCTGGAAGATCGGATGAAGCTGTTTTTCCAAACAAAACATTGTCTCCGGAAAGCAACGACTTGATCCGAAGACTTGTTTGAGTGCAACAATTTGATCGAAGCTTGAGAAATTGCCTCATGTTCCCGACGTCATAAATTAAGGAATAATATATGTTTTGTTTTGTTTTTTCCCCTTTCCAAGGACAATGTTTTAATACTAATTCCACATTGATAGAAGTTGCACGTACGTGAATCGTCTACAGAAAAAAGAAGTATTCATATGAAACGCATTTCTTACTATTGTAACTTATTGTGTCTTATAACTTACTTATTAACAAAAAATAAAAAAATTTAAACTTGCTTTTGACGATCACAAAACTGTCTTCTATATCACTCTATTACACTGATTTACCCATCACAGTTACTACATGCTTAAACAATTATAGATAATCTGCATGTGATATCACGTATCCAAAAAAAAAAAAAAAAAAAAGACGCACTTCTCAACTTGGTATAAGCAGAAAGTAACAATTCTCGAAAACTTAGTAATTTATAATGTATTATTTCCTATATACAGGATGTCCCAGAACTTCGTGTACAAACTTTGAGGAGTGGTAGAGAACACCGTTTGGAACCACAATTACATAGGAACGCATGGGCGGAAACATCATCCTCATATGTTAACCCTTTCACAGACAATTGTATGTCTGTAAAACTACAAAATTTTTACTACAAAATGAGCAATGACACCAGAATTTTAATATGATTTTTCCAATTATTATATATATGAAATGTATTTTTTTTCTTCTTTGCAAAAACATTTTTCCGCGATTTCTGATATCATTCATATTTTTCCACATTTTAGCAATTTCTAATAGCTACTAAGATACTTGATTTTAAAGAAACATAATTTTAAACTTAATTTAAAATTAAATCATTTCTTGTACACTTTTCTGTGTAATAAAGCATTCTATACTGTTTTCCTCCATATGTGCACGAAAGTGAAATTTTATATTCAATAGTATTTAATTAACATAAATAATTGCAGCATTTTGAATTGATTGCAACAATGACTGAGTGAGCATAATTTTACTCATAATCCTTTAATTTTGACGACTAGTGTAAGTTGTTTATGGACACACCGGAGAAATCGCATAGCGTGGATCGTCGTCACTGCAGCACACTCCAATGCCAAACTCCGTATTTTCAAACGCGTCTGCAAATACTTTTTATGTGATTTTTGACTGTACAACGAAGTTAGTAGCCCCCATTTCGAATAACGGCGTGAATAACTTCCTCCTGTGTTATAAATTGATTTAAAATTCATCTTCTTTCTTTTTTTACTTTCTTCTATCTTCAATAGAAGAAAGTATCGTAAACGAAATTTTTTTGACTTCCGGTTTTCGACGATTTTACACGTTTTAGAGGTCAGAGATTCCAAAAAACATGTTTTTACAAAATGTCTGTCTGTCCGTGTGTCTGTGTGTGTGTGTCCGTATGTCGCCATTCTATCATCAAAAAGTGCATGAAGTTATGCATAGAATTGAACCAAATTTTTTGTGAATGTTTTTGGCTGTGTCAAATAGGTCCTCCTTCAGTTTTGAAATATTCCGCCAGAAGGGGGCGCTGCAATCGCGATGTTTGTGCCATTTTCAATATTGTACCGACCAAAAGTATATGAAGTTATGCATCGAATTGAACCAATTTTTTGTGTAAGTATATGGCTATGGCTTTTTGGTCCTCCCTGAATTTGAAAAAAATCCGCCTGAATGGGGCGCTGCAATAGCGAATTTTATGTCATTTTCAATATTGCACTAACTAAAAGTGTATGAAGTTAATTCTAGAACTGAGCTAAATTTTTTGTATATGATTATTTTTTGGTAAGGCAAGTAGGTCCTTCCTTAATTTGAAAAAAAAATCTGCCTATCATTTTATTGTCCATCAGCTCGTGCAGAGACGGAAATTCGTTTTTACTCCGATTAAATGACTGAAGCAGAAATTTAAGATGAAAATCAAAGTTGGTATGGTATTGAATTAAAATTTTTAAAGCATTAAAATGAGTAACTATTTTTTTAAAGTATTTAAATGTACGTATTTAGATAGTACATACGTAAATAGAAAGTTTTGGGATTGGCACATCCAGCTAGTTTTCTTTTTTCTCCCGTGTGACGTCATAATCTGAATACGTATTTTCGCCTTTTAAATATGGTTAGCGACAACAAGTTCTATTACAATTTTTGTCCCACTGAAAGATCACTAATAACCGTCTAAGTTTGCCTGATGAATATCTGAAAAGCCCGTACAAAAAATTGTTTGTTTCTTACCGCATTGAAACTAAAGACAAATGCTTTTATAAACCAGCTTAAATTTCTTTTGTACTATGACATCTAAAATCTGAAGAAAGAAGTTAAAAAACAAAAGTTCTTTATTTTTTACGGTATGTTAGAAAAGCATAAAACTTTTTGAGTATATTTTCAGTTAAATCGAATTAATTTTTTTCTTCTCAGTACTCTGAACTGTATCAGCTACAATGGCTTATATTTCTGTAGTTAAGTATCTACATTCAGGTAAGCTAAATTTTCCCGTTTGTGAAAAAGTACTTACTTTTAATCCATTAATTAATATTAGTTATTTAACATTCTGCCACTCAATATGAATGGGTACCATGTAATTTATAAAATGTAACTATGTTGTTTCATTATTTTTTTTTTCATTTCTTAATGCAAAAAAAAAATTATGCACACTTGAAAAAAATTAAATAAAAGAAAATAAAGAGAAATTGCTTTGATATATGTCCTATTTTTTAATATATGTCCTTTAATATGTTTCCTGTTTGCTTTAATATATGTCCTTTCTATATTATAAAGGCGAAACATATCTGTGCGTAACGCATACGTTATTTTGCGAATGGCAACACTTTCCCCTGCAATTTCGGTTTTGCAATTTTCGCAACTGCAAATCTTACATTTCTAAACATAGCACATTCTTAATTTTTACACCGTCGTATAGATAAAGAAATGAATTTTTAAATGCAATTTGTTTGAAAGCTGTATCTCAATTTATTTTTGAGATATTAATTTTTTTTATAGTTTTTAATGGCAATTTTGTCATTGTGGCAACAGAACCACTCCATTTTCTCTTAAAATTGAAAAGAAAAAAATAGAAATTAAAATGCGCAACATTTTTCCATGCAATTTCGGTTTTGCAATTTTCGGTACTGCAAATTTTACACATCTAAACACCGTGCATTTTTAATTTTTACACCGTCGTATAGAGAAAAAAATATACTTTTAAATGCAATTTGTTTCAAAGCTGTATCTCAATTTATTTTTGAGACATAATTTTTTTTTTTTTTTTTTTTTGTAATTTTTAGTATTAGTTTTGTAATTGTGGCAACATAATCATTCCATTTTCTCTTAAAATTAAAAATAAATTAATAAATAAAATGCATATACTATTTTAAAAGTATCGTCTGTTATTAAATCCGGTGAATTTCGGTTATATTATTTTTTAATAATTTGAATAATTGGGTTTTATAGTATTTTGTTAATTTTATCTTAAAATAATATTTGTTTGAGAGTTAGACTGAACAATATATGATGTATTTTTTACTGTGACTAATTATCTAGATTTATTATAAATCAATGAAACAGTTATTTTTTAAAGATTTTCTTTCGTCGAATTTCGACGGGTTCCACCTCGTTTATTTAATTCTAAAACTAAACCAGTTTTTTTTTTTTTACTTTTGTGCACTATAAAAGTTTATAATGATTTAAAAATACAAAAAAAATATTTTTCAAAATCGATGCAAACATTTTTTTTTTTTTTTTGAAGTATTTGCTTAATTAATGGCTGCGTGATTTCATTTACAAATTTTAAATTAATCAAAGTAATGAGGAATTTAAAAATAATAATTGTGGCTCGTTTGCACACTTAAAAAAAAAAAAAAAAAAAAAAAAAAAAATCATTCTTTTATATTATATCTTGTGATAAGGCTATTTTTATATTCTAAATAAATTCATTTGCATTAATTAATTGCGAAATTCTTATAATAAGATACTGAAATATCTAATTCATTGATTCAGTTTTCAGTTATTTGTATTTTAAAACTTACTGATGAACAAACAATAAAATGACATGCGTCTGTGTTTATTAATGACGAATTCAAAAAGAATAAACTGAGTTCTTTATTAACTGCCAGACATTTTATGTCAGTTTCCAAGCGCAGACAATCTTTTAGAACAAAGACACCCTTAAGAGTAAACGAAGATAAAAGCAAACGATAACTTTCACTTCATTAGCTTTTCTTTCATTTTAATTTAAGCCTCTCTGACTCTCTTTTTAGGATTCCTCTCAAAAATAATAACAAAAAGGTTTTAACAATTTTGAAATTTAGAAGAATTAAGTTTAACACATTATTTTTTGTTGATAGGTTTAAACCTTATGTCCCTTCGGAGATGTGTCTTTCGTTTTTCCCTCTATAAAAATTCGAGTGACTCCACTTGTCTTACCGAACACTTTAGAAGCTACTTTTAAATTCAGATTCAGATAATCCAAAAGCAACTGGATAAACGTGTAATTTAACATATGCAATTTATTCTACTAAAATACTGCAAATCTTATACTATAATGCGAGCAAAAATTGTGTGTGTGTGTGTGTGGGTAAATTTTATCTCAAAAACGGCTCTAACGATTTTCGCAAAAATTTGGATTTTACCATTTTAGGGCACGAGAAGACCATTGGGCTAGGTCCCATGTTCGGGAAAATTCAATTACTGGGTCATTTTGGGTCATAATGGGTCAGGATATAGCTATTTATATCTATAGAACGGCTGGATCGATTTTAAGGAAATTTTGTACCCAATCGTTTTTTGGTACGAGAAAACTATTGAGCTGCGTCACATGTTCGAAAAATTTCGATTAGTGGGTCATTTTTGGGTCATTATGGGTAAGCCATTTTTATCTAAAAAACGGCTCTAACGATTTTGACCAAATTTTATATTTTATTGTTTTGGATTACAAGAAGACCATTGGGTTAGGTAACATGTTCGAGAAAATTCGGTTAGTGGGTCATTTTTGGGGTCATTGTGGGTCGTGCTATTTTTATCTAGAGATTTTCTCCCGCAATTTTGACTAAAAAATTGCATTCTATGGTTTTCGGGCACGAGAAAAACATTGGGCTAGGTTACACATTCGAGAAAAAATTTTAATGGGTCATATTGGGTCATTAAGGGTCTGGGTCAAGCTATTTATATTTAAAGAACGGCGGGATCGATTATAATGAAATTGTGTACGTAACAGTTTTTTGACATGAGAAAACTATTAGGCTAAATCAGATGTTTGAGAAATTTCGACTATAAGGGTCATTTGTGGGTCATAATGGGCCATAATGGATCATGTCAAGCTATATTTAAAGAACATGTTGATTGATTTTAACGAAATTTTGTAAATAACATTTTTTTGCAACGAGAAAATCATGGGGCTAGGTCACACATTCGAGAAATTTCGATTAATGGGTCATAAAGGGTCATAAATGGTCTGGGTCAAGCTATTTATATTTAAAGAACGGCGGGATCGATTATAATGAAATTTTGTACGTAACAGTTTTTTGACATGAGAAAACTATTAGGCTAAATCAGATGTTTGAGAAATTTCGACTATAAGGGTCATTTGTGGGTCATAATGGGCCATAATGGATCATGTCAAGCTATATTTAAAGAACATGTGGATTGATTTTAACGAAATTTTGTAAATAACATTTTTTTGCAACGAGAAAATCATGGGGCTAGGTCACACATTCGAGAAATTTCGATTAATGGGTCATAAAGGGTCATAAATGGTCTGGGTCAAGCTATTTATATTTAAAGAACGGCGTGATGGATTATAACGAAATTTTGTATGTGACAGTTTTTTGACATGAGAAAACTAATGGGCTAAATCACATGTTTGAGAGATTTCGACTATGAGGGTCATTTGTGGGTCATGATGGGTCATAATGGGTCATGGTCAAACTATATCTAAAGAACAGGTGGATCGATTTTAATGAAATTTTGTATGCAACATTTTTTTGGCACGATAAAATCATTGGACTAGGTTACATGTTCGAAAAATTTCGATTAATGGGTCATTTTGGATCATAAAGGGTCTGGGTCAAGCTATGTATAATTAAAGAACGGCAGGATCAATTTTAACGAAATTCTATATGTAACAATTTTTACAAACGAGAAAACTAATGGACTAAGTCACATATTCGAGAGCTTTCGATTATAAGGGTCATTTGTGGGTCTTAATGAGTCAAGGTCAAGCTATATCTAAAGAATTGGTGGGTCGATTTTAACGAAATTTTGTATACAACATATTTTTGGCATGAGAAAATCATTGGGGTAGATCACATGTTCGAGAAATTTCGCTTAGTGGGCCACTTTTGGGTCATTCTAATTTTATCTAGACAACGTTTCGCGCAATTTTGATTAAATTTTGTATTTTATCGTTTTCGGTCACAAGAAAATCATTGGGTTAGGACAGATTTTTGAGAAAATTCGATCAATGGGTCATTTTGGATTGTAAGGGGTCAGGGTCAAACTAACTATATCTAAAAAGCGGCTCAATCGATTTTATCTAAATTTTGTATCTAATGTTTTTCGGCATGCTAAAACTAAAGAGCTAGGCCACACGTTCGAGAGATTTCGATTATAAGGGTCATTTGTTGGTCATGATAATTTTATATAGAAAATGGTACTCACCATTTTGACTATGCTATGTATTATATCGTTTTTGAGCAAGAGAAAACCATTTGGCTTGGACACATACTCGCGAAAATTCTATTAGTGGGTCATTTTGGGTCTTAATGAGCTAGGGTCATTCTAATTATATATAACAACGACTCAATCAATTTTACCTAAATTTTTAAACAAAACGTTTTTTGTCACGTGAAGACTATTGGGCTGAGTCGCATGTTAAACAAAATTATATTAGTGGGTCATTTCGCTTCATTGCTGAATGCTGCCAAGCTAATTTTACCTAAAAAATGGCTTAAACGATTTTGATTCAATTTTATATTCTACTGTTTTTGATTACCTGAAGACGATTGAGCTATGTCACATGCTTGATCAAATTTGATTAGTGGCTCATTTTGGGTAATACGGGTCAGGGTCACGAGAATATGGCAAAAGCCAATAACTTGGTGATATTTGACAAAATATTGGCGACATATGGCCAAAAAATCGACTATAAAAATTACGAAAACCAAAACAAGTATTTGGAGCCAAATGAAAAGAATGCCTCCAAATTTTGCTGTATCTAGCAAAAAATATTGTCTTTCAGAATGTAAAGAATTTTTTTATACATTCTTACAAGGATTCGAGATGCATGGTTAAACCAATCAGAGTCGAGCTAAAAAAGTGATTTAGATCGATGTCCTTTCGTTGTAAAATTTAAAATAAAATAAAATTTATAAATATGCGCTTAAAAACATAGTTTTCTTATTGATTGTTTTTCTAAATCATACTATTATAAACATGTTTTACAGTAATAATACAGAGTTAATGATACAGTGAAAATACTATATCGAGTTGAACACAAAGTTAATTTTGACCGAGCTAAGCTCGGTCTCCCCTGCTAGTATATAGTAAATTTTTAATAATCGGATTCACAAACTGATTTCACTTTCGATAAAGTGCATAATTTTTGAGAAATCGAGGATGGGCAGGGGTTTTTTCTTCGTTTTGGTCAGAAGGGCAAAAAGTGCTTTAGCGCCAAAACTATTCTTGAAGAAATAAAAGTTAATGTATGTATTTTATAGGAAATTTTATCTGCTTTAATTTTGTAACTGGTTTTTTGTCAATAAAATGCACATTTTTTGATATACAGTGATACCTCTAAATAAAAGACACTCCGAATAAGGGAACCTCCATTTAAGGGACAAATCTTCCGGTCCCAATCCCTTTATACAGGACGTGTAATGTATGTACCTCTGAATAAGGGGCATTCGATTTAAGGGACACTTGAAGATGAGATTAAAAGGACTGGCTTTTGAATTTCAGATAATGAAGAAGTTTGAGTTACAAATGAAAAAACAGATTTTTGCGAATTTATTAAACTGACAGACAGTCATGTTGAAAAAAAGGCATACGACACAATTGACAAGCATTTATTTACCCACAATTTTGATTCGACTTCAGTGCGTTTATCCCCATTGAAAGTAAAGCTGAAAATTATAAGGATGATTCTGAAAGTGAAGAATAAAAGAAAATTGTGAAATAAAGAACTTCACAAATTCTTTAAGGCTATTCTCAAATCCAAAAAGGCTATTTTTATGACAAAAGTTTTAATTTATTTTTATTCAGAAATGCATGAATCTAGCAGGCGTTATTGTTCAGTGTCAATTATGTAAACAAACTGTTTTTTCTGGGTTTTTTTCCATTTGAAAAAAAAAAAAACGCAATAAATTTTTTAAGCGATATTGTCAACATAGGTGTTTTGAACCGAATTTATATGCAGAAGAAGAATAAGTATTCAAGAAGGGGTGAAAAATGTCTATCACATGATCAAAATCACTTATAACTCAATAGGTAATTTATTCAAAACTTAAAAACGCAGTTTGATTCCAAATCGCTTCCGTAGTCAGAAGCTCCAATTTTATACCTTTCTGTTAAAAAAGGAATTTGCAAATGTGTCAAAACGTTTTCTGCTTAATGAGTTGAGTAGTTGTGAGATTTGTAGCCTTAAAATACACAAAACAGTTGAATAGTTTTTTGTATTTTTGTTTTTTTAAATACTGCTGATATGGAAGAACTAAATCTATAAGTATGGTAAACTTATGATCTAACACTTGAAAAATTTATAGTGAAAATTTGAAATTTTCAAAACAATCATTTTTGATTGATTACTTCAAGTATGATTCTTTTAAATGTTTTTATACTTTTTGCATGCATACAGTTTGCATAAAAAATACAAATCATTTAATGATTTAGTAATCAATTAAAAGTTTTAATTAATTCTCTATACCTTTTGTGTCTGATTAACATATTTTATATACTTTGAGTAAATTTTAAACTTCACCTTTAATGTATTGTTATTTTCATATCCTTCAAGACGATTAATTAAAAAAAAGATTATAAAAACTCCGAATAAGAGGCACCTCTATTTAAGGGACAAAAGTTCCGGTCCCATATATGTCCCTTATTCGGAGGTTTCACTGTATTAGCAAAAAACTGATTTTCGTGACCTTTGACCTCAAATATCTGGCGACGAATACACTAGATTTTATGAGACTTTTAGATAACTTTTAGAATGTCAAAATAAAGATGTTTGCAAAGTTTCAGCTTGCTGTCTTTCGCTTCATTTCGAGGTTGAATCCCTATTTGACTGGACTAGAAAGCGTTTTCCCATTTCATCCGAGTGAAGCTCAGCCTATCAGGTACTGAATTTAACATTAAAGTTCCAAACTTCAAACCGGCATAATTCCTAAACTAATTGACTGAATGGTTTCACATAAGTTATCTGAAAGTAAATTTTATTGAAAAATCTAATTATAAAGCAAAACTATGTTATTTAGTATTAATTTTTTTTTTAATTGGTACAATTTTTGTGCGTGGACAATCTCCTAAGTAAAATTCAGGCATAGCATTAATTAGTAGACATTACTAATCGTCTGGTAGAATGTTGCTATAAACGCCTTTTCTTTTAACTGCACCATTTTAATTAAAACAGAAATCCTTAATATAATATTTGAAAACATTTATAAAAGAAATGTACTTATAAATTTATAATAGAAAAATATTTTTGCAAACAGAAAATAAAAATAGTCACTTATAGTAGACCTACTAAAACTAGTCATGTACTAGTCAACTAGTCGCTTTCTAGTTTAAAACTAGTCATGTAGTTACGCAATAATTTGGGACAGAGATAGAATGGGGAAATTCTTTTATTATTATTATTATTATTTATTAAAAATAGAACCTGAAAAGTAATAAATAAATGAAAAGAAAGCGCGAGGTCACCACCAAAACAAGCTCTTTTCAGTACAAAAGTATTTTCGCAATCGGAATATCCAAGTCAATGCTCAGACATGCATTAAAAAAGCATAGAAATGAACTATATAATATCGTTTATTTGAAGTTGGTTAATAATAGGCACAATCTCAAAATTCCAGATAAACAATGTCTCAAAGTCTTAAGTTTCTTATGCAAATCTGAAGTAAGTCACAAATTTTCTCGTTTAGATGCGAGTCTTTTACGCCCATTCTTAATTGACAGTTGTGGGTAAATCAGATAAGGTTAAAATTTTATTCTAATATATGCGTCTGATGCTGAAAATATGTTCTTGTGTAATTATATGGAATAATTTCACAACTTCTTGAATGCTTTCAAATTCTTCGTATTACACATTGCTTAATCCAAATAAGTCGGTTTAAACAGTAAATTTCGAATAATGAGAAATTATTTTATAATGACCTTGTGTTGAAATATTTTAATTTAAATAAACTTCTGTACATTAATTTAGTGAATTTTTGGCTCTCAATTTCTAAGAAATGTTTCTGTTGTTAATTAGCTCATGAAAGTATAATGTTCTCTGTTTTGATATAATAAATTTTTTGAAAAATTTGAATAGTTTTCCGAATAGTGTTTTGATAGAGAAATGTAAACTCTTCCAGTCACAGTCAAACTATGATGAATAGTTTGGTGATTTATCGAAAAACCTGGAATCATTTAACTTGAAATATTAATTTTATAAAATCGGTAAAATAAACAAATACAAATAATGTTTAGTAAATTATTATAATATATGATATATTTTACTAAATTAAAGCATTTAATTTTTAGATGAAAACTGGACACAATGAAGGAAAATTTCATTTAAAAAATCTATTTTTAAAAAATTGATACATATTTTTTAAAAAATGAAAGTTTCTTATAATAAGCCACCTGTGGGCCAGTCCGTCGCACCGTAGTTTCTTGCGATTACAGTAAACTCTGTTTAAGGTGAACTTTGTGTAAGACGCAAATCTGTGTAATGCGGAAAATTATGAAGCCCCACGCAGAACGATTCACTACGGTGTGATGTGAGCGAAACATTTCCTAGATCAACTGGGTTTCATCTTAGACAGCATTTACTATTTTTTTTTAATACTTTTTTCTTTATTTTTCAATTAGTTGCATTTTTAAACAAACAGCCTGTTTTAATGTAATGTAATATGTACACTGCCATTAATCTGTCTAATTTTTTATTATAATATCATTCATGGTTGCGTATTATATACGTATTCAGAAAAAGTGAAGTTGATATCAGAAATAATGTAAATGATAAATATATTTTTTAAAAAAACCTTTTTAATTTTTTTAAAGTTTTAATCACAGATTTTGTAAAGTACTGAGTAAAATTTCTTTCACTATATTATTATAAATCAAACACGTTTTACAGTAATCGGTCATATAAAACAGTCCCTTTTTCCCCCCTTTGCATGCATTTATAGCAAGAAAGAAATCGATTGTGATTTTTGTTTCCTTATCTATTTATTTTTTTTAATCATTTGTAAAATGCTTCTTTCTTTCGGTCAAGAGATATCTGAATACTGGTGATGTCCGCTTTTTATTCGTTGTCTGATTGGTCCATATTTAATGTCCAGAAATGAAAAATGAGCAGGTTTACTAAATAAGGTTTCACTGCGCAAGTGTGAAAGTAATAAAAATATGATTTGCATAATGTGTTAGCTAAATGTATAGAGCAACTTTAGTGAAATTCTGAAAAAAATTGCTTGAAACTTCTGAAAATTATCGTCGATAAAATAAGCTCAAAATCCGTTATTTTCAAAATGAAACAAAAAGATGAGGCGCTGTAACCGTATTCCATTGATTAGTGCCTACACAATATTGCACGTGTTACTGTATTTGGATACAGCACCTCGTCTTTTTGCTTCATTCTGGGAATAGCGGATTTTGATCTTATTCTGTCGACGATAATTTTCAGAATTTTCAAGCTATGATTTTGAAACTTTAAGAAAAGTTGCTCTATACATTTAGCTAACACAATATGCAAATTAAATTTTTATAGAGTTGACGCATACGCAGTGAAAATGTATTTAGTAAACTTGCTTATTTTTCATTCAATTATTAATATATTTTAATTTCGATTACAGGATGTTATGTATAATGTTGATTATCATATTTTCTGAAAGGAACCTTGTTTTTTATTAAGAACTTTGCAAATTATAAGCAAAAAACTTGGCATAATTTTGGACCGTTTTTATAAAAATCCTAATTTCTCTACGAGTATACATGCTATAATCATAAAAATAACACATTTTATTACAATAAACGTCTTAATCATAATCTGCAATTTGAACGCTTATTTATTTATTTTATTTTTTAATCATTTTGAAAATGGTTGTTTCTTTCGGTCTAGAAATATCTGAATACTGGTGATGTCCGCTTTTTATTCGTTTTCTGATTGCTCCATATTTAATATCCAGAAATGAAAAATGAGCAGGTTTATTGAATAAGGTTTCACTGCGCACGTGTGAAAGTAATAAAAATATGATTTGAATAATGTGTTAGCTAAATTTATAGAAAACTTTAGAGAAATTCTGAAAAAAATTGCTTGAAACTTCTGAAAATTATCGTCGATAGAATAAGCTCAAAATCCCTTATTTTCAAAATGAAGTAAAAAGATGAGGGGCAGTATCCATTATCCATTGCTTAGTGACAATATAGCATATACAATATTGCACGTACTATTTGCGCATGTTTGGATACAGCCCTCCATCTTTTTTCTTCCTTTTGGAAATAACGGATTCTTATTCTATCGATGATAGTTTTCAGAATTTTCAAGCTATAATTTTGAGACTTTCACAAAAAGTTACTCTATACATTTAGCTAACACATTATGAAAATTATATTTTAATAATATTCTAATATAAATTTATATTTGTAAACCTGCTCATTTTTCATGCAATTTTTAATTATTTGTTAATTTTGATTACAGGGTATTATGTACAATGTTGTTTGTCATATTTTCGGAAAAGAATACTTTTTTCATCTGAAAAGAACATCTCTCAAGAAAGAGAAAGTAAATAAAGAAGTTTGTGGGACCAAAGTTTTCGTATAATGATTCATTTCTGTTTAATGAATTCTCAGAATTGATTATCTGTAAGACAATTTAGTCTTTCAATTTTTAGTTAAACACGGGAATGCTATACAAGTAGTCCTCTGAAAGTGAAATCCGGAATACGTTTTGTTTGTTAGGAGGTTTTATTGATTTTTTTTTTATTTATTGCTTGTTAGTTTGTTTTTTATCCTTTTCTTTCAAGTTTCATCGTTTTGCGATATTTCAGAGATGTGAAATAATACGAACTGGAGAACAATATACAGAATTCTGCAAGTAAAGTGTAAGTTGCAGGAAATAATATTGGAAAATCAACTCAGAAATAAACTTAAGAAATGAGGAAAAGGCTCTTTTTTTTTAAGTTTCCTCATTGCTTGTTCATTACAAATTTACTATCTATAAAAATTTAATATCGTTAGTACGTAGGCATTTTATAAAATCATAAAATGATTTTAAAGAATCTAAAATTTTGCATACAGCACGACAGTGCTGTTAGCTCAGATGCATCTCTAACGTTAAAGTCCAAAGTTTGCCTCATAATAACTTTAAAACCATTCATCGGATAGCGACGAAATTGAAAAGATGGAATATTATACTCTATCCCCCAAAGCGACGAAATTGAAAAGTTGAAGTGTCCTACTCTAGACCTCAAATTTTAAGAAATTTCATCCAGATCCACCGATTAGTTATGAAGATCCAGAACCCCTGTTTCGTCTCTTCTTTTTCATCATGAAACAAGATATAAGGAAAACAACTCAATTATAACTCTGAGTAGGACAGATTAAACGATGTGTAATAGCTTGTTCAAAAGCTTTTAATTTAGGTATGTGCCTTTCGAAGGTTCTGTCAAAAAATATCCCATATTAAGGAAATGACACCCTTTTAAAATTTATATAGCACCATACCTTCCATAATTTAACATTATAGAAATCTCTACTTTTTAATTGCTAATTCAATAATTTCTTTCGAGTTGCCATTTTTTAAAAATAGTTCAATAAAAATTTAGATTCTTCCGATAGATTTTTCTATTTTTGAAACTGACGTCATTCGAAACAGAAAATATATATTTTTCATGAACTATATGTATAAAAACTGTAACTAAATATATGTTAAAAAAAAAAAAAAAAAAAAAAAAAAAAAAAAAATCGCACTTTTATTTGAATGTTTTCGAAGTCAAAACAGTTACTATAATACAGATATTTCAATTACAAAGGGGTAATTTAGAAAAAAATCCTTCTATATATAAAAAATAACGATTTGGAAATGGAGCTATGGAAATCTGTGTAAATAACAATAGCAAATGAAAATCTGCGTAGATACCGCGAAACTGTAAGGATGGAGGGCGGTTCTGTCGCGAAATGTCGCCAAGTTTGTCCAACCAAAATTATGCATTAAAGTTACGTCATCTTGGCGCTATTTTTCCATTATTTCGCCAAACTAATAGGTCTACTAATAACTTTAACTTAATACTGCTTGTTAGTTGAAGTTGGTTAATCAAATTCCTAAAAGGATCTAAAAAGTTGTGAAATCATATGAAAAACTGGTGGAACCAGTGAGAAAAGTAGAGCTCAATCTAAAAAAATATTACATTAAAGATTGGCAAATATTTTCAATTTTAAAAAGTGTGTAGAAAAGAAATGGAATTAGATTATCAGTAAAACTCATGAAATTACCCAAATTTTTATGAACTGAAAATATCGACTGGGTTTTACTGGTACCTTTTAGTCAGAATCATACTATTATCCTCTTAAAATAATTACTGGGCACAGTAGTTAACAGAATGTATAATTATGTTGTCTCAAATTAGCTAAGCTCCACAACGCTAAATGAATGTAAACCATTAAGTAATGATTAAATTATAACATTAATGTAGTCAGGTTGTTGAGGAATTGATGTAGGTATTATAACATTAATATAGACAGATTGTTGAGGAATTTATGTAGGTAAATATTTCTGAACACAAATATTTAGTATATTGTTGAATCGTATTTGTTTAAGTTTTTGGGTTTACTTGGAGCTTTAATCTTTCACTTTTCAATAACCCCTGGAATAGAATTTTTTCCACGCTTTGTATTGAACGGACCGTTTAGGTTCTTATTC
Organism: Maratus speculifer; assembly: GCA_964019185.1. Taxonomy (NCBI): domain Eukaryota; kingdom Metazoa; phylum Arthropoda; class Arachnida; order Araneae; family Salticidae; genus Maratus; species Maratus speculifer. The sequence continues at coordinate 221,055,685 of OZ025291.1, forward strand.
TCTGTTACATCAGCCTATAACTTAAAGAACTATAAGTTATGGTCATTCCACTTCATAACTTTATGAACCCAAATTTTTAAATTAGTTATGGATTATTGGGATATGGAGTGTATTAAAAATGCCTTTTTTTTCCCTGACTGATTTTAAGGCACTAGAAAAGCTCGGTCCACATTTTCAGCTAACAAAAATTTGAGTAATTTCACGAGCTTTACAGATAATCTAAACATTAATTCCATTTATTTTTTACGCACTTTTTTAGAGTGAGAATATTTGCCAATTTTTAATGTAACATTTTTATAGATCGAGCTCTACTTTTCTCTCTGATTCCACTAGTTTTTCATATGATTTAATTATAATGGATGTTAAGTTTAAAATATTAACTTAGCTTCAAAATCCAATGCTTAGTTCATATATAACAGATTCTTAAATGCGGAATTATTACTGTATGGAACACAATTATTATACACGTATGAAAAAGAAATGAAACAAGAATGAAATAATGAATCCTTTTTCTGGTGAAATAAGGAAATGTAAGACAAATATTCCACAAGCATTTAATAAACAACGCAATAAAACATTTACCTATTTTTTTAAGACTTGGTTAGCTAAGCTTTATGCATCTTTTTATTGTTATCTAAACATTTTATTTTGATCAATGTTGAAACTATTTATTGAGTACTGACCCTATTCCGATTTGACATCGCTGTCAAGGAAACGTAAACATGTGAAAACCGGAAATGCTCCTGTTTATGTTTCTATTTACAAAAAAAGAAAATAGGACATTGCCTTTTTCAGCAGCTACAAAAAATGGAACTTCGATAATCTACAATTATGTATGTATGTCCTAGATTTTCTCAATAACCAGTTTTGAATGTAACTCTTTATCCTACAATTCTAACATATCAGAAAATATTTTGAGTTAAAAACAATCATCTTATTCAACAGAATTTTTATTTTATTTTGTTTTATTTTATTTTTTGGAGGGACATGTCATGATTTTTAATATATGATTACTTTATGAGAGCTATATGCGAGAGATGATGGTAACTGGAGTGCCTTTATAAATAAACAAATGCTTTTAATCTAAACATATAATAAAACAGTAGGACCCGGTGTGTCTGTACATTGAAGATAATTGACAAAAATGGAGTCAGGGCGATAAAAGAAAACCAATGAAACACAAAAAAAATTTTTTTGAATTTTTTGTCTGTCTGTCTGTCTGTCTGTCTGTCTGTTTGTTCGAGGTTATCTTCGTAACTACTCAATGGATTTTTATGCGGTTTTCACTAATGAAGAATGCACACTCCCGGGCAGTGTATAGGCTTTGTTTCATCAAAATCGGACAACAGACAAAAAAGTAACAAAAAGAAACAAAAGAAACTATTAGGTGCGCTGCTCACGTTTTTTAGTACATAACGTTTTTTAGTACATATAAAATCCAATAGATGTCACTGTGCGATTTTAAAACGCGCTATCGTTATGTTTTCGCCAGTCTACTTAAGTATGAGAAAGTTTCAAGCTGGCTGTCGTTCCATGTGGTTTAGTCGGTAGAACGTCAGTGCGCCATACTGATGGCCCGGGTTCGATTCCCAGCATGGAATTTTTTTTCACTATGTTGGCATTAACGCCTATAAGCAATTAAAAGAATTTGAAATATTGTATTCAAGGCGAATTTTCTCTCTGGGAAAATTTCCTTGCATTAATATGTCAGTGTAATTTTTTTTTCGATTTAATTTTTTTTTTTCGAAACTTTGTTTTTCTTAAAAAATTACAGTAAATATTTGATATTTCCCAACGTTTTTTGAATGATCGACTTGCTTTTTTTTTTTTTTTAATGTATGTCTGAACCTTATCTAACTACTTCTTCAAGATTTCTTTAGATAAACCGACCAGCGTAGCGGGCGAAGGCCGCTAGTCTATCAATAAACTTTGAATCTTCAAAACGATTTGTTTGACAAAAAGTTAGCGTACTTCCTTTTACTTCCTGCAATGAATTTTCTGCAAAGTATCAATATTCGAACTTTTTGAAACCGGAATCGTCTTTTGAAAGCTGTATATATGCTCCTTAAATGTGTTAGATTATAGTTTTTCTATATTTTAAATAAAAATTTCGGGGGAAAAACTTTAAACATTGAAAAAAAAAATGTGGTAGTGATTCACGAAAACGATTTTGTTTCAAACATTTAATATTCATATTTTTCAAAATGGGTTGCAGATTTTGAAAAGGCACGGTCTGTTACTTTTAGTTTTCATTCGCTTGGTTAGAAACAAAGATTTAAATTTTTTTAAATTACAGAAATCGCAAAAAATCGCGAAAGTGACTTAAATATTTTTTAATAGAAGGCTTCGTTATAATAAACAAGTAAGAAAAATCATGCGTTAAGCATAGATTATGAAACACTTTCCAACACTTCCTGAAATCTTTAACAAAATTTTGTTATTTAGGGAAACAAGATGCTACTGTCCATCATAGCCAAATATGTAATGAAATACTTTTGAACAGCCCTGTTTTGATCCGTCGGTTGATATATACATACAATATAATGGGGAAATTTAGTTTAGCAAGAAAATGCCTAACTGGCTGAAATTTCTCTTGCAGTACTTTATTCTGATAGATGGAAAATACTTCAATACTTTTGTTCAGCCCTGTAATTTATTCATTATCTTTACTACACGCCAGTATTTTGTTAAAATTTAGTTCAAACAAACACATTCTTAAAGCTACTTAAATCACATTTCCAGAAATTATCACATATGGATGACCATGTAGCTAATTCTTTGCGTGACCCTTTATATCATTTTATCTATATTCTACAAACATTTCTTAGTAAACTGAAAGCAGTTCAACGTAAAAATGCATAACTACCACCTCTAAGTTAATTACTCTCATATTCAGTAACCTTTATGAGCTCTTTTGTGTAACCCTGTATATCAACTATAACATTTATATACACCATATAATTTGCAGACATTTTGCTAAACTTAAAAGTGCATATCATAAATGAAAATACATTTCAACCATCCATCAACTATCATCGATAATACACAGTATTTCGGATAAAAATATAAGGTTTGAAATATTTTGTGTGCCCCTGTAAAAGCTATGCACTTCATATTATGCGTTAAATATTAAGTCTCAGCGGCGTATGTCAATTTTATCACACTTGAAACCGTTTAACATTATTAAAATATGTCGCAAATAATTCCTTTCTTTATTATTGTGTAATGGAATTCTTTTGAGTGGCCCTGTAAATGAATAATAACTATTATTTTGGCAGCATATTTTACAAAATGCGTATTTTAGTGCATTTTGCGAATCCGTGTAAATTTGAATAAGCTTAACAGGGTGCAACACCTTTAAAATTCATTTGAAAAAAAAATTTCTCATTGGCCGTAATGTATCAGAAAACTTTTGACTATCCCTGTAAATAAACTAATCATAGTAGAAACTTCATTTTCAATAGGGTTCGTGCAATCAGAGTATATTTACGGGATTTAGAGCGTTGACAGACGGACAGACGAACAGACGAACCGAATGCATAAACATTTTTCAACTTTGTTGGAAAGTGTTAAAAATGAACGCAGATTTGGGTAAATTTGTTCAATTTGCTTTTATTTTCATTTACGAAGCCCATCCGAAATTTTAAAATCGCAGAAAAACGAAATCGCAAAAGTGAGTTTTATAAAGGAATTTTTTAAGTGTTAATATTCGTATTTTTAAAAGTATTACGTATCACAAAATGAGCATGAACGTTAATATGGCCTGGTATTTTTACTTTTTCTTAGGCTGATACAGATTATTAAAGATTTCGAGAATCGCGAAATGGCGTATGAAAAATGAATACTTTATTATTATTACTTTATTATTATTACTTTATTATTATTATTATTTTTTTTTTTTTTTTTTTTTTTTTTTTTACCGAAAGCAGCTTTTGAAAGAGCAAATTACATTCTTTAATTTGGTACAATCGGCTGTTCCGTATTTCTTTTTGTTCGGCGGATGCAAGTTTCATAAAAGTGGAACCGGCTAGGTGGAATATGAATTCGATGTTTCGTAATTATTATTTTTAATTATTATTACTAGTTTGCGGCATTTAAAATTTAAAAGTATGAAATTTACGAATATCTCATCCGTATTTCTCTATTTTGGACAGCACGTTCAAGAAAATGGCAAAGAAAAATGTCGATCTCGCACTCTCCGTATGTCTCTCTTAAAAGGTCGAAACTGAGCAAGGCGTTTGTTGATTTGCGAAATAAAGAATGTTTTTTAGGTGATTTTTAAATCTCGGCTAAATATTAAAAAATTAAAAACCTGAGACTTAAGTGCATCGGGACATGCCTTAGAGTAACATCATCCAAATTTTCTGACCTCCATATGAGACAGATTTCGCCCAAATACAGCGAAACTTATTATTATTATCATTACACTGTGAGAAAAATTCGTCAATATACACTAAGTTATCTTTATTTTTTCACGAATAATTTCCGTACTCCCAGAAAACATTTGTTCCGTCAATTCATTCCGAAAGTCTAAAAATGAGGAAGAGATTCCGTTTATTTCTAGCACGCATGCGTATTGGGTCTGGTAGTAATAAATTCCAATTTATTTTTAAATTGAAAAACAAAAAAATTTATAGATTAAGATATCTAATTTAGTTTAAAAAGACAAAAATGTTTTCGAATTTAAAAATAAGTAACAATTACTTTCTTCATTCATTCAAAAATTCTCACAATTTGTTATTCAAAGTTGGATAAGTTGAATAAAATTGAATTTACTAAGTTATTTATATAATAAATATTCGTATTTAAAATATACTTTAAGTGAACACATTTAAAAAATGTTTTAATTAAAAAATAAAATGCAAAAAAAAAAATTTATTATTCAAAAAAATGAATTCGAATAAAAATAGAACATCCATATTTTTCCTCTAGCAGTCTGCGTAAATATATTTAAAATTCACATTTTTATGCTATGTTAATACTAACGTATAAAAACATCACCCACAGTTTCATTAAAGACGAAATCTTGCTGAAATTAACTTCAAAATTAAGAGCTTTTTAACGAAATAGACCAAACCACACCCATATAAAAAATAAACGCTTTTAATTCAAAGCGTTTTCCTGCTGTACAACCATAGCACCGTGCCAGCGCGCTCGCCTTCCAACCCTGGGGATGGTGGTTCGATCCTCACGTCCGCCGCATTTATCTTTTCCAAACTTTTTTGAATTGACGGATATCTCATCTCTTTTGACGGAGTAAAAAATAAACGGATATTCGTGAATTTACAGACAATTACTGGCAGCAGTGCTGCCAGTACACTTTCTGTGAAAAGACGGAAGTTTTTTTTGAGAGTGTAGAAGACGCTCTACTGGCATCAAAGTAGATTAAATTGAATGTGAGTAGCAATAAAAGATTATCATAAAAAATAATCTGTTTTACCAAACTATTCTAACTAAAATACAGCAACTGGTAACCGTTAAGTTAATAAACAAAATATGAAATGCTAATAAAATAAGTGTTTTTGCTCAACTGGCAAGATAGTCGCGGATTAAAAAACTTCACTTGGGGTTGCGTTGATTTCTTTTTTAGTTGTTTGTTTTTCGGTTCTTTTAATTAACTTGACTCTTAATTGACTCTCACCTGCAAACAAAGCGACACAACTCTAAAAGATACATTTTGTGGATTATTATATTAACTAGGGTGCTCGCCCCCTGCTCGTTAAAGCTCGATAATCCCTATGAGTTGCGATGAAATTCACATTGGGACGTTATCCCAGCTTGCTTGCTATTTTTTGTGTCAACTCTAGCCAGAATGAGTGTTATTAAAAATCATTATAACAAATTGAATTTACAAATATTTTAATGTATATAAAAGTAATGGAAAACTTTATTGAAAATGTAAATAAAATTTATTTAAGTGGTGCTGCTAATGGCCATAAATCCTTTTAACATTATGAAATTTACAAATTTTTGGAATGCAAAATAATAAACCAATAAAGGACTTTGGAAATAGAATCAATTTAAAACCTCAATAAAAACACAACTAAAAATATTTTTACTTGGATTTCTACGCGATCCCACCTTGCTTCGCTCGCTCACCACTATAGCATCTATTCTAGCCAGAGTGAGTGTTATCACAAATCATTATAACATATAAAATTCACAAATATTTTTAACTAGCTGTTACCTGTGACGTCGTTCACGTAGCATTAAAAAAAAAAAAAAAAAAAAAAAAAAAAAAAAAGGACAAATGCTTTAATTAAGCAAAACGTTTCATTAACAATAATTTAAAACATGTATAACTAACACATATCTTATAGGAGGAGGCTATGCAGTAGTTTTTCTTTATAGGGGACTTAAAGAACTCAGTCAAATAAAAGGGAAATGTGTTAGATAATATGAACAATTGCGAAAATAAAACTGCAACCACTTATACTGTAGAACAACTGTAACGCACCCCAATTCTACAGAAATCATGTTGTAGTGCATTTCAGAATTCCATATCAAAGAAAGAAAAATCATGTGTTAAACCTAGGTAATAAAAAAAATATCCAACATTTCCATAACACATAACTTCGCCGGCCCATTCTTTTCTGCAGCTATGTATATGATCTATGTGTTTGTAAATATTCTAAATACAATGTTAAAATTTTGCTTAGTTAGAAAAAGTATAACGAAGATTAAAATTCACCTTTAGCAATTTCTAATAATAGACAGAAACGTACTTGAATTCTTTTGTACAATCCTGTATATTACGTGCAGATATTTATACGACCGCATATTTAGCTTAAATTACTCAAACAAAAAAACCGATTAAAATTATTGAATTCATATTTCCGGGAATCGCTATTGCACAGGTGACCATATATCCATTTTATTGTAAGTCCGATACATGATTTATTTAAATTCTACAAACATGTCTTATACCAAATGTAGCTGAAGTTCAGGGTGCATTAGTTTTTCTTAAAATACATACGATAATTGAAAAAGCTCTTCAGCAATCTTTTCTAATAGATCATACTTTGGATACAATATCTGAGATCTGGATACAGGTCCAAAATCTTTTATGCGTCTCTGTAAATGAACAACAAATGTAATGCAAATCATACTTAACTGCAAGCTTATTGTAGTAAATTTCAGCATTTATCATTGTATTGATTATCTCAGTATATTATTTTCATCATGTTTGAAATAGTGCAACGCAATTAAAATACACTGGGAATATTTTTCCACGTAGCCTATTATATTACCGAACATTTTTCTGTGATCTTGTAAATGAATGTTAAATCTTTGCATCCCATTTTCTACAGAAATTCTGTTTTAGTGCACTTCAGAAACTGATATCAATTTCAATATTATTAAAATAACCTTAATAAAATAACTTTATTAAAATACGCTGCAAATGGTTTTTCTTCACATACCATGATATATTGAAATACTTTTGAGCTTCCTGTACGCACACTATAAGTACTACACTTAGCATTTTCGATAATAAACATGTTCTTGTGAACCTTTAAAATGTATGTAAATTTCATTACATTTAAAATTATGTAACATTATCAAAATACACCACAAATGATTTTTTCGCCTTAGAACATAATGTAAAGTCTTCTTTTGAGTGCTCCTGTGATTCAGCTATAATTGCTACCTGGTTCATTTTCAATGCCACACATACTATGGCAAATCTCAATAACATTTATTATTTTCGTATGAATCCCACTATATTTACTAAAGTTAAAACACGGACAAACAGACGGCAGACCCCAGGCACTCGGCATCCGGTATACAGACAGGTTGAAGTCGTAAACACTTTTAGACCATGTTAGAAAGTGTCAAAAAGGGGGTAGTTTCCGTAAAACAAAAAACAAAAAGTGTTAGGAAAAATCTACTACAAAACTGTGTTTTAGGTAGCATTTTTGTATAATTTGTACATATATGCTTTGCATACCATAAAACTGTATAGAAATTTATTATAAAAAATATTTTTAAAAGTGTCAACATATTTTTACTTTTTAAGAGCTAAAAAATGTGGAATTAATATCCTTTTACAAACCTGTTTCCAGTACACTTCGAGCACATTATGCGAAACTGAGATATTGACTGAGGGAATGTATTTTCTCACAATTACGTTAAATCTTTGGATTTTAAGTCCGAAAGTGCATTTTTAAAGTGATTTTTATTTATATTTTCAGAATTGAACAATTTTAAGAATGAACACACAAAAATATATTTTTTTATTAGTTGAGCTTTTCTTACTTTCTAAGAATGATAAAAAGTATTTTTCATTGATCATTAAATAATTTACGATATGGATAAATTTACGTTATAAATTATTAACATTTTCTAGTCATTTAATATTTAACCTTTAAAAATAATAATAAAAAAAATAATAAAAACTTATTTCATTTTAAAATTTAATATTTATATTAAACACGCTCAGACGAAGAACTTAATTTTCTTTAAATAATAACTTTTGATATCATAATTCAATCTCCTTTCATTGCAACATCGGAGCATATTTATTTTATTTTCCACATGTGACGTCACAGTCGTCTCTTTTTAGCACTTACTCAAAATTACGTTGTCTATATTATAAAGGCCAAACGTATCTGTGGGTAACGCATACATCATTTTGCGAATGACAACACATTCCTATGCAATTCAGTTTTACAATATTCGGTACTGCAAAATTTATACTTCTTAACATTGCACATTTTCAATTTTTACACCTTCATATACAGAAAAATATGTACTTCTAAATGCAATTAATTTGAAAGCTGTATCTCAATTTATTCTTGACATATTACTTTTTTAATAGTTTTTATTACGAATTTTCTAATTGTGGCAACAGAAACGCCATTTTCTCCTAAAATTGATAAAAAGTATGTGATGATTTGAGGTTATGCCGGCTATTTGCTGCAGCACCTACTCCTCAAAGCTCTAATAATAATAATAATCATGATAAAAAGTTAAATGTGAGCACGTAAATTTTAAGATGGAAATTATGACAGGTTTAGATTTCACGAGAAATTCTAAAATAGTGTCAATTTGTATACATATATTTTTTTTATACGTATTTATACGAAACACAAGATCCTCAATTGATAACTTCATCTTAATAACTGATCTTCATTATATTTTGCTTTATTATTATATCTTTACATATGCGATTAATGTTTAATTTTAATAGTTTGGACAGCTGGGTTTTATAGAAATAGCTTTTTTTTTTTTTTCAATTTTAGCTTTAAATAATATTTGTTTGAGAGTTAGACTGACTATTGTAAGATTCATTTTTTACTGTAGTTAATTTTTTAGGTTTATTATAAATCAATGAAACAGTTCCTTATTAAACATTTACTTTCGTCGAAATTTGACGGGTTCTACCTTGTGTTATTAAAAATGAAAACTTGAAAACTTATACTTTGTTTCAAATATGACGTTACATTAATATTTTTAAAATTCTTAATGGAAAGTATTCCTGTGACGTCACAATTGGGAAAAAGTTGAATTTCATAGCCTCGAACCGAAAGAAAGAAAAAGGTTCATTTTTATTACGGATTAATATCTGGAAAAGCTACTAAAATATTTATATTCTTGTAAAGTGTGAAGTTATATTCTTGTAAAGTCTTCTAAGTGAAAAAGAAATTTTATATAATCGTCTGCTTGATATAAGAAGAAAAACAGTATTCCACTGACGTCACAATTGGTAAAATTGCGGTTTTTAACCTCGAACCGAAGAACAGAATAGGGTCCATTTATTTAATTTGTTTTGTTTTAACACGTGAAAATTTTTCAATTGAAAATTAATTACAGAAGAGAAACAATTATTCCGGTTTTTTTATTTTTTGGCAACGAAAAAAGAAAGTTGATTAAATATTATGGAAAATTTTTCAATTTATTCTGTATGAAAAATAGTGAAATGTTGAATTATTAAGAAAAATATTTGAATCCTTCTATAGTAAAAAAAAAAAAACTAGCCTTAAAAGGAATGACTCCTAGAATGATGCTGATGTGTAAGATTTCCGGAAATAACGAGTCCGGGCGGACCACTCCTTCCATGAGTCGAATAGACCAATCAGGAAAGGGCTCCGTCTATGCATCGCCGTATGGGTTACCATAAAGAGCGAAAGGTTACCATCGCCAACAATCGTCAAATTTGTCGCCAACTTGGCGATATATCGCCAAATTTGGCGACCAAAATTAGTCGTCAAAAGTGACGCCAACTTGGCGATAAATGTAATATTTTGCCAAATTTTTAATTTCTTTACAACACCAGTCGTGTGACACATCATTTGAGAGGTCTGCAACAGTTTATTCATATTATGGATGTCTTGTGTGTCACCTCCCACTCTTCCCCCCAGGGGGACACATTTTTAATTTCTTTACAATACCAGTCGTGTGACACATGATTTGAAAGGTCTGCAACTGCTTATTCATATTATGGATGTCTTCTGTGTCACCCCCACACTCTGCTCTTCCCAGGAAGGGCACATTTTTAATTTCTTTACAGCACCAGTTGTGTGACACATCATTTGAAAGGTCTGCAACTGCTTATTCATATTATGGATGTCTTGTGTGTCAACCCCCCACTCTGTCACCCAGGGGGGGGGCAAATTTTTAATTTCTTTAGAACACCAGTTGTGTGACACATCATTTGAGAGGTCTGCAACTGCTTATTCATATTATGGATGTCTTGTGTGTCACCCCCCCCCACTCTGCCCCCCCAGGGGGGCACATTTTTCATTTCTTTACAACACGAGTCGTGTGATACATCATTTGAAAGATCTGCAACTGTTTATTCATATTATGGATGTCTTGTGTATCACCCCCCCCCCTCTGCCCCCCCAGGGGGAGCACATTTTTAATTTCTTTACAACACCAGTCGTGTGACACATCATTTGAAAGATCTGCAACTGATTATTCATATTATGGATGTCTTGTATGTCACTCTCCCTCTGCCCCCAGGTGGAGCACATTTTTTTTTACAACACCAGTCGTGTGACACATCATTTGAAAGGTCTGCAACTGCTTATTCATACCATGGGGTTTTAGTGAGCGCAGAAAGCAGGGGTAGCTTACAACTTGGAATCGCGAAGCGATTACGCGGGGGGTTGGCGAACGTAGCGAGCAGGGGGGTAAGTAAAATAAATAAAATCCCCCCTAGTAAAATAAATAAAAATTAGCCTATGTTCATTTCAGGCCAATAAGCTATCTATATACAAAAATTCAAAGACATCAATCCATCCGTTTTGAAGCCAAGTTCATTCCAATTTTTCTGACACACTTTCACATTTATAATATATATAAGGATGTGCAAGAAATAAGGGAAAACTTTTTTGAAAATTTTAATAAAAATGCATTTAGATGGTGGTGCCAGCTTTAGTCCCACTACGCAATCCGAGCCGGCAACATATGAAATTTACAAATATTTTAATACATAGATATTAATGCAAAATTTTGTTGAAAATGTAATAAAAAAGAAATTTAGTTGGTGCTGCCAGTGAAAATAAATCATTTTAACACTATGAAATTTACAATTTTTTTTTATTTACATGGCTTAAATTCATTTAAATCTATAAGACACTATAAGACGATGACAAGCATCACACTAACGAAATGTAGACAAAACGTTTTTGGTTGTGTCAAAGTACAACTTTGATCAGAAAGCGAATTCGCTGAATTCCGTAAAATAAACCAAAAGCAGTTTCTATTTATATATCCCTCAAATAATCTGCGTTAAAATAGAGATTCTGTCTGGATTTTGATTTGCTGAACGGGTCGTATCATGTGACAAAAAATTAAACTCTGAGAATCGTTCGCTGTGGTTGTTGCCAAATATCAAGCTACAAATTCAACCTTTTTTCTCTCTACGTAAGAGAAATATATATATAGATAGGTTTGACTTAGGTTCAATATCCTACAGAAAAAGTATCATAACTCTAGTTTTCCGGAAATCGCTAAATTACGCTCTATGTCCATTTGCAACCCCAGAAGGGAGGCAAATTTAGAGGGAAGGTAAATAGACTGAATTTTTCAAATTTCTTCGCAGTCTTCATTCTTGACTGTTTTAAGGGTGATATTTATACACGACTTTTACAACATGCAAAACTAAGTGCTATAATTTTACGTTATAACATGTTAGCATTATTTTGCTTTTCGTATGAAATATGGTATTTTTGAGCTGTGTCACTTTTCTTGCGGGTGAGCAATAAGTTTGTATTCAATTTGTAATCGATTTTTTATTAACTTGCTTATATTCTAGAATCATACAAAATGCATGTCGCCACGTGTTTTTCTACATTTTACTATTTTTAAAACTTAATTACCAAATAATAAATAAATTTTAAGACATTTTCCCGTTAGCCGGCTGCTGGTTGATACATTGCCAAATAATCTTTATTGTTATATCTGTTTACGAGTTACAAAAAATATGAATTATTGCAATGCAGGTCACATTCACCAATATAAATAAATGTTTGTATTCGAAAGGAAAGTGCGCCCACGAGCGACGAAGATGGTTAAATTGCACCTATGATAGCGCATATGTTGGCGACTTCATTTATAGCACTTCGGATATTATTAAAAAAAAGAATTATATATTAAATATGAAAATATCTTTTAAAACTTTTAATTTTTAAAATAAAAAATAAATGTGAAAGAAAGGTGGAGAGATTTTATTACCTTTTATGTTTCAGATTATAAAAAATAAATGTGAAAGAAAGGTGGAGAGATTTTATTTCCTTTTTTGTTTCAGATTTTATAGTAAAATAAATTTAATATAAATTCTGACATTTATATTGGGGATAGGGGAAATTCAAACTCTGTAACGCCCCACCAGTGGCCGAGAGCTTCTGACCTCCAAACTGGTAGATGGTAGGTGCTGGGTTCGAACCCAATCGCGACCGTCAGTCTAACTTTTCGGAGTTTTCCATGGTTTTCTTCGAACCTTGGATTTTCTTGTGTAAATACGGGTTAGGGTCCCTTAGAAAGACCCCCACGGAGGGCTTCCTACCCCTTAGGGCCTATATCCCACGTGTAGATAATTGGCCGTCATACAAACAAACAAACTCTATAAGCCTCGTTGTAAGTTTTGTTGACAGAAAATCAGTAACGAAATGCTTTTTTTTTTTTTCTATTGAGCAAACTGTTTTCAAATAGTGTGACCTATTAAGAAGATTCGTTGTCGATTGCTAAATTTAACGCTTCCCAAGACCATTTAACGAAATTTGCAAACCTTCTTTACGATTATTCAACGATATTTGCGTTTTTCCCACGATTATTTGACGAAATTTGTGAATAATCAGTGAGATTCTTTGACGAAATTTAATATTTCTTTCCGCAATCGTTTGCGGTATTTGTAATTTTTTCCACGATCGGTTGACAAAATTTACGCTTTTTTCCCAACTTCGTTTGATAATTTTTTCCGCTATCATTTTACGAAATTTGGGAACCTTTTTCGTAATTGTTTGAGATTTTTTTTTCTTTTGCAGTCCTAACAAAGTTTGTGATATCTCCTACTGCGCTTTGACGAAATATCACAATCATTTAAGGAAATTCGATTTTTTCCACAATCTTTTGACAAATTCACAATTTTTAAAGCGGTTGTTTAATGAAAATCACTTTTTCTCTCACATTCGTTTGATGAAACGCATGATTTTTTTTCACCGCAAGTAATTAGCGAAGTGCGCGATTCTTTTCATAACAGTTTTGTCGTTCCAAATTTTGCGTGTATGTGTGTACGTGAAATTTTTTTCAAGTCACCGGAAACGGACTAAACCGACCAAAGCGCTTAAAAATGGACTAAACTGACCTAATTATAAAGAATGAAGTTTAATATAAAAGACGAGACTATTTGGGAACTCTGCAAATAGAATACATATTGAATGTTGTTCCTTTTCTAATTTTCGACTACAAATGGGATACTTCATTAGTTGACTAGTGAATGATGCATACTAGTTATTGAAAGCTACCAAGACATGAAAGGAAGATTTTTAATTATAGCTTTAGCGCATTATAAGCGTTCAAAATAGGACTTTTTTTAATTTGAAAGTACATTTTTAAGCTCTTTTTATTAATATCAAAAACAAATTTTTGAAATTTTGTTTTTATTATAATTTTAATAAGAACTTCTGAAAAACGTCTGTCCGTTTTGCTTTGCTTTTTTACATACTTTGCAGGTAATGCGTTCCAAATTTAACATGGACTTTCCATTAATCTATTTAGTTACATTTCAATACATTCAATTACATACAATAAAATATTCAGTTACATTTCAATATATTCAATTACATACAATAAAATATTCAGTTACATTTAATTATTAAATACAAAAGTTCTACACAAGTTTATGTGGACTTTCTACTTACACTGTATATTATAAGTAATTATAATAGTCTTATATTAATTTACACTATTAAAAATTCTATTATACCTTTGAGGGAAAAAATAGTATGGAATTCCGCTCACATATTTCCGATAGTAGTGTGGTAGATATACATGCTTGGGGTTCACTTTTGTAGCTGTACTCGTCAGCAGTGCATAATAGGTCGAATAAGGATACTCATATTTGTACTTCAGCTGCTTCGTCTTATTTTTTTCCATATTCTTAAATTTTAATTGTGAAAAAATTTTGACGACACTGATGTCTTGATTCATAAAACTTTATAGACAATTTCTGTCATACAACTCTGAATGAAAACAGGAACATTATTAGTTCGCATTACAAATTACCTTAAAGACTACTCAAATTTATAAATTTGTTACAACAAAAGCTTTAAAGAATAGTGAATAAATATACCAGGAAATGTTAGTAATCTGTGTCGGAAATGGTGATTAAAGTTTAAGTAATGGAATACGTAAACAGTAACCTCTACATATCCGTAAGGAATAGAAATACATAAAAATAAATGATGTTTGTAACACAACGCGGAGTCAAAGCTAAAGCATTATCTAAAACATACTACAACACATTATTACTAAACAGCGTAATTACTTATTTTTACTTATTACATCTTAATTTTTAATCCATTACGATAAATCCGGGATAGATGCTTCATCGAGTTACAGTCGGGGAACGTGAAAGAAGCGAGTACGTGTACGTACAAGCAATATCTGGCATTATAGCACTCTTTTCGGCGACATAATATGAATTTTGAATTGTGTTTGCAAAAAGCTTATTTCAAAGATTTTTTCCCATCGTTTTTTGAAAGATTAAATATAATCGGTTATTGACAATTTATTATCAAAGCGCATTATTTAAATTTGAATAACATATATATACTCCAAGAATTTTTAATTTTTGAAAGTAATCTTTAGAATTAAAATGTTTTGAAAGTTAAAAACAAACATATTGTTACAATTTAATATCACCTATAATATTTTTATTTTGAAAAGGAATCGTATTTTTTTCTTTGATAAATGTATTTTTAATAGTCAGACTTAAAGTGATTATGTGTGTAATTTGTACCAGGTACCTAACATTGTTCAATGTGCAATTTTGAAGAACTACACGAATTCACATTTGTATTTTACATAAATTCCTTTCATATTTTAAATTAAGACAAGAAAACATACTATTAAAACAAAAAAGATTTTAGAACGAATGGGATATGATTTTATGATTGTAGTTTGCAACCTTGATCACTTTTTTTTTTTTTTTTTTTTTTTTTTTTTTACACAAAATGTTGACTATAAAGAGGGCATAAGATAAACTACTTATTTTATATTTATTTAAAACATCCGCGCAGGAAATTTTTTATAACATGCCAATAAAAAAAAAAAGCAACTTCCAAATTTAACGTACAAAAAGAAAAGAAAAAAAATATTCAAACATGAATTTCTACTGGCATTAAAAAGTTGAATAAATAAATAAAAAATAAAAAGAAAGAAAGAAAAGACAGCAATTTCTTTTCCATTAGGGAAGGCCACCCCTCCTAAAATTCCGTTTAAGATACATTTTAAAATATTGAATGTAAAAGGGAAAAAAAATCTAAAGGGAAACAAATTATAGAATGTACACACTATAAAAATATATAAAATAAACTTTTCAGATTATTTGTATAAGTAATATTTTTTTCTTTATTTGTTATTCAATCCCATATTCACGTTAAAACTTCCGTGCTACATTAGCATAATTATGTAGTTTTTTTTCCCTAATATTGCCCATAACCATAAATAGCAATTCGTTGAATGTATTCTTGTAGCAAGAAATCCAGGGAAAGTAAAAACTTTAGAAAGGACTAGCGGCCTTCGCCCGCTACGCTGGTCGGTTTATCTAAAGAAATCTTGAAGGAGTAGTTAGATAAGGTTCAGACATACATTAAAAAAAAAAAAAAAAAGCAAGTCGATCATTCAAAAAACGTTGGGAAATATCAAATATTTACTGTAATTTTTTAAGAAAAACAAAGTTTCGAAAAAAAAAATTAAATCGAAAAAAAAATTACACTGACATATTAATGCAAGGAAATTTTCCCAGAGAGAAAATTCGCCTTGAATAGAATATTTCAAATTCTTTTAATTGCTTATAGGCGTTAATGCCAACATAGTGAAAAAAATTCCATGCTGGGAATCGAACCCGGGCCATCAGTATGGCGCACTGACGTTCTACCGACTAAACCACATGGAACGACAGCCAGCTTGAAACTTTCTCATACTTAAGTAGACTGGCGAAAACATAACGATAGCGCGTTTTAAAATCGCACAGTGACATCTATTGGATTTTATATGTACTAAAAAACGTTATGTACTAAAAAACGTGAGCAGCGCACCTAATAGTTTCTTTTGTTTCTTTTTGTTACTTTTTTGTCTGTTGTCCGATTTTGATGAAACAAAGCCTATACACTGCCCGGGAGTGTGCATTCTTCATTAGTGAAAACCGCATAAAAATCCATTCAGTAGTTACGAAGATAACCTCGAACAAACAGACAGACAGACAGACAGACAGACAGACAAAAAATTCAAAAATTTTTTTTTTTGTGTTTCATTGGTTTTCTTTTATCGCCCTGACTCCATTTTTGTCAATTATCTTCAATGTACAGACACACCGGGTCCTACTGTTTTATTATATGTATAGATATGCCTGTGGTCCACAGCCATCACAGCATATTTTAAAATGAAAGCTATAAAGATGACATACGCTAAACAAATAATTTTATTTGATCAAAACATCCGCGCTTGACATTTTTTTAAACATACCAATGTAAAAAGCAATAAAAAAATTAAACATACAGAAAAATTAAATTTTCAAAAATAAATTTCTAATTGGCATTAAAAAAATGAAAGGAAAGATAGAGAAAAGGAAAGAAAGAAAAGACAGGTAAACAGTCCTATCATTTTCGAGAGGGAAGGCCAACTCTACTAAAATCCTTTTTAATTTAAAAATATTGAATGTAAAGAGGAAAACAAATCTAAAGGAAAACAAATTACAGAATGTAAACACTATAAAAATATGTAAAATAATATTTTTAAAAAATGTAATTTAATAAATTAAGACAACTGTTTGGAAAAGGATATTTTCAAAGACTAAAATTTTAAAGAATAAATTCTATATTTAAATTAAATAATAATAGTAAACATCATTTTTATGAAGATCATATATTACGTACGCTGTACATTAAATAGTACTATTCCTAAACCTATGATTAAACAACAACAACAACAACAACAAAAAAAAAAAAAAAAAAAAAAAACACATTCGTTTATAGATAGACAATTTTAACTGTTTAAAATGTACATTTTTATTTGATGGAGTTAATCAGACTGTCTTCTGAACGCGACTCGTCACAAACAAATTTTAGATGAAATTTCAGTCTTACTTTTTTCAGAACTGCAAATTTTAAACGTCTAAAAATCGCACATTTAAAATTTTTACACCATTGCGTAGAGAGAAAAAAAAATGCACTTTTTAATGAAATTTCAAATATTTATCACAATTTGTTTTGAAATAATTAATTTTTTTAAAGTTTTTATTACACTTTCTGTCAACGTTGGCAGCAGAAGTATCCCATTTTTGGACATTAAAATATTTGGACAGCAATTTAAAAATTTAACATGAAAAAAAATTAAATTTTCAAAAATAAATTTCTAACAGACATTTAAAAAAGGGAAAGAAAAAATAGAGAAAAAGAAAGATCGAAACAAAAAAGAAAAGACAATTGGCAGTAATTTCATCCTCGTTAGGGAGGGCAACCCCTTCTGAAACCCCGTCTAAGATGTGTTTAAAAATATTGAATATAAAAAAGAAAATAAATCTAAAATGAAACTGATTTAAAATTACAAGAATGAAAGAACATGCAACAAATCTATTAAATAAATATATGCGTATAAAATATTAAATCGATTCACATACCCTTAACAGTAAGTGTTTTCGTTTTCGAAAGAATCGCTATCACTGTTGATTTCAATGCAAAGGCTTCCTACAGTATTTTCACTGAGGTTATCCATTTCCCACATTTTTTCTTCTTCTTTTACCATATGCTATATATAGTTTTGCCAGTTGTGTTGTGTAACATGTGAAAAAGCTTCTTGCGTAAGTTTTTCTACTTCATCCATTTTAAAAGAGCGATTTCTTAAAGCCACATACCCTTTCACCTGAGACCATACAAGCTCAATTGGGTTCAACTCACAATGATATGGAGGTAATCTTAAAATTTTATTTCCATGCTGTTCGGCAATTTTATTTATTTTGTAGGCTTCGTAATGCTTTTTAATTGATGACACAATATTTAACAATTCATGCTTTAGCGTATCCTTGTCCCATGGAATCTTTTTATTTGACAATCATTCTTCAATGTCGGCTTTTTTGGAAGATGTCTTAGGGATGTACTCATTAAAAACACTGTGATATGGGGCATTATCAATTACTATTACACTGTTCGGATGAATATTAGGGAGACGTTTTGTTTTGAACCAAGTTTCATATGATTCTCCATTCATTTCACCATGATAATCACCAGTACTTTTTTTTTGCTTGAAATACTTCGCAAGCATTTTGAACGAAGCCATCATCCCTTCCTGCATGAATTATAATAAATCTGGAACCTTTACCAAAAAGTGCTTTTAGTCCAGTGGATAGGCTACTTAAAAAAGCTTGTTGAGATGATTTTACAGTGGTGTCTTGCCATACTTTTGATTTTGTGTGACCAAAATTAATCCAGATTTTATCAGAATAATAAATTTTCTTGCCCTCCTCACGATATTTTCTAATGCTTCTTAAATATTGTCTCCTCCACTGCAGAATATCTTCCCTTTCAATTAAAAGTGAGAGTCTCTCTCTCTTTGCATAAAAAAATCCGAGATCCTTAAGAATGTTTCTCAAAGTTCAAAATTTGTAAATTTGATATTTCATCATCGGGAGTAATTGTATCCAAAATGTTTTGTGCAGTTGGAATTTCATTCCTCTTAAAAAATGTATGAGCTTTTCCTCGAATGGCGTTTAAAGTAAAACTCATATACGATTATTTTACTTTAAACGCCATTCGAGCGTTTTTCTATGATTCGAGAGATTTTCTATGCGAATTTGAGTTCCACTTTTTTTCCTTTTTTTCGCAGGTGATGAAAATTTACCAGAAATTCGCAATTCTGATTTCATCCGATAAATGGTTGCTACAGAAATACCAGTTAAATCCGATGTCATTCCAATAATTCCGTTATAGTTGTAACTGTCCTATATTTCAGCGGTTGCTAGTGTGAGAACTAGCAAGTTTCTTCTACTCGTAATCGTTATAAACAAGCGTAGTATACAAAGTTACAGAGATTTATTTCTTCAAATAAGAGTTATACTCATAAAAAAGGGTAAGTTTGATTTTTTTTTCTGTATGTTCTCATAAGAGGTAATAGCAAATGAAAATCTAATGTATTTTTTAGAGATTTTTCATGAAATATTTTGAGAATATTGTTGAAACAATTATCAATTAATGTGTCAGTTTATAGGTTGCAGTCACATATTTTCCTTCCTCCTGAAAGTGTGTAAGTAAACACAACAGAAACCAAAGTATGCTTTGGATTAGATAAATATATTACTAGTCTCTGTCGCTAGAACAATGTTCCTGTTTGAGAAAATCTTTCTAATAAAACTTCTTTTCAACCCTTTTCAAGCTTTTTTTTCCTCTGTCGATAATTACTAAATATTTTCTCTTATGTCTCAATTCATTTTTACTGCTCACTGTTATGTTACATCGATATACTACTATGTTTCTTTAGAAGGTAACTGAAATTAATATTTAACAATGCAAATCTTTAAATAAAATGTTCATTAAAAGTGCTGAAAACGACACGAAAGTCATTTGTGCATTATATTTTTAAAGTGTCAGACAAAATCTCGATTCTTAAATACTAATTCTTAAAGTGATAATTTACAGATGGATTTGGTAAAGAGTAATAGAACGATATGCAATATATTAAAACTACCCCCGAAAAATTATTTAACTGTCAATACAAGCCTCATCAAAATTTGTATAACAAAACTTTTTAAAAAGGCTAAACTTTCATTATCTGTATCACCTGATTTCAGAACTTTCCCTCATACTTCTAGAACTAAGCAGTATAGAACGATATGCTAAATCATTGTCAACACCTCTCTACCACAATGAGAATTTTCCATTTCTTCTCCTTTTTAGCTTCGTACAAAATGTTTCATATCCAAAATTGTCTTCGAATAAAAGCTTCCAACCAAATGACCACTGTAAGAATGTTCAATCTTTTTTCGTTTTAAATTTCACATTAAATTTTTCATATCCTATTACATATTCACTATATGACCAAAGGTGACCGGACACTTGCAATTTTAGACATTCTATTAAGTATCTAAAAAAATGCATGAAGAATTATCCTGAAACTTTAAGTGTGTAAACATAGCTGAACATACATTTCCGTAAAGCTTTCTTTTTTCCCAAATTTCCATAGGGGACCGTCAACAAATTGAAAAAGAACAAGTATCTTTTGAATAACCCTGTTAAAACTAATGTAGCTAAAGCGTTCAAACTGTCGATTATGATTAAATAACTTATTATAATAAATTGTGTTCATTTTTATGAGGATAGCATGTATACTCGTAGAGAAATTAAGGTTTTCATAAAAACAGTCCCAAATTTTTCAAAGTTTTTTGCTTATAATTTGCGGAGTTCTTAATATAAAATAATGCTCTTGTCCGAAAATATGGCAAAAAACATTGTATACAATACCCTGTCATCAGAATTTAAAAATAATAAAAATTGTATGAACATTGAGCGGGTTTACTAAATAATTTTTCATTGCGCATGCGTGGACGCTATCAAAATTTCATTTGCATATTGTGTTAGCTAAATGTATAGAGCAATTTAGGTTCCTCATGTATTTTTCTAGATATTTAACAAAATTTCTAAAATCGCAAGTGGCCGGTCACCTTTGTCCATATACTGTATATGTTCTATATCCTAAATTATACATTAACTAAATAAATGTTACACAAATTTCTTTTCGATAGTTGACATCAATTCAGCTAAACATTTTTCAAAGTTTTAACAACCTAATTTAACAAAGACTTCAGCAGTAGAACCCCTTCAGCTTAAAAGAATTCAGCAGTGCAGAACTATATTTTAGCCTTCATTAAATGCAACATTTAACGGACTGTGTCAGCGTTCATAAAGTAATAACTATATGGGTCATGGTCAGTAGTCACGCAAGAATAGCTAATGTAGGTCTTTTATTAAGAGCCGCATTAGTTTTTTTAAATTTTCAGAAAAAAAATTAGAGCATACTTTTAAATTGTATATACTTATTTTCTGAATATTAAAGCTAATCCCTTAAAAAAATATATAAAATAAAACTGCATACTATTTAGGTTCTTCGATAAGAAAAGGAAAACGGCATTTAAAGCCATTTGTAAATGATTATATATTTTTTCTTTTATTGGCAATGCATTTCTCAACTACTACAGTGAGCATAAAAACTACTGGAAATGTAAATCATATTTTTCATGGAGCTACTGTATTATGAACTATTACGCTAGTTCTCAAGAAGCGTCCCACAATTTTCATCATTATTAGAAGAAGGTGGATCTCTTTTTTTGTAACCTTCTTGCCCTAAGAAACACCTAGTAAAAGGACTTTCGATTCCACGGAGTTAACGGGCACACATTTATGCTTTGTCTGCATCACTTATCTACAACAGCCAGATCTCGAATATCGAGATGGAGTTACAAGATTCGCCCATCATCATATTAATCATTCGATACCCACGTAACACAAGTAATGAGAATGATTCTTTTGAAATCAAAAACATATATATGTAACTAGGGGGCTCTGCTTCCTACGAGCTACGCTTTCCATCAGCCGTTCAGACACCGCAACCTCTAAAATCACGCTAATCTTATCTGCTTTAAAAAGATCAGGTAAGATTGAATTATATCAATTAAACGACCAAAGTGATCTCCTATAAACGAGTTACCATTCATTCCCCTTTGAAAGATTTTAAGGCCGAATCAATTGCTGTCGAGGTAGATGATGACTGTTTCCGTGATTAATGAAACAAGATCAATTTAACATTTGAAAATAAGATTTTACAAAATGGTTATTTTAACATTATTGCTGCCTTTTGTAATTGTATAGTGCTGCTAAGAAAATTCTTTCGAAGGAGGCATTTTAAATGTATCGTTAAAAATATGACGGAATTTTCACCAAAGTTTTATTTCGCTTTTTATCATTCAAGTAAAAATGCATTTTTAACAGTGGAAAAAGACACTTTTCAAATATGAAGTAAGTGTCTCGGGCATATTAGGCACAAAATTAGGCAAATTTAAAAAAAAAATGTCTACTGAACACCGTAAGCTTGTCAAGCACGTCCCTAAAAGTATCAATAAATTGCTATGCATAGATAGTTTTCATTAATTCTTTTTAACGGGACTATTTTGACCGACTTTAGCATTAAATAGTTCTGAAAATAATTCTTCGATTTAGTCAGAAGCGGAGAGGTCTCTACTTAAACGTGTTTACCTATCATTTTTCGATAAAACTGAAAATTTTCATTTTTTTAATGCGCAATAATTTTTTTAATATTATCTTAGAAAAACTTCCGTCATTTATCTGATGACAGCGTTATTTATTTATTTTTATTCTTTTTTTATTTATTTTTTTTATTATTATTATTATTTATTCGGGTAAATAGAGGAAAGCATTGAATTTCTAACTGAGCGTTTTTTACTTTAAAATTGAGTTTCGACTTAGAATCGTGCATGTATGGGTGTATGTTATGGTTGGTGGGAAAAACAGCAAAAAATTCTTTATAAATTTTCTCAATGTTATCAAGCATAACAATAATTTGGCTATATAGGGTGATTCATAACGATCGAAACAATACGCTATTTCCTTTATACTGTTACTTCTAGGCACATACTTTCAAATACGAAGTTTATAAAAAGAGATACAAAAATTGATGAGATAAGTTGCAACACCACCTATTTGAGAAAATATGAAAACTAAATTTGTATACGACGTCCGTAGGAGGAAAATTTCCAATTAGGACAATTTTCCTTATTCATTCCTGAATTAAACTCAAAAAAATTTCATGTTCATCCCTACAAAACTCACAGAAATATGCCCACATTCGTCAAGTTGTAAGAGATTAGAAATAAATGGAAATGTATGTAATAAAAAATAAAAAAAAAAATTGTTACTTTGAGAGTTTCAGGAAACATATAAAAAAGATAGTTATTGAGCTTAGAATTTTTTTTATTTTTTCTTTTTGCGGTGGTTAATTATATAATTTTCAAACAAAAATATATTCTAAAATTTCTCAAAAATTTTCTAAAAAATTATTAAATGATTAATATTCTTTTAAGTGTGGCAATTTAAAATCATTATAAACTCAAAATATTATTTGTCAAATTTCAATTTTTTTGATTAATTAAAAAGGAAAATATAATTTTAATTTTATTTCAGAATTTTCTTAAATATTAATTTTTAAAATATTATAAATTTAAAAAATGATGTAATTTACTTTTAAAAAATCATGTTTTCAAAAGTTGTTTTTTTTTTTTTTTTTTTTTTTTTTTTTTTTTTTTATTTACCGAAACAAAAATAATCTAAAATTACATATAAACTAGTTGGATGTGTCAATCCCAAAACTTTCTTCTATCTCATAAGCACATTTTAATATTTAAAAAAAAACGTGGTGACCCCAACGTTACCCACTATCGAATTTCCTCGAACATTTGACCTAGCCTAATGAGATTCTGGTGTTCGAAAAGCCTAAAACGCAAAATTTTATAAATATTCTGAGAAAATGAGCTTAGTAGTGCCTCATGTTGGGTAATTTATACTAAAACCTAATAAGCATCAATTTATGTCAAAACCTAACAGAATCTGAAATTTGATGGAATTTCATCCATTAGTTCTTGAGATATAGTTATAACAAAAAAATTGCAAAACGTAGCACAGCATATCTTGGACAATTTATGCCAAAACGTAAAAAAGCGTCTAATTATGTTATGGTGTAAAAGAATCTGAAGTTTGATGAGATTCTGTGTATTAGTTCTTGAGATATAGCTAGTTAAAAAAAAAGTGTAAAATATAGCACAACAGCACCATCAGTTGAAGGATTTATAACAAAACGTAATCATGGTGTAATTATGTTATATGTCATTTTGTAACAAAATCTGAAGTTTGATGAAATTCTGTGCGTTGGTTGTTGAGATATAGCTATCGGAAAAACCGTGCAAAATGCAGCATAGCTGCACCACCTGTTGCAAGGTTAATACCAAAATGTAATCAACGTCTAATTATGTTATATATTCTAGTGTAACAGAATCTAAAATTTGATAAAGTTCTTTGCATTAGTTCTTGAGATATAGCTATCGCAAAAATCGTGCAAAATGTAGCATAGCAGTGCCACCTATAGGGCAATTCACATTCATAAAAACTGCTGATTCCGTTGGTCTTTGATATAATAAGGTTCTGATTACGTTTTTGTTTAAATTTCCCAGCAGGTGGCACTGTTATGCGGCATTAGTCATGATTATTGTAATAGCTCTTTCGCAGAAACTAATGCCCGATTGTTCATCAAACCTCAGATTCAATTATCACTTGATATAAATAAGTATTCGTTAGTTTTTGGAGCAAATCGCTATCGCAATAGCTCTATCTCAGAAATTAATGCACGATTTTTTTTTAAAGATTTTAGAGCAAATGGCTCAACAAGTGGCACTTCTATCCAGTTTTTTTACGATTTATGCGATGATTCAATCTCAAATACTAATACAAGGATTTTTATAAAATTTCCGATTCACATAAAATTTGAAATAAGTTGTTACAGATGAGATATTTGTATAGTAAGTTACCTAATCGGTGACGCTGCTCTGTTTCATTTTTCTGGAAGTATTAACGTGTATGAGATAGAAGAAAATTTTGGGATTGTCACATCCGACTAATTACAATTGAAGTTATAACTTTAAAACTAAGGATTTAGAGACTAGTACTTGGTCAACGATAAAAAGTATCATAAGAACAATGATGACAATGAACAACTTGTATAAGAACAATGCTATTTTAAGTAGGGTGTGCATGGGCTATTTTAAATACGAAGACACCTTATCGAGAGAAAACGGTATTTTTAAAATGCTTTTTGTAATAATTCTAACTAGCAGGGGAGACCGAGCTTAGCTCGGTCAAAATTAACTTTGTGTTAATCTCGATATAGTATTTTCACTGTATCATTACTCTGTATTATTTCTGTAAAACATGTTTATAATAGTATTATTTAGAAAAACAATCAATAATAAAACTATGTTTTATGTGCATGTTTATAAATTTTACTTTATTTTAAAATTTACAACGAAAGGACATCGATCTAAATCACTTTTTAGCTCGACTCTGATTGATTTAACCATGCATCTCGAATCCTCTTAAGAATGTATAAAAAAATTCTTCACATTCTAAAAGGCAATATTTTTTGCTAGATACAGCCAAATTTGGAGGCATTCTTTCATTTGGCTCCAAATACGTGTTTTGGTTTTCGTAATTTTTATAGTCGATTTTTTTGGCCATATGTCGCCAATTTTTTGTCAAATATCACCAAGTTATTGGCTTTTGCCATATTCTCGTGACCCTGACCCGTATTAATCAAAATGAGCCACTAATCAAATTTGATCAAGCATGTGACATAGCTCAATCGTCTTCAGGTAATCAAAAACGGTAGAATATAAAATTGAATCAAAATCATTTAGGCCATTTTTTAGGTAAAATTAGCTTGGCAGCATTTAGCAATGAAGCGAAATGACCTACTAATATAATTTTGTTTAACATGCGACTCAGCCCAATAGTCTTCTCGTGACAAAAACGTTTTGTTTCAAAATTTAGGTAAAATTGATTGAGTCGTTGTTACATATATCTAGAATGACCCTAGCTCATTAAGACCCAAAATGACACATTAATCGAA
The DNA here is from genome assembly GCA_964019185.1 of Maratus speculifer. Classification (NCBI taxonomy): domain Eukaryota; kingdom Metazoa; phylum Arthropoda; class Arachnida; order Araneae; family Salticidae; genus Maratus; species Maratus speculifer. The sequence goes on from OZ025291.1 coordinate 221,082,091, forward strand.
TTTTCGCGAGCATGTGTCCAAGCCAAATGGTTTTCTCTTGCTCAAAAACGATATAATACAAAGTATAGTCAAAATGGTGAGTACCATTTTCTATATAAAATTAGCATGACCCATCATGACCAACAAATGACCCTTATAATCGAAATCTCTCGAAGGTGTGGCCTAGCTCATTAGTTTTAGCATGCCGAAAAACATTAGATAAAAATTTAGATAAAATCGATTAAGCCGTTTTTTAGATATAGTTAGTTTGACCCTGACCCCTTATGATCCAAAATGACCCATTGATCGAATTTTCTCAAAAATATGTCATAACCCAATGATTTTCTTGTGCCCGAAAACGATAAAATAGAAAATTTAGTCAAAATTGCGCGAAACGTTGTCTAGATAAAATTAGAATGACCCAAAAGTGACCCACTAATCGAAATTTCTCGAACATGTGACCTACACCAATGATTTTCTCATGCCAAAAATATGTTGTATGCAAAATTTCGTTAAAATCGACCCACCCATTCTTTAGATATAGCTTGACCTTGACCCATTAAGACCCACAAATGACCCTTATAATCGAAAGCTCTCGAATATGTGACTTAGTCCATTAGTTTTCTCGTTTCTAAAAATTGTTGCATACAGAATTTCGTTAAAATTGATTCTGCCGTTCTTTAATTATATATAGCCTGACCCAGACCCTTTATGATCCAAATTGACCCATTAATCGAAATTTTTCGAACATGTAACCTAGTCCAATGATTTTATCGCGCCAAAAAATGTTGCATACAAAATTTCATTAAAATCGATCCATTTGTTCTTTAGATATAGCTTGACCATGACCCGTTATGACCCATCATGGCCCACAAATGACCCTCATAGTCGAAATCTCTCAAACATGTGATTTAGCCCATTAATTTTCTCATGTCGAAAAACTGTTACATACAAAATTTCGTTATAATCCATCACGCCGTTCTTTAAATATAAATAGCTTGACCCAGACTTTTAATGACCCAAAATGACCCATTAATCGAAATTTTTCGAATATGTAACCTAGTCCAGTGGTTTTATCGTGCCAAAAAAATGTTGCATACAAAATTTCGTTAAAATCGATCCACCTGTTCTTTAGATATAGCTTGACCATGACCCATTATGATCCATCATGACCCACAAATGACCCTCATAGTCGAAATCTCTCAAACATGTGATTTAGCCCATTAGTTTTCTCATGTCAAAAAACTGTTACGTACACAATTTCATTATAATCGATCCCGCCGTTCTTTAAATATAAATAGCTGGACCCAGACTCTTAATGACCCAATATGACCCATTGAAATTTTTTCTCGGACATGTAACCTAGCCCAATGTTTTTCTCGTGCCCGAAAACCATAGAATGCAATTTTTAGTCAAAATTGTGTGAGAAAATCTCTAGATAAAAATAGCATGACCCACAATGACCCCAAAAATGACCCACTAACCGAATTTTCTCGAACATGTTACCTAACCCAATGGTCTTCTTGTAATCCAAAACGATAAAATATAAAATTTGGTCAAAATCGTTAGAGCCGTTTTTTAGATAAAAATGGCTTGACCCATAATGTCCCAAAAATGACCCACTAATCGAAATTTTTCGAACATGTGACCCAGCCCAATAGTTTTCTCGTGCAAAAAAACGATTGGTTACAAAATTTCCTTAAAATTGATTGAGACGTTCTCTAGATATAAATAACTTAATCCTGACCCATTATGACCCAAAATGACCCAATAATCGAATTTTCTCGAACATTTGACCTAGTCCAATGATCTTCTCGTGCCCGAAAATGGTAAAATCCAAATTTTTGCGAAAATCGTTAGAGCCGTTTTTGAGATAAAATTTACCCACACACACACACAATTTTTGCTCGCATTATAGTATAAGATATGTCTTCTATTAAAATCTACTTTAATGTTTTACTGAGGCAGACTATTAAAAAGAGACAATAATCAATTAATTAAAGCTGAATGAAATTTTTTTATCATAAATTAAGACTAGTAAATCATTTATTCTTATAGGGTATGAAAAATTATCTTCTAAATAACTATTTAAATATTAAAAGAGAATTTGAAATCAGAAGTAAATTTATTAATTTAGTAAATGTGAAAAAAAGTCAATATTTTTAGAACATCTATATTTTTCTCGATTCATATCGACAGAACCAGAGATGTCAGAAGTTAAAATATTCTAATCAAGCTTTAGAACCATACCATAGATACAAATTTAATTTTTTTTCCTATGCCTTCCAAAAGAAAATATTTTAAAAGTATATCTATTTTATTTTTGTTGTTATTGCTTTTGAAATTTCTCTTTTTTGATTCGAAATTATAAAATGATTTCAAACTTGTACAGAATATTTTCTATCCGATTTTCAAGCAGTGAAAAACAAATAGTACGCAAGGAAAGGTAGTTGCATTCAAATTTACATTAGTATTTAGACAAAACAGCAAGATCAAACTTTTGGTAGAAAAAAAAAGAAAGAATGAAACAAAAGAACAAAAGAACAAAAGTATATTTAACGAAGATAATATGAGTTATTTGAAATGTTTAGATTTCTTTATTTCATGAGGCCCAGTGAAAATAAAATTTCGAAACAGCGAAAATTTTAAAGTAATGTCTGCGATGCACAAATAATGAAAAAATAGTTTTTTCTCTCTCTCTCTTTCTTTACGCTCGGCTATTTAACTTAAAATTTATATGGAAATTTTAATTCATTTCTCTTCGACCTCATCTCCACACAACCTAACGTGGTAAAATTTCCAGTGAAATTTCCAATACATCTTAATAATATTAAAATTTAATTAGTATAAATTATATTTTTAAGGAAATCCGAGAAAAATCTTCAAATTTTCTAAATATATATATATATATATATACAGGGTGTCCCTAAACAAATGGTATATACGCTAGGGGGTGATAGAACACATCAAGACGAGCAATAGTAAATAGGAAACCAAGGGTCCCAAACGTTTTCCAAAGGAGATAGCCGCCATTAAAGTTTGGGGTCCAAAATTTCAAATACACATAAAAAACGGAAAAATTGGTCGATTGATTTGCGGTTTTCACTAAAATTATTCTTTATGTTGGTATTTTCTTGAAAATAAATTATAAAGATAAATTTCGAAAAATGCCGATAGAGGGCGCTTTAGACTTTGAAGTAATGAAAAACTATTTTTTGCCATGATATTTTGCATCTCATTAAATGGTTTCGTAAACTTAGACTTAAACTTAAATTTTGAGCTCAAAATCTGAATAGTTGAAAGCGGTTAAGTAGCACAAACTTAACTGTGTTCAGAGGGTTTAAATTTCAAATGACTATAAAAAACGGAAAAATTGGTCGATTGATTTGCGGTTTTCACTAAAACTATTCTTTATGTCGGTATTTTATTGAAAATGAATTATAAAGATAAATTTTAAAAAATGCCGATAGAGGGCGCTTTAAATTTTTTAGTAACAAACAACTACTTTTTACATTATTTTTTGCATCTGATTAAATGTTTTCGTAAACTTAGACTTAAACTTAAATTTTGAGCTCAAAATCTGAATTGTTGGGAGTGGTTAAGTAGCACAAACTGAACTGTGTTCAGAGGCTTCAAATTTCAAATAATAATAAAAAACGGAAAAATTGGTCGATTCGTTTTCGGTTTAAAATAAAACTATTCTTTAAGTCAGTATCTTCTTGAAAATGAATTTTAAAGATAAATTTCAAAAAATTTCGTTAGAGGGCGCCTTAAACTTCAGAGTAACCAACAACAAATTTTAACCGTTATTTTTTGTATCTAATTAAATGCTTTCCAAAACTTGTTAAATGTTTTCGAAATCTTAGATTTAAACTTAAAGTTTGAACTCAAATTCTGAATCGTTAGGAGGGGGTTAAGAAGCGCAAACTGAAGTGTGTTCAGGAGTTGAAATTTAACCCCCCCCCCCTCTCGAACACAGTTCACTTTTGCGCTATTTAAACACTCGCAACGACTCAGAATTTGATCTCAAAATTTAAAACTAAGCATTTGAAAGCATTTAATGAGATTTTAAAAAATAATGGTTAAAAATAGTTGTACGCTACTCCAATGTCAAAGGCGCCCTCTATCGGCATTTTGTGAAATTTATCTTTAAAATTTATTTTCAAGAAAACACTAATTTAAAGAGTAGTTTTAGCAAAAACCGCAAACGAATCGACTATTTTTTCAGTTTTTTTATAGTTTTCCGTTTCGTTTGAAATTTAAACCCTCTGAACACAGTTCAGTTTGTGCTACTTAACCACTCCCAACTATTCAGATTTTGAGCTCAAAATTTAAGTTTAAACCTAAGCCTACGAAACCATTTAATAAGGTGCAAAAAAAAACGGCAAAAAATAGTGTTAGGATGGATTAATTCGTTAATTCAAAGTCTAAAGCGCCCTCTATGGGCAATTTTTTAAATTTATCTTTATAATTTTTTTTCAAGAAAATACCAACATAAAGAATAATTTTAGTGAAAACCGCAAATCAATCGATCAATTTTTCCGTTTTACTTACCCATCATACGTAGTATAGGGTAAGTCTTGCAATCGTTTTGAAAATCGAAAAAAAAATTTGACGGATTTACACGTTTCAGACACTGGAGATTCCGAAAAACATATTTTTAGAAAAAAAAAATTTGCCGTCCGTCCGTCTGTGTGTCTCTCTGTCTGTAACCGCTCTATCTCTCGAACAAATTGTGATAGAGACTTGAAATTTTGTACGTGCTTAGTATGTAAGAATGGGACGAAGCCTATTAAATATCAGTAACCTCGATTATCCGGAACTATTTTTTTCGGACTCTCGAAAAATTCGCTCTGATGAAAGGTATATAAAAATTTTCGAGTTTTTTTATTTTAAGGAGTGGACGTAAAAGGCAGTAAATTAACACAAATTCTGCATAAAAAACGAAGTCGATCGGGCAATTAGTTGTTGAGATATTTCTAATTCTGTTTTTCACATTCTTTGATTTTTCATGACCCTGTATTTCATTCAAATTTCAACTCAAAGATATCTTTTAATTGCAAATGAGACATTTAATTCGATGCAAGAAACCGTTAGTGAATATGATAATTATTTTTAGAGTTATAAGGGTGTTTCTTTTATGCAATTCAGTGCTACTTGAATAGTTTGGCGTTTCATACAATTTATCGAAATTGGTTCATCAGAAATTCATTAATAGAGCATGATGATGTGTTAAAAATACTTAAATGTACGTTTATATTTTCTTTTGGAATTGTAATGCATTTTATAAATTGTTTACATATGTTATGTTTTCATATATAATGTTATGCATATCCATGATGGGTAAGTATTACGATGGCCTCCAACGACTAGTTTTATGTGTATTTGAAATTTTGGACCCCAAACTTTAATGGCGGCTATCTCCTTTGGAAAACGTTTGGGACCCTTGGTTACCTATTTACTACTACTCGTCCTGATGTGTTCTATCACCCCCTAGCGTATATACCATTTGTTTAGGGACACCCTGTATATATATATATAATAATTTCTCTGTTTTTTAATTCTTAAAATGACGTTAAAACCTTGTTTCTATCTTAATTAGAAAAAGAATTGTTTTTTTTTTTTTTTTTTTTTTTTTTGGTTTGTTTTTAAAATCGAGCTTTCAAGCAATGGTTGTAATGAAATGAAATGTTGTGAAAATGCGTTTTTCTTCATGGTAAGTTTTTTCACAATTTCTCGGATTTAAATTGTTTTAACTCAAGAACTGTTAAAAACAATTGCTTCAAATTTGGAACATGTCTTTTTGGATAGTTTTACTTTAATTTTGATTCATCAAATTTTTAAAAAATATTTACATTTGAAAACGTTTTTAATAAAAGTTACAATGTTTTTTTATTATTTTTTTTACTTTAAATATCGTTGATTTATTAAAAAATTAATATTTTTAAAAATGCTGAATCAAAATTAAAATTCAGATATCTCTGATTATTTAAATATAAAAAAATTGAAACTCTACATATAATGTTTTGAGGTATTACGATTTTAAATTACTCCACTTAAAAAAAAAAAAAAATAAATAAATAAATAAATAAATAAAATAATAATAATAATGTTTTTTTTAATTCTGAGAAGTTTTACCATGCGGTTTTGTTTACAAATAATATGGCTGATGATCAGAAAAAAAAATTCAAAATTTTAAGTCAATAAATAAAAATTATTTTAAAATGTGTCTCTGACCCCACTAAAGGGCTTTTTCTTTTGTTAATAGGCGGTAGGTGACAAAACCTACAAATATTATTTCAATTCGCATCACATTCATTTCATCTATTATTCATTAAAAATGATTATAATAAATTATTATACATTAAATCTATTATACATTTTTTAAAACAGTTTTCAATTAATCTTTACAAATTAAAAATCATTAATTTTAGACTAGTTTATAAAATTAATAAATCCTCCAAAATAATAATGCTTTCAGCATACTTTTCTCCATTTTGAATGTAAAAAAGAAGAACTATTGATTTACCTTTTGAAACTAAATACTTATTTTTAAGAAATCAATATTTTCTTTAAAGAAAAAATGTCATTATTAAATAAAAATAATTGTATGAAATCTCCTAACATAATCTTTTACAGAAATTTATGTAAACATCCATTTAAAAATGGCGAATCTTGAAAACATAAATTCTGGTATAAAAGTATTTAAAGTAATAAGTACTCCTTACAAAACCAAACAAAACAATGTATGGAAAATTATATCTAAATACTGTATTTATAAGCTGTTCGGAACATTTTATTTAAATTTTTAAGCAAAAAAAGTAAAAATATGACATTTTCAAGAATTTGTGACACATCTTAAACTGAAAAAGAAGAGATTATCTTCTTTGATGGGAAAATATAAAAATATCTCATTGCATGATTGTAATATTGTTATACTGTGGTTATGCAAGTCTTTAGACATTTTCTTATATTAACATGTTCTGAATTGACTTTTGTAAATTATTTTAATATCCATTTTATAGCTTTGTTTCCTTTATCTATATATACATATGTAATGAATTTGGGTTTCTTTTTTATAAAATTTTAAAGTAATTTGGAATTAATCCTATTTAAATTTATAATTACGTAACAAAAACAACTCATTTTTTTTATTACGATCACTGCTGAAATAAATTGTGCACCAATTAATTGTATTAAATATACGTCAAATTGCTTTTTAATTTAAGTTGTCTTTATATGTTGATTTAGATATCCTTAATAATCTTCATTTAAACATACTTCGATATTGTATAATAACTAAACACAGAATGCAAAAAATATCATCACTAAACCTCGACTCGTAGTAAATAAACTGAATGCTTACTTGATCTGATTGCTGTGACACTTCTGTCTAACTGAATAGGAACAGGCATTCTATTAATCCGATTTTCGAGTACGGATTACTGAACAACAAATGTTTCAGGCATTTTGAGACCACAATTATTGTCTATGCATATGCGGGTCTAGAATTTGTCAACAGATAACTAACTGGGGGTTGCACGCGTCTCACTGTTTTCACAATGTTTGGTGGAAATTACTATGGTAACGCCTAGATGGTAGAGGACAGCTGTTTGATGTGTTCGAATGTCACGTGATCTTAATCAATTCATATAGTTTAGTTTCTCAGTGCGAGTTCATTTCTTAATGCAAGAAACGTACATAATTTTTTACGCTGCCAATTTTCTATTTTAAAAATGTAATTATTTAAAAGATTTTTTTCTTTTTACTTACGCGTCATACATAGTATTGAGTAAATCTTGCAGTCGTTTTAAAAATTGAAAAAAAAAATGACAAATTCACACGTTTGTGACCCTGAAGATTTCGAAAAACATACATTTAGAAAAAAAAATTGCCATCCATCTGTCTGTGTGTCTGTCTGCCTGTCCGTTTGCCTGTAAACGCTCTATCTCCCGAACAAATTGAGATAGAGAGTTAAAATTTGGTGTGTGTTTAGTACGTAATATAAGAAAGAAGCTTATCGAATATAAGTAACCTCAATTATCCTATTTTTTTATTTTTATTTTTTATTTATTTATTTTTTTTTTATTTATTTTTTTTTTTTTCGAAATATTTGTTTTTATGAAAGGTATATAAAACTTTTTCATTTTTTTTTTTTTTTTTTTTTTTTTTTTTTTAAGTAGTGGTTGTAAAAAAACAATAAAAAAATATGTAAATTTTGCATGAAGAATGAAATTGATCGGATAATTAATTGTCAAGATACTTATAATAATATTTTTCACATTTTTTTCGATTTTTCATGAACTTGCGTTTCATTCAAATTTCAATTCAAATATATATTTTAATTTGAAATGAGACGCTTCACCGAGTCAGTAAATTCTAAGTTAACAGTTTATCATTTTTTGGAGTTATAAGGATGTTTCTTTTACTACTTGATTATACTTCTAAAAAACGACCAGAAAAATTACGACCAAAAAACTATCGCCAAGCTAAAGATTAAATGCCAATAATGGCTTATCGTAAATGTCACATGCATTTGATATTAAATACGTTACATGTGTTTATATACCATAACTTATTTTCAATTTGACATTTAATTTGTATTTTACTAATATGTTTGTTCCGTCAAATGATCGAGAAAAAATGCAAATTTCATCCAAGGATCACAAAAAAAAAACACGAATTTCGCCAAATATTAACAAAAAACGCAAATTTTATCGAAGGATCGTAGAAAAAACATAAATTAGTCAAAGGATTTCGAGGAAAGCGCGAATTTTGTCAAAAAATTGCGGGAAAATGAGAATTTCGTCGAAGGATTACGGAAAAAGTGTAAATTTCTTCGAAGGTTGGCGGAAAAGCACGAATTTCGTCAGAGAGTTGTGGAAAAACCATAATCATTGTCAAAAGATCGCGAAAGAAACGCAAATTTCATCCAAGGATCATTGAAAAAAAGCAAATTTCGTCAAAAAAAGGTTAGAAAAAATACGAATTTTCATTTCAAAAGATCACGGATAAAATACTAGTTTCTTTAAAGAGCTGTAAGAAAAATCTGAAATCTCGAAAAAAAATCAATTTTTCGTAAAAATGCCCTCCAAAACTGGCGAATCTCGTCAAAAAACGTGGAAAAGACGCAAATTTCGTCAAAAAGCTGCAGGAAAAGCACGAATTTCGCGAAAGTATTTCGGGCAAAAACGCAAATTTATATTAAAAAAAAATCGCGGAAAAGATGCGATTTTTAACAAAAGGCTTCTTAAAAGAGGTGCAAATAGCCAAACGGGAATTTCATCAAATAACTGCTGAAAATGAGCAGTTTTCGTCAAAATTCCACGGAAATAACGTGATTTCTCTCAATGGGTCGCAAAAAATATGCGAATTTAGTCAAAGGATCGTAAAAAATGCAAATTTCATCACATGATATTTCGCCAAAGGATCATGTGAGAAATGCGGATTTGCTTAAAAGATTGCTGAAATAACATAAGTTTCGTCAAAAACAGCTGCAAAAAATACGCGCCTCAAAGGATTGCGGAAAAGATGCAAATTTTGCCAAAAATCCATAGAAAAAACAGAATTTCGTCAAATAATCTGGTAAAAAATGCAATTTTTTTGAAAAAATCGCGGAAAAACTGCAAAGCTTGTGAAAGCATCTCGGAAAAGATTTGATTTTTCGTCAATGGATTGTGCAAAGGATGTGATTTCCGTCAAAGGATTTATGTAAAAACGTTAATTTTGTCAAAGAATCAAAGAAAATATAAGGTTTTTGTGAAAAGGCAATTAAAAAACCCCTCGAAAACTCGCCAAAGAACCAATAGAAAAGAAAAGGATTTTCATCAAAAGATCACGGAAAAACCGCAGTTTGCGAAAGAGCTGCTGAAAAAATGTACGAGTCTCTTTAGCAAACCGCTCATCTACAATCATCTGAGTTTATTATTATAGGCAGTATTGAATTCAAAGATTGGCCCGGAAGGGGGACGTCCCCCCCCGGGAAATTTCATATTTTGTGTTTTCAGTGGTCAAAAAGTGCAATCCCCCCCCCCCCCCCAACGGAGCTACAGAGATCCCTACAGGAGAAAAGTGTCTGAATTCAACATTCGGAGGGAAATTTTTCCTTCCTTCCCTTAGATGTAATCTTTCGAAAAATTTGCAGTGAATTTGCAGATTTTTTTTTTTTAATTAAAAAAAAAAAGTTTATGCATGGTTTTTTATTATGTTTAAGAAAAAGGAGAAGACAGGGCTCCCAAATGGCCCGCGAACACATACCATTTATGAACACCAATTTTTCTTAACAAAAAATTTCATAGTAGGTTTCTACAGCATTTGCGCTAAAATTAATCTCCGAAAGTGATTTGTGTGTGATTTGCAAGAAAAATCTAAAAGAAAAAAATTTCTAAAGAAATATTGATGTTCAGTTGGCGGACCATTTGGGAGCCCTGGGAAGACCAACCACAAAAAAAACAGTTAATTCTTATCTACTGTTCGGAATTCGTACAGCGACTTTTAGAAATTGTTATGCGATTTTTAAGTTTTTATCCAGTGTCGAATCAAAGAAGCTAGAATTGTTATTTTTTTAAATTTTGACACTGATGGAATTAAGCTCTTCAGCCTTGTTGTTCATGTTATAAGACCCGATGATGCCTTCTTCTAACTTGAGTTTAATCACTAAAAGCTATTTCAACCATTCCAAAACATAGAAATCTGAAAACTACATAAAATCAAATTTGAAAAAAAAAAAAAAAAAAAAAAAAAAAAATGTAATCCCAAATCCCAAATCGGACTTCAAGATGCATTACATCATAAGATATAAAAGTCTTTAGGTGAGGAAGAACTTTCCTGCAAAATTTCGTAGTTCTTGAATCCAGTGGTCTTTTCAGAAAAAAACGCATACAGGCTTCTTTTCTAAAAATTACATATTGAATTAAAAAAGAAAAAATTTAAGAGATAGACCATGGACGTACCAAAAAGAGGCCTGAAGGTCTAATACCCCCTCAAATTTTAATGTGATGTGAGAAAATTGCTGATTATTTTTTCTTTCTTTTTTGGAAATATATATATATATATATATATATATATAAAAACATTTTTCAAAAGTAAAAAAAGCCAAGCAAGAAAAAAAAGGATGAAAATTGTGTTTAAAAAATGGTCTGATATCAAATTTCTAAGCTTATATTATGGTATTTGTTTAACATTTTCCATTAAAAAAAAATTACTATTTGTAAGTCAATGCCTTTGCATATGTTGATATAAATATTTTTCTCTTGTACTAAATACCTCGTAACAAGTTTTGAAAATTCAAATGTTTTAAAATTATGCATGATGGGCTTGGCGACCATCTTTCCATATTTTACACTAATTTCTATGCACTTTGTGAGGCCTCTAGTTTGAAGTGGTAGCGTAAAGCAGTGAAGATACTTCAGAGGCATGTGATCATGAATCTACTGCGTTTTTTTTTTATCATATTTAATTGATAATTTATTATAGCTCAATTACATCATCCACACACTTAACAGATATTATCAGGATATATCAATCACAACATTAAAGTTTTATAGTCCGGTTTGGGAGTGAATTTATCAACGGTGGCAGCCAGCACTACACAGTCTCTATAGTTCAGTTTCTTTTCCGCATCATCTGCGTATCGAGAGCTTAGCTCTTCCAGAGCTCCATCCACTTAGGTGCCCAACCGCTCATTCCTCTCTAGCAGACAAGTCCCTATCTATCCCTTTTCTCCTCCTTTTATTCTCTCTCGAGAGCATCTCTCATCCCTCGTCTTCCTTTGCGCACTGCACCCTGCTTCCTGTTCCGTGGGAACGCTTTCGGGAGATCCACATATTTCGGCATGTCAAAGTGTCTGCCTGGATGGCCGATGTTTCATTTCGTTCGACACGCCGCTATACCAGAGGGTTACTCTAATTGGTATATATTTCGACTGTCACTTAGTAGTGATATAGTGCCACTTTTGAGGTTGCCGCTAGTTCGCTTCGTGTGAGGCCGGAAGTCTCACAACTACTCCCCCCTCCTCAAGTGAACATTTTAGCTGCAAGACGAAATATTCTTAACAAGGTAGCTCAAAATCTAATGAATGGCTCACACACAAAAAGATATATAAAAGAACACCATTATTTTCTACTCCATTAATTTCCTTACCTTTTTTTGTATGGTATAAGCCATCTTTATAATTTGCTACCCTCTAACAAAATGTATTACAAAGAATATAAAGAAAAATATGTACATTCTGTGACTTTTTTTTCAAAGCCTTATTCCGCCCTACACATAAAATCTAACTGTCTGGTATCTTTTCCAAGTTTATGAGTAATAGCATTCTGGTAAGGCTGCACAGTTAATGTCCATCTTAGCAACCTGTCTCAACCACCTTTTATTTTTAAACATTTTTTTTTCAATTATCATAACCTTTTGTACCTACCATTTCTAGGCACCTTAAAAATTTACACTTTATAAAAATAAATCACATAATAAATTTAGCACTTTAACATTTACACAAAAGAAATAATAATAATAATAATTAATATATTACACCTAGCTTATTCTAGAGCTTAACTTGCTGAAATTTTACAACAATTTAACTTTGAAACGTGTATTTCTACATGGATTATCGCATTTAGGTTTCGCTCTGTCGTGCTGTTTTTCTGTGCTTTCTTCAGGGGATTTGAAAATATTTTTACTCTGATTATTGGAACTTTCAGTTCTCTCCGCTACTTTTATCGCCTCATTTGTCACGGGACTTATAGCATTAACTCTTTTTCGCATCTCACTATTCGCCTCTTGGTCATATGACTTATCCTCACAGACACTAGACACTTTGTCCCTCGTCGATAAATCCCTTTTGTTACCGTTACTATTGTGCCGCGTTTTTCTGTCACCTTTGAACTAGCCTGTTTTTGCGGACGTCTCTCTAAAATTCCTAGATCTACTTGCTTTGTGTCCGGTATTTTTCGACTCCGACAAGTCCTTCTGTTTACTGTGCAGCTTTTGCCTGACTTTACCGCTTGAATAGCCCGACTAATGACTTTTAAAACGCTCCTTGAACTATTGTATGGGCGGGTCTGCTTTTTTTTCTTTTATTCCCTTCCGGAATAAAGATTTTCCTAACCCGAACTTCATGTATTTATTTTCCCCCGACGTTTTGAGGTCGCCTCCTTTTGATCGCTCATTCGAAATCGCATCTGTCATTTTCGACTGGGAGCTATTATCTTTTTCTCCGCTTTTACCAGCAAAAGAGAATTTGTCTAATTCCTGTTTCGCTTTGGATTTGTTCTGGGAGGTATTGGCGTTTAACCTCTGGATTTTCTTACATTTAATTTTATCAATTTCTTTTTGAGTTTCGTTACCCAAGCTATAGTAGGATAAGTTTGTATTTTTATCCGCCACAATCGCTTTCGTCTTTAATCTTCCTAACCCTTCAATATTTAAAGTAATGTCCGCCGTGGGTAACCTCCTTACATCGCTTACACGCGGTTGTTTTACGTAAATTACTCTACCGACTAACTGATTAGGTTTAATTAACCTTTCGGGAATCACATCGTATTGACTTCCCGTGTCTCTTGGCGTTGTGCATTTTTTTCCATTTATATACGCATGACCTAGATAAGGTTTAAAATTCTCTTTGAAATTTGTCCCCTCCTGAATGTGATAAACATTAGCAATGTTTGTTATATTTTTCTTATTTTCTGGGCAATTTCGCTTTCAGTGGCTCGAATCTCCGTAAATAAAATAAGTGTTTTTCATCGTTTTTTCGAAAGTTTTCTGCCTGTCCTCATTATCATTTTTTTCTCTCCAATTGGGTTTTATTTCCGTCCCACTATCCGATTCTTTTTCTTCATATCTCGACCATTCGAACTTTTTTTCCGCCGAATACCTATCCTTCCATGTCCGTTTTTTGTAAGCTTTTTATTGCTTCGTACCCGTCCAGATCTTTGACTAATGCCTCCGGTTTAGTGTACGTCGCCCACGAATCGATAAAATGTTCTCTTATCTCCGGTGGTACCCTTCGCTTTATCTGCTCGGTGATTAGCAGTTCTTTTAGATCCTCAAAGCTATTTATGCCTAGACCATGTAGCCACCCTTCCTGAAAGCTGTTTAGCTCAAATATCATGTCTTTCTAGGGGCTGTTTAGATTCTTCTGATGCCTCATTAATTTTGCGCGATAAGCCTCTGCATTTAATCGAAACCTATCCAGAAGGACTTTTTTCACATGAGAAAAACTATCTATTTTGTTCTTGGATTCAATTAAAATTACCTCGGCAATTTCAATAGGCAATTATGCTAATAAATGCGTGACTAGATCTTCTGTTTCTATCTCTGCCCTTTCAGCCTGTCTTTCAAAAAAATTCAAAAATAGAGTTATGTCGGACCTTTGCATGATTCCTTTTAGAGAAATTTTGGGATTTCTTTCCGACCTAATATTGGAGATTGAACTTCGTCTATCCGAGTTCTGCGTTAAACGGAGTTGTTCGAGTTGAAAATATCTCTCTCTTTGTAATTCATCTCGCTGCTTTTGTTCCTACCTGTCTTGTGCTATATACGCAACCTGTGTCAGCGCTTGTTCTTGGTCGTACCCGTCCGATTTTTCTATTGTCTCAATAATTATCTTAATTATATCACTTTATTCTATAGCGACACCTAATGTTTCTGCTAAGTTTACTAGGTTTTTTCTTCTACAATATTTCAGTGCGTTAATCTTTGCCATGTTTGTTTTTCACTATTTTTTTTTTGAAATTTTTTTTAACAAACCTAATTTACTTGTTATCTAACCCTGCCTACACTTTCTCTATTTATTAGGATGAGCGAAGCGAATCCTCTACTAGCCCACTCAAATTACATTTTGTCGTACGCTTTACAAAAAAACTATTCAGTATTTTGATTTGAAATTAAACACATATATAAATTATGATCTGTAGATTTGCACAATATAATTTTTTTTACAGGATAACTTTTTAAAAAATTATTATTTTAATTAATTTATTTTACATGTTTTTCCATTACGGACGCATTTTTAGAAATAAGAAATAAAGCATGCATATTTTCAGAACAATAAATAATTCATGGAGTTAACAATTGTAGATAGAATCATGATTAATTAAATAAATAAAATGTATTTTCTTTATTCCGACAAAATCATTTACGCTGATGTCACTTACGTATATTAAAATTATATTGTGTTTTTATTTATTTATTTATTTATTCGTAAAGTGGCAACAAAAAAAATTGTAAACAAATAAAATTAATTGTTAAATTCATTATGTAAAGACACATTGGATCATTCGAGACAACAGCTCAGCCGCTATAAGTCTCAAAAATCCCCCTCCAAACAAACAATTATGTAAAGAGTTATTTGAATTCGAAGATTGAAAATTAAACCAAATGAAACATATATATTATTATTTTGGTATATGTAGTACTATTTTTAAATAGTTTGCCGTTTAAAAACAATTTATAGAATGTATTAGTTCTATTATAAAAAATGCCAAGGAAACATATACTTACTGGATGAAAAGAATGCGAATATGATATAGCTTTAAGGCAAGAGGTTAGATGCCAGCGTAAAAAACGACGGCATAGATGTCATATACACACCATATCGGCGCGATTTTTCCGACGCCAATTTGGCAAAAACCTGGTTTTCGAATACCAGTTACCATATATATATTTTAAAAAGGGAATAACAATAAATTTTAAAAAGTTTAATTAATACCTGTGGAACAAAACAATTTATATAATTTAAAAAACGAAAATAAAAGTAAATAAACAATTTATTAATAAATAAACAATATCCGGGTTACCATGTCAAGCAAAATAACTACACTTTGTCGCCAATTAAGTACTCCGGTGCATATATGACACTGGAGTTTGAAAAAAATAGCTCCAATGTAGTGCGTAATATGATATCTGTGCCAAAAGGACGACATGACGAATCTCTTCTGAAAGAGAATGCATGTGCTCGGAAAAATGCTTTAAATTTCGAAGATGCACAAAAAAATTTTAAATAAGGTTTTTGTAAATTTTTTCATGATCGTTGGCTTGGCATTCACTCTGACGGATATCAAAAGACTTGCCATAAATGTACAGTAAATAATGAACTAAATATTTTTTCTTTAGCTAATAATATGGATCCTGGTCCACATCCCTAAATATTAAAGGGCTTAACTTTCTTCGAGGAGAAATGAATTGCCCAAGTTCGTCCAGTTATTACTGTTTATCGCATTCAAGGTGGTCAGCTTGAATACAGTGGGCAAATTATTAATTTTCATCAAGGTATTATAGGATTTTGTACTTTATCACCTCATTCCATAGACACTATAACACAATACATTTTTGGTTTTTACATTTTTTTCATACTACTTGATTATCCCGTCGACCAAAAAATATAATGCCAAATTTCAGGATTAAATGCCAATAATGGATTATCATAAACGTCACATTGCATGACATTAAACATAATACACATGATTGTTATGTCATCAAGTTATTTTTAATTCGGGTACTATTTGGTTATCCCGTCGACCAATTTCGTCAAATAATACAAATAACCAAACTATTAGCACAATTGCACAAATTGACACTTTTTTTTTAAATATCGAAAAATCAAATAAATTAGTAAAACATTAATAAAAATCCAAATAAAAAGTCGAATTAAGGTACTACTTGATTATCCCGTCAATCAATTTTGCCAAATTATACAAATCGCCAAACGATTGGCCATATTAAACAAATTGACATAATTTTTATTTTAAATAAGGAAAGAACAAATAAATTAATGAAACATTACTAAGAATACAAATAAAACTTCATAATAAAAATAATTGATGGCATAACGAACAACTGATACGAGTTTAATGTTATGTGAATGTGATATTTATTACCATCATCATTAGCGTTTAATCTTTTAGTTTGGCCGTAACTATTTGGTCGACAGGATAATCAAGTAGTACCAAATAATATAAAAAAAGGTTTTTTTCCAATAAATAACTAATGAAATAATGCTTCGCGAATCCAAACAAAGCATGGCTTTTGCTAGTCCGATATAAATTTTACTTTAAATATATTCATAGATACATTTTTGAATACAAATATCATATACAAAGAGAAAAAGTTTCTTAGAGATATTCAGAATATTTACTAAACAAATCTGATATACATTTATTATCTGGCACTGCCTATATTTTCAACATTTACTAAATATAAATTTTACTTTAAATACATCTATAAACAAATTTTTGAGTACAAGTGCAGTATACACATAGAGGGAAAATAATATCAAATTCCTTTGTTAAACACACCTTTTTTGTTTAAAAAGAACAAAAAAAAAAACACTATACAGTTATACAAATATTTCAGGTATAGTCCCTATACACAAGATAAACACTGTCTATAATGTATTTTTCCCACCTATACATGTGCTCCTGAGTATATCATGTCTCCTGAACTGTTTCCGCAGGCTACTCTGTCACTCTTAGAGCGGGCGGCGGCGACACAAATGACTACGTCATCGAGTTACGGGATGAAATCATGATGTAGGACAAGATTATTGGGTGTAGATTAAGGAACGACTGGTCTGCCTCGTCATTTCTTGGTACGATATGAGTAACAGCGGGCGCCAACTCGCCATTTTGGGGTCACTTTCACGTCATCGAGTTACGGGATGAAATTGGTGCCAAATTAAAGCTAAAATAAAGTATTTTAAGAATATTTCGGTCTGCCTGCGCATATCCTGGTACAAACCCTCGGCAGACTGAAATTTATAACAAAAAATGACGTTATAATGTAAAAATCAAGATGACTACGTCATCGAGTTACGGGATGAAATCATGATGTAGGACAAGATTATTAGGTGTAGATTAAGGAACGAGTGGTCTGCCTCGTCATTTCTTGGTACGATATGAGTAACAGCGGGCGCCAACTCGCCATTTTGGGGTCACTTTCACGTCATCGAGTTACGGGATGAAATTGGTGCCAAATTAAAGCTAAAATAAAGTATTTTAAGAATATTTCGGTCTGCCTGCGCATATCCTGGTACAAACCCTCGGCAGACTGAAATTTATAACAAAAAATGACGTTATAATGTAAAAATCAAGATGACTACGTCATCGAGTTACGGGATGAAATCATGATGTAGGACAAGATTATTAGGTGTAGATTAAGGACCAACTGGTCTGCCTCGTCATTTCTTGGTACGATATGAGCAATAGCGGGCGCCAACTCGCCATTTTGTCGTCACTTTCACGACATCGAGTTACGGGATGAAATTGGCGCCAAATTAAAGCTAAAATAAAGTATTTTAAGTATATGCTGGTCTGCCTGCGCATATCCTGGTACAAACCCTCGGCAGACTGAAATTTATAAAAAAAATGACGTTATAATGTAAAAATCAAGATGACTACGTCATCGAGTTACGGGATGAAATCATGATGTAAGACAAGATTATTAGGTGTAGATTAAGGAACGACTGATTTGCCTCGACATTTCTTGGTACGATATGAGTAACAGCGGGCGCCAACTCGCCATTTTGGCGTCACTTTCACGTCATCGAGTTACGGGATAAAATTGGTGCCAAATTAACGCTAAAATAAAGTATTTTAAGAATATTTCGGTCTGATTGAATTTTACATTATAACGTCATTTTTTGTTATAAATTTCAGTCTGCCGAGGGTTTGTACCAGTATATGCGAAGGCAGAGCGAAATATTCTTAAAATACTTTATTTTAGCGTTAATTTGGCACCAATTTCATCCCGTAACTCGATGACATGAAAGTGACGCCAAAATGGCGAGTTGGCGCCCGCATTTACTCATATCGTACCAAGAAATGTCGAGGCAAATCAGTCGTTCCTTAATCTACACCTAATAATCTTGTCTTACATCATGATTTTATCCCGTAACTCGATGACGTAGTCATCTTGATTTTTACATTATAACGTCATTTTTTGTTATAAATTTCAGTCTGCCGAGAGTTTGTACCAGGATATGCGCAGGCAGACCGAAATATTCTTAAAATACTTTATTTTAGCGTTAATTTGGCACCAATTTCATCCCGTAACTCGATGACGTGAAAGTGATGCCAAAATAGCGAGTTGGCGCCCGCTGTTACTCATATCGTACCAAGAAATGACGAGGCAGACCAGTCGTTCTTTAATCTACACCTAATAATCTTGTCCTACATCATAATTTCATCCCGTAACTCGATGACGTATTCATATTGAATTTTACATTATAACGTCATTTTTTGTTATAAATTTCAGTCTGCCGAGGGTTTGTACCAGGATATGCGCAGGCAAACCGAAATATTCTTAAAATACTTTATTATAGCTTTAATTTAGCACCAATTTCATCCCGTAACTCGATGACGTGAAAGTGACGCCAAAATAGCGAGTTGGCGCCCGCTGTTACTCATATCGTACCAAGAAATGACGAGGCAGACCAGTCGTTCTTTAATCTACACCTAATATTCTTGTCCTACATCATGATTTCATCCCGTAACTCGATGACGTATTCATATTGAATTTTACATTATAACGTCATTTTTTGTTATAAATTTCAGTCTGCCGAGGGTTTGTACCAGGATATGCTCAGGCAGACCAAAATATTCTCAAAATACTTTATTTTACCTTTATTTTGGCACCAATTTCATCCCGTAACTCGATGACGTGAAAGTGACGCCAAAATGACGAGTTGGCGCCTGCTGTTACTAATATCGTACCAAGAAATGACAAGGCAGACCAGTCATTCCTTAATCTACACCTAATAATCTTGTTCAACATCGTGATTTCATCCCGTAACTCGATGACGTAGTCATTCGTGTCGCCGCCGCCTGGTCTATCTCCAGCGAGGCCTGTCTTGAAGGAACTGTCGTCCGACGATCTGTTGCTCGGTCCTCGGCTTTTTTTACAGTCCTTCCTTCTGCTACTGTCTCACTGCTGTTGAGTTTTTCCCAATGAGTTCGTTTCTTGTGCTGCCACTAGTTGTGCATGTTGCATAGTTCACGTGTAATAGCACTTTTAAAGTGCTATTACACGTAAAAATTTCAAGCGAGAAAAATCGCCTGCGTTTTTACGTGTTCTTAGCATTTCATTGGCTGTTCGAGAAGAGTCTTTACCATCATTTGGATTTCAAAGCATTTGATTGGCTCTTACTGGCGACTCGCTTCGTTCCAGGCGTCAAAGACGCTCCGACAAAAGAGAATCGCGCGCTACCAAGCGACTCCCCTAGTCCCATAGGATAACATGGAGACGCCTGCAATTTGACGCCTGCACTACGACACGTGTAATAGCACTTTAACTCCATCAAGTAAAAATGCACATTTTAAGCAGTTAAAGTTGTATATCTATTAACTCTTCTTTTTTTATCATTGGTCTTTATATATTAATGTTTAATGCATGGCGTACGTAAAATATGATTCGTTATGATCATCCTAAAAATAGTATTACTTACCCATCATACGTAGTATAGGGTAAGTCTTGCAATCGTTTTGAGAATCGAATTTTTTTTTATGGATTTACACGTTTTCGACACTGGAGATTTCGAAAAACATATTTTTAGAAAAAAAAAAATGCCGTCCGTCCGTCTGTCTGTCTGTAAACGCTCTATCTCACGAACAAATTGAGATAGAGACTTGAAATTTTGTATATACTTAGTATGTAAGAATGGGACGAAGCCTATTGAATATCAGCAACCTCGATTATCCGGAACTATTTTTTCCGGATTCTCGAAAAATTCGTTCTGATGAAAGGTACATAAAAATTTTCGATTTTTTTTATTTTAAGGAATGCATGTAAAAGGCAATAAAAAAATACAAATTTTGCATAAAAAACGAAGTCGATCGGATAATTAGTTGTCGAGATATTTGTAATCCTGTTTTCCTCATTCTTCGATTTTTCATGACCCTGTATTTCATTCAAATTTCAATTCAGAGGTACATTTTAATTGAAAATGAGACGCTTAATTCGACGCAGTAAACTGTTAGTTAATATGATTCTTATTTTCGGAGTTATAAGGATGTTTCTTTTACGCAGTTTGGTACTTCTTGAGTAGTTTGGCGTTTTATATAATTTGTTGAAATTGGTGCATCAGCAATTCATTAATAGAGTATCACTATGTGTATTAACAATATTTAAATTTAGTTTTGGAATTGAAATACATTGTATAAATAGTTTTCATATGTTTAATTTTCATATGCATTTAAATGATGGGTAAGTATTACGGTGGCCTCCAACGACTAGTTTATAATTTGTATTAATTTAATTATAGAATTTACTTATAAGTCTTTAAAATTTTAAGTCTTTGAAAATATCATTTACCAAATTGTCATTGTAATTTGTTAGATTAATTTTTTTTTTCTTTTTGCCTAAGATAAATTTGCAATTTTGTTTTCTGCCATCCTTATTACTTACCCATCATACGTAGTATAGGGTAAGTCTTGCAATCGTTTTGAAAATCGAAAAAAAAATTTTTAACGGATTTACACGTTTCAGACACCGGAGATTGATTCCAAAAAACATATTTTTAGAAAAAAAATTTGCCATCCGTCCGTCTGTGTGTCTGTCTGTCTGTGTGTCTGTCTGTCTGTCTGTCTGTCTGTCTGTCTGTAACCGCTCTATCTCCCGAACAAATTGAGATA
This sequence comes from Maratus speculifer, assembly GCA_964019185.1. Lineage (NCBI taxonomy): Eukaryota > Metazoa > Arthropoda > Arachnida > Araneae > Salticidae > Maratus > Maratus speculifer. Next base: position 221,103,693 of record OZ025291.1, read on the forward strand.
GAGACTTGAAATTTTGTATGTGCTCCCGGTAGCAGAAAATGCGAGACGCGCGACGTGCGTCGCAGATTAATTTTTGTCCTTGCAGATAAATTTGCCAACTTGGAGAAGAAAAAATATGTAATTATTTGGAGAGAAAAAAAAAAAAGTGGACAGAAAGCGAAAAAACCGGCAAATTTCATCCGAAGATCGCAAGAAAAAGTGACAGATTTCATCGAAAGATCGCGAAAAACTGCAGGTTCCGACAAAAGATCGCGAAAAAATGGCAGATTTCGTCAAAAAATCACAAAAAATAGTAAATTTCGTTAAAAAATCGTAAAAACCGGCTAATTTCGTCAAAAAATCGCCCAAAAAATGGTATTTGTTGTCAAAAAACTTTGAAAAGAAACGGAATCTTTTGTCAAAAGATCGCGAAAAAAAAGACAGATTTCATCAATAAGTCATGAAAAAACAAGAAATTTCTTTTAAAAAATCGCGAAAAAACGGTAAGTTTTATCAAAAGATTGTGAAAAACGGTAAGTTTATCAAAAGATCGCGAAAAAACGATAGATTTCATCAAAAAATCGCAAAAAACGGAAGATTTCAACAAAAGATCGTAAAAAAAATAGATTTCATCCAAATATTGCGGAAAAACGGCAGATTTTGACAAAAAAATCTCGAAAAAAAGGCAGATTTCGTGAAAAAAAATCGGAAAAAACGGCTAATTTCGTCAAAAATTTGCGTAAAAAATGGAATCTTTCCTCAAAAAAATATTGAAAAAACGGAATCTTTTGTCAGAAGATCGCGAAAAAATGACAGATTTCGTCAAAAATCGCGAAAAAACGACAGATTTCGTCAAAATATCGCGAAAAAACGAGAGATTTCATCAATAAGGTCATAAAAAAGCAATAAATTTCGTTTAAAAAATCGTGAAAAAATGGTAAGTTTCATCAAAAGCGAAAAAAAACGATAGATTTCATCAAAAAATCGCGAAAAACGGCAGATTTCAACAAAAGATCGTAAAAAAACGATAGATTTCATCAAAATATCGTGAAAAAAAGGCAGATTTTGACAAAAGTTTTGGAAAAAAGGCATTTCGTCAAAAAATCTCGAGAAAATAGTAAATTTAGTCAAAAAATCGCAAAAAAGCTGCATATTTCGTCAAACAATCACGAAAAAAAAAATGAAATTTCATTAAAAAAGTGCAAAAAAAGTATTTTTTTACTACAAAATTCTTGTTTTTGCTGCTACAAACTTTTTATTCTCTTTTTTTCTCAAAAACTGATTTTCCTGTCCCAAGATTTTTTTTTCCAAAATTCGTTATTTGACCATAAATTAGTACTGCAAATTTTGACAATATTTTAGGTAAACATCCAGTGTATTTATAAAAATTAGCATTCAGAATTTTCTATTTCTTTTTCATAATATTTACTTGGTATTTCAAGGTATCACTGCTATAAAACTATAACATATGCACTTTATGGTAAAGAAATAGTAACTTTAAATTTTTAAAGCAGTCTTTAAATTTTAAATTTTGATATTTTAAATGATTTTTGTTAACTTTTTAAAAAAAAAAAATTAGCACATTTTAACATTTTATTGTAACATATTTTATTTTAACATTTTATTGTGATTTAACAAGTAAATAAATGTTATGATTTAAGGAAGCCGTAAAGCATCTACTGTTCAATGGAATTGGAATTGTTTCTTCATTTTATCACTATTTCACTTGTGACAATATAAATGATTTTTTTCTTTAATATCATTGTATTTATTTCTTCTATTTGAATACTTAGGCAAGGTAAGAAACTAAACATTGTTTTCAATAGAAGCACTCTATATATCAATTTAATTTTAAATAGATTTAGCCTTAACTTCAAACTTAAAGAGCCACTTTATGTATTCATTATTAATCTAATTCTTCAAAAGATATTAATTTTATTATTTACTTAGTCAGGTCATATTATAATTGGAATATAGTTGTCTTTTTATAATATTAATCAGTAAGAACTATATTTATAATGTACATAAGAAAATTATAACACGCCCTGCCGCAGACAATTTTCATCCTGCTGCATTGCTGTCGCAGACACAACCATAACTTTTTGCTACTGGGTATGTGCTTAGTATGTAAGAATGGGACGAAGCCTATTTAATATCAGGAACCTCGATTATCCGGAACTATTTTTTTCGGACTCTCGAAAAATTCGTTCTGATGAAAGGTATATAAAAATTTTCGATTTCTTTTATTTTAAGGAGTGGACGTAAAAGAAAATAAAATAACACAAATTCTGCATAGAAAATGAAGTCAATCGGATTATTAGTTGTTGAGATATTTCTAATCCTATTTTCCACATTCTTTGATTTTTCATGACCCTGTATTTCATTCAAATTTCAATTCAGGGATATATTTTAATTGGAAATGAGACGCTTAATCCGACGCAGTTAATTGTTAGTTAATATAATTATTATTTTTGGAGTCATAAGGATGTTTCTTTTACTCAATTCAGTGCTACCTGAATAGTTTGGCGTTTCATACAATTTATCGAAATTGGTTCATCAGAAAATCATTAATAGAGCATGATTATGTGTTAAATATACTTAAATATACGTTTATATTTTATTTTGGAATTGTAATGCATTTCATAAATTGTTTACATATGTTATGTTTTCATATATTATGCATATCCATGATGGGTAAGTATTACGGTGGCCTCCAACGACTAGTTTTTTTAGATAAATCTATTTTTTTCCTTCTGTCTAACAGCGAAATAGCCACTCATGTTAGTCCCATGTTAGTCTACATTGACATCACAGCATACCGAAAGAAGGGAAGGAAACTGATGGGCTTTCATGCCCCACCTCCAAAATAATTGAAAATGAAATCAAAAAGTAGTGCTTTTTGTCTTTCTGTTTGAGATTATTTTTTTTTTATTTTCCCCCTATCATTAAACAAACTAGCCGCTCTCTTCTCTTTAGTTCCATATTAGTGCTCATCAGTGACACTTCACCCAAAGAAGTAGTAAAAGGTAATGGGGTTACAGTCCCCACCCAAAATATTCGAAAATGAAATGAAAAAAATGCTGATTTTTGTTGTTGTTATTTTGCATGAGATAAATTTATAATAATTTTGTTTTTCGCAACATAACGAACTAGTCCCATATTAGTGTTCATTTACATCATAGTATACCCAACGAGAATAAGGGAACTGATGGAGGTTATAGGTTACAGGCCTCCTTTCGAAATTGTCAGAAATGAAAGGAAAAGAGTGTTGCTTTGTTTTCTTTGTTTGAGATAAATATGCAATTTAGTTTTCTGTTTTATTGTGGATTAGCCATTCTCATAATCCCGTATAGTCCACATAGTCCCACATAGTAGTCCCATGTTAGTCCACGTGGACACCCCAGAATATCCAAAGAAGGTGAAGGACCCTTTTTTTTTCGGTGGTGGGGAGAACAATTTTATAGATTTGAAGCTACAATAACTTCCTTTCAAGTGAAATTATTTTAAAAAAAATTCAGGCCTTAGGATCGGACTCGTGCCTCCTCAACCTCCACCCTTGCAGAGGTAATTCTGAGTTTTAAAAAAAATTCTGAAATTCAGAGCCAATTTTCAAAAAGTTTATATCAGAGGGAAGAAATGAGAATTCATTTCTGGAGCTAATTACTTTTTCGCAGCTTGGTTTAGCTCTTTTCATTTCAGGTCGATTTCAGACTGAGTGCAGATTCCTGCAAGTTGGTTTCGGGTTAAACAGATTTTTTTAAAAAAAATTAGTTCAACATATTTTTTTAGTTTAAAAACTATACCCATAGTATCATAATAAACATAGTTGTTTGTATGAGTGCTGGTATCTAAAGAATTCGCTGTGTCTTTTCTACGACTTTTTAATGAAATTCAGATTTTTATCACGACATTTGATGAAATTCGCATTTTCCGTGGTCCTTTGACTAAATTCACTTTGTTTCCCAGTGGACTTTTGACGAAATCCGCATTTTTTTTTTTTTTTAACGATACTTTGACAAAATTCGATTTTGTACCACAACCCATTCGCGGAGTATTTGTTTTTTTCGCTATTTTTTGTCGGAATTTGCATTTTCTACAGTAGACCTTGGCGGCAATTCGCGTTTCTCCGCGTCCGTCTGACGGAATTCAAGTTTTTTAGCGCTGTTTTTCCGCGATTCGCTTTTTCTGCCCGGCCCTTGGGACAAAATTTGCGTTTTTCCACCGCCTTTTAAGGCCTCTGTCCTCGCTCAAGGAAACGCTTGCGAGCTAATGCTATTCCTATGGGGAAGCGTTTTTCTAATAACTCTTTCGCATTTTGACATTTTTGAATAATTTTTTTTGCACTGGATAGCTGGGGTGCATGCCGATCGCGCACCTTTTTTACTTTTTCGATTTTGGTTGCAGATATTTTTTACAAAGTTAGTTTCATTTTTAAAACCGGTTTCGAAACTGAAAATGCTTTTTAAAAAATATATCTGTAACCAAAATCGAAAAAGTAAAAAAGGTTCGCAATCGGCATGCAACTCAGCTATCCAATGCAAAAAAAAATTATTCAAAAATGTCAAAATGCGAAAGAGTTATTAGAAAATGCTTCCCTATAGGAATAGCATTAACTCGCGAACGTTTCCTCGAGCGAGGACAGGGGCCTTAATGAATTTTGCGCTTTTTTGTGATCCTTTAACGAAATTAGCGTTTTTTAGCAATGCTTCGACTAAATTAGCTTTTTTCTCCGATGCCGGTTGGCGGAATACGTGTTTTTTTTTCGCTATTCTTTGTCGATATTTACGTTTTATACCGCAGCCCTTGGACGAAATTCTTATTTTTTCTCGGCTCTTTAACAAAATTTGCGGGTTTTTTTTCAATGCTTTGACGAGATTTGTTTTTCCTAAGAGGCCTTTGGACGAAATTCGCGTTTTTCTCACGGTCTTTATCGAAATGCGAGTTTTTTTGTCGCAATCGTTTGACAAAATCCGCGATCTGTTGAAATTTACGTTTTTTCCACGGCTTTTCTGGCGAAATTCACGTTTTTTCTCGTCGAATCGACGAAATTCGTGTTTTTTCTGACAAAATTTATACTTTTTTATGCGATTTTAGTCCAAATTTGCTCTTTTCATGGTTCTTCGTCGAAATTTGCTTTTTTTCTGCGGTCCCTTGACGAAGTTTCGCGATTATACGATACTTTGACGAAATTCACGTTTTTTGCGGCCCTTTGAAGGAATACGTTTTTTTTTTCGCAATCATTTGTCGAAATTCGCTTGTTTTCTGCAGCTCTTTGACAAAAATCGCGTTATTTCAGCAGTCATTAGACGAAATTCACGTTTCCTTTGCGACCATTTGACAAAATTCGCGTTTCTTTCGCGATTACAGTTGAACCCCGTTATAGCGAACCCGGTTTATAACGAAATCTCGGATATAACGAACGAAAATTTAGGTCCTGCGATTTCCCTATTATATTTAATACTATTTTACCCTTTTATAGCGAACCTCCGGAATCTTAAGACTCGGTTATAACGAACTTTTTTTCTAGTCGACCATGATTTTTTTTCTCTTTTTTCTTTTCTGCTGATGTGAAAAAAGGTTTTCGACTCTAATTTTATAAGAAAATTCATGCCGGGCGCACCATGTTTTATTAAAACATGGATTGAATAATGTAACAAATTAATTTTGTCTCTTTATTAAAGAGTAGTAAGACCAGCATTCTTTCTCTTTTATGGTAAACATTCTGCGGGTGTAATCACGTCCAGCCGTCAGTTAATTTCTATTACTCCTGTCATAACAAATCAGAAACGCATTAAAGCTAACTTATTTAGCTATAATTCGAGACATGAGAACATCTTTAAAGCAAGCAATAATCAAAAGCTTTTTCCCTTAAATTATACTCTCTGGAGTTCACAAGATGATGAAAAAAATAAAATTTAAATGAAAAAACAGTAAACAAACAAAATAAAAATAAAGCGATTTTTAACGCGTCAATAACTAGTGTTACTCATCCTTAGTCTGGATAAAGTGTAAAGATTTTAGTATAGTCAGGATCATTCTTTAAATTGTCTGCTCATTTATCCCAACATTTATCCGAACTAAGGTTGGTCTCGAATGTTTAGATAAATCGGCGCTTTACTGTATTTCTATTGGTCTTCCTTTTTAGTTAATTTATTTAGTATTGTGCCAGTTTAATATTATCAATTTTAGTCAATTTAATTCATTAATGATCATATCTAAATGAATTTACGTTTTTTTCTTAATACATGATTATTGAACATATAGGTATCAGGTAGTTATATACATATTTTGTAAACTCTAGCATTTTTTTAACGGTTCGGATATAGCGAACCACCGGATATAACAAATAAAAACTTCGGTCCCTTGAAGTTCGTTATAACGGGGTTCGACTGTATCTGATGAAATTTGCGTTTTCTTTGAAAGCATCTGATGAAACTTGACTTTCTTTAGTGATTCTATGACAAAATTCGCGTTTTATCAGCTGCTCTTCGACAAAATTCACATTTTATCCGCGGCCTTTTCACAAAATTCAGGGGTTTTCCCGTGATCTTTTAACGAAATTTTTAATGTTTTCTGCGAACGATTGACAAACTTGGTTTTCCCGTGGTCTTTTAACGAAATTTGTAATATTTTCTGCGAACGATTTACAAACTTGGTTTTTTTTTATCTCCGACCATTTGCCAAAAATCGCTATAAATGCGAATTTTCGGACTGATGACACTTTTTTTAATTTTTGGAAAATTTGGAACAGAATCACCCCTGCCCCCTCTTTTAGGTAGCTTTCATTACAAAAAGTAAAAAGCTACCTATTGCAGCCATCCGGGGGAAAGCACTTCCAGAAAATTTTGCTATATTTTCACCGATCATGACCCCCAGACTCCCTCCGTTCAAATGTTGACATACATATATATCTGACTTTTGTCATGCAATAACTATCGTATTTATGAACCGATTTGAATGAAACTTGGTATGTACATAGTATATACAAATATCTCGACCGAGTTCGTTGGCCATCATCATCTGCCATTTTGTTTCAAATGGCGGCCATTTAAAAATTTTTAAAAAATTTAAAATTTAAAAGTAAGTGCGAAAATATTAAAAGTTGAAAAATATTTTTATTTTATATATTAGATCTTAAAACACCAATTCCAGAACACTTTTTACTTTGCCTATATCTTAAAATATGATTGAGTTATAGCACTTTGAATTTTTCTTATGGCTCACATTTTGAAACGATCTGATTTTTGTCATGCTATAACTAACGTATTTATGAACCGATTTGAATGAAACTTGGTATGTACATAGTACTTTCAAATATTTCGACCGAGTTCGTTGGCCAGTATCATCCGCGATCTTGTTTCAAAATGGCGGCCATTTAAAAAAAATTAAAATTTAAAATTAAATGTGAAAAATTTAAAAGTTGAAAAATATTTTTATTTTATGTGTTAGATCCTAAAACACCGATTCTAGAACACTTTTTACTTTGTCTAAATCTTAAAAAATGATTGAGTTATAGCACTTTGAATTTTTCTTATGGCTGACATTTTGAAACGATCTGATTTTTGTCACGTGATAACACTCGTATTTATAAATCGATTTGGATGTAACTTGGTGTGTACAAAGTACATAATAAAACCTGGACCGATTTCTTTAACCAGTTCCATCCGCCATCTTGTTTTTTAAAAATGACGGCCATTTAGATTTTTTTAATTTAAAATTTGAAATTAGGTACAAAAAAGTGAGAAATTGAAAAAGATTTTTCTTTTATGCCTTTGACCTTGATACAAAGATTCCAAAGCTTTTTTTGTTTCGTCTGTATCTTAAAAAAATGTCTGAGTTATAGTACTTTTAATTTCTAGTGTTGCTCACATTTTGAAATGATCTGGTTTTCGTCACGTGATAACACGCGTATTTATACACCGATTTGGATGAAACTTGGTGAACGCTAAATCGCACAACGCTTAAGGATAAACAAACTGAAGCTCCTCCCACACTAATAAGTGAACGCCATCTATTGACGAGCCCTTTAAAAATACGTCACGCAGAGTTCTATAAATTAATTTTAAATTTCTTTTTGCTTCAATGAACTAAAAACATTCTTCACTATATTCTTAAAACAATAACAAAAACAATAATAATAATAATAAATTTTTTTCTGTGCCTACTCATGACATTTTCATTTTATGATATGACCCCATAAGCTAATAAGTTTAAAATAATATTTTAAAGTAAAATTAATAAAAAATAAAAAGAGAGAGAGAAAGGTGGGAATATATTTTAATACCAAATATTTAATATATGTGCTTTAACATTGGTTTGTATCTTGACATAGGATTAGCCTCTTTTAATATTAGCATGTTTTATTTGTTTGTTTATTCTCAAAATAAATAAATAAATAAAAATAAAAAATAAAATAAAAATCAAACTTAAAAGTTTAAGATGTCATGCGGTAAACTGAAAAAAATTACGGCTACTCACAGATAAATCCACATTTAATTTTTATAATTATTTAAGAATTCAAAGAAGAGCATTATTTTACTAATCTTTTTTGTATCTCCTTAAAAAACAGGAAAGGTTTATTTAAAGAAACCTCTATAATTTTATTTTTCATAGTATTATTTTGAATTTATATTTAATTACAAGAAAAATGGAATAAATATGAAATGAAATGTATTAACTAATAATTTCTAATAATTTTAGCTATCAGTAACTTTTTAATACTTTTAGCAAAATGTTACTTAAATATGTAAATGAATTTTATTGTGTATGTAAAAATATGTAAATGAATATGTAAATGATTATTTTAATGTAAAAACAAAAACAAGGATGCACAATTAATTAAATTTATTTTTGATAAATAATAATTTAAGAGCATGTATCAAAAAATACTCTTACATTTGGACTTAAAAAAGTATTAAAAAGGTTTTTGTTTAAAACCTTTTTTTAAAAGTATTTTAAACGTATTTTAAAATGTATTTTAAAGGTATTTACCTTTAAAATTTAAATCCAAATTAATTTTACATTTTTACTTCTTATTAATTTATTAAAAACATTTTTCATAATTTTCTTAAAATAATTATATAATTCTTTCAGTGACTGACCATTTTCATATTATGATATGACATCATAAGTGTATTAAATTCTTTAAAGTTAAAAAAGAGAGAGGAAATATATTTTAATATCAACTATTTCATTTATATGCTTTAAATTGAAGTTATATTATAGTATATTTGTCTACGTGTACTGCAATATAATAAATACATAGTTTTTCTGCTAAAAATTAAAAAAAGAAAAAAAAAAAAAGAAATACTTTATATTTTATCTTGACTTACGACTAACATCTGTTAATAATAGCATGTTTTATTTGTTTGTTATATCTTTCTTTCTTTCTTTCTTTCTTTTTTTTTAAGAAAAATTATTTGAGATTTACTAATTTATGATGTTATGCAATAAATAGAAAAATCATATTCGATTATTAATATTATGGAAGAATTTAGTAAGATTTTTTTAAATCTTGTTAATAAATTTAAAAAAAAAAAAAATCAATTTTGAGAACTCCCTAGGATTTTATTTTTCATAGTAATGCTAGTTTGAATTTGTTTTTAATAAAAGAGAAAGGGAGAGAAAAAAACAATAATTTGTTTCTGATAATCTTAGCTATCAATTACTTTCCAAGACTTTTAGTTAAATCTTATTTAATTTTTTTGTTATATTAAATATAAATTTAAAATATATTTAAAAACAAACCTTTACACTATTTTTAAGCCTAAATATAAGAGTATATTTAGAGGCATAGCTAGGTTTTTTAGCACCTGGGGAAGGAAAAATTTTTTCGCCCACTCGGCCCCATAAAAAAAAGAAAAGACTCAAGAGAAGAAAATGCCTTTTTTGATTGTGGTTGTATTTATGATGACGAATTATCTGCACGAGGGATATAAACCCTAGGAAAGGTGACCTTCGTGGGGATCTTTCAAAAAGAACCTAATCCGTATTTACGCAAAGAAATCCAAGGCTGGAAGAAAACCACGTTAAACTCCGAACGATTAGGCCGACGGGCGCGATTGGATTCGAACCCAACACCTTTATATCTTCCAGCTTCGAGAGCAGAACCTCTCGTCCACTGGTGGGGCAATTCGTAATTTCGATTTAAACCTTTCTCAGTTTGGCGCCCATTGACCCCCGCCCAGGGTCACCGCCCCCCTCGTTGCTACGCCACTCAGTTTATTGCCTTTCTTTAATATAATATGCTTTTAAATAGTTGTTAATCCGAAATAAGTTAAATAAATTGTACATTTTTATTGCTGTTTTTTACTTAAAAAATAATTTATTTTCTCTACTAATTTTTTAAAATTATTAAGATATTTTTTTATAAATACTTTTGTATAAATTTGTCGATTTAATTTATACAAATCATTTGCATATTTAAGGTATTGGAAAATAATTGACAGCTAAAATTATCAGAAATTATTTGTTAATATTTCTTTTCATATTGTATATCCATTTCTATTTTATTAAATATAAATTCAAAATATTACTATGGAAAATAAAATTATGGGAGTTTCTTTAAGTAAACTTTTCTTATTTTTTAACAAGATGCAAAAATAATGAATAAAATAAAGCTCTTCTTTGAATTCTTAAATAATTATAATAATAATTAAATATTGATTTTTCAATGACCAGCCGTAATTTTTTCAATTTATTTCATGACATCACAATCAAATAAATCTGTAATTAATAAACAAATAAAACATACTAATAATAAAAGAGCCTAGTCCTAAGTCAAGGTACAAAACGTAACTTCAATGTTAAATCATTGAAATTAAATATTTGGTATACTTAAAAACTTTCTACGAACTTAAAAAAAAACTGTATTTTTAATTTACTAGCCTATAATATCGTATAATTAAGTAAAAAGCCTGTAGATGGCGCTCTTTCCTAGTGTGGGAGGAGTCTTCAGTTTGTTTATCCTTAAGCGTTGTGCGATTTAGCGTCCACCATGAAACTTGGTGCGTAGATAGGACGTACTGATGCCTGGACCGAGTTCGTTGGCCAGTTCCAACCGCCGTCTTGTTTCAAAATGGCGGAATATTATTTTTTTTTTAATTTAAATTTTAAAATAAGGTGCAAAAAAGTAAGAAATTGAAAAAGATTTTTCTTTCGTGTTTTGACCTTGATACAAAGATTCCAGAGCATTTTTTATTTCATCTATATTTTGAAAAATGGCTGAGTTTTAGCACTTTCAATTTCCAGTGTGATTGACATTTTGAAACGGTCTGAAATTTGTCACGCGTTAATACGCATATTTATAAACTGATTTCGATGTAACTCCGTGTGTTCATGGTACATACCAATGTCTTGACCGAGTTCACGGCCAACTTTATCCGCCATCTTGTTTCAAAATGGCGGCCATTTAAATTTGTCAAAAATCTTTTAAATGTATAATGATGTATAAACAAAAAATTTGAAATTGAAAAAAGGTTCTTTCTAAACTATTTATCTTAATAATGAATTCCGGAGTATTTGTTGCTTCGTCTTTACCTTGAAAAACACCAGGGATATAGCAGATTTAATTTCTAATGTGGGTGACATTTCTTTTAAAAAGTCAGTTTGCCCGCGACAGCACTCGTATATATTAATCGATTTCGATGTGAGTGTGCATGTTCACATGAATTAAGATTTCGATCAAGCTCATAGGGTTTTTTTTATCCATCATACTGCTTTAAAATGGATAACGTAGAATTTGGTGACCCTATAAATCGCTTAAAAAAATAAGATTGAATAAAAGATGACTAATTTCTAAAAATTCCTATAAATATTCAGTATTGACAAAAACTAGTATTCAATCTCATATAATCGTGTTCCACTATTTTGAGCTTCGTATATTTAATTTATATAACTTAATTTAAAATAAATAAATAAGTATATGAAAGCTACCTCTTCCTCCCGGCACTGCCGGAAGGACTTTTTCCTTTTTGGCGACGGTCTTAATGTCAAAAATGCTTTTTGTTTACGACACAATTCAACGTTTTTCGTAAATACAGAACATGAAATAAAATCCTGTGTACGCCACTGAATTCCGGGAGCCTGTAGCACAGACAACCACATCATCCAGTTCACGACTGAAATTAATTAGTTAAAACTCGATTCGCATATTAAAAAGCAATCAATCTGGTAAGTCATATCTTTCATAAGAAAAACACCTGTAAAACCGATTTTAGCGGTTGACTTGTAAATTCACCATTGTGTTTTCCAATATCCAAAGGTAAAAAAATATACAGGACTGGGAGCAAGAAAATAATTTATATAGTTTAGAATTGTATATTTGATACTTCATATTTCAATATTGTTATCTTAAATGTATTTTTTTATTATTATTCCTTTCAATAATTGTATTCCTTTTTTTTTTTTTTTTTTTTTTTTTTTTTTTTTTTTTAGCATTTTTCAACAAAGTTGAAAAGTGCTTATGCATTCGGTTTGTCTGGCCGTCTGTCCGCGCTTTAACTCTCGTAAATATACTCGGATTTTATAAAATTTTTGGATGTTATTGTGCGATTTTAAACATAGATTAAAATGTATAGTAAAATTCATGTATAATCAAACTGATATATGTCACTGAGGTTTAATATAAATTATACGATACTGTCTTGCATAAAATGAAGTACATTGCATTTACAGGGACACACAAACGATTTCAAATAGTATATTCCTTCCGACGGAGTGTACATGTTTCCGATAATGGCTGATGGATGGATGGATGTAATACATTTTAATTAATATATACGCATTTATGTTTCACTAAATCTTTGTACATTATAAGGGTGTGAATAAATGTTGTAGTTGATATACAGGGCTATCCAAAAGAGCTCGCCAACGTTACTGATTATGAGCGTAAATTACTTAAAGGTGCTTCTTAAATAAGGTATACATTTTTACGCTGAACTGCATTCAATTTACAAAGAAATGCTTGCAAAATATAGGTAAAATGATATACTGGGCCACGCAAAGAATTGTGTACATGAACACCTATGAATGATAATTTATAACAATGTGATTTCAGTTGTTTTAAGAGTGTTTTAGTTTAAAATGAATTTTAGCTTCTTACTGACGTTTAATAATGGTACAAGGTAAACTACAGAGCTGAACAAAAGTTTTCAAGTATGTTTCCATTTATTAGTACAAATTGCTCAAAAAGAAGCTTTTTTCTTGTTAAACTAAATTTTTCCATTTTATAATATGTATATCAACTGACAGATTAAATACAGTGCTGTTCAAAAATATTGGAATACATATTTGGCTATATTCCCTTATTTCCCTAATTAACGAAGTTTTGGTAAAGATTTCGTGAAGTGTTGGAAAGTGCTTCATAATCTATGCTTAACGCATGATTTTTCTTACTTTTTTTCTTACTTTATTGATTTTTTGCTCCTATTTTCCTGCTTTTTTTTGGGGGGGGGGGGGGGGGCAGCGCACTACGGAGTCTGTTTACGTATTATCCGAGCCATGTCAGATATAACTGTAATTACGGTCGAATTCAGGCGTTGCAGGTATTATTTTTATGTATATTCCGTGTTTTAAATACAGTAACCATTATTCCTTTTTTTTTTTTTTTTTTTTTTTTTTCCTACTTGGCAAACAGGGAAATGATGCTTTGAATGACATGTTAAAGTCGATTGCATAAATATTCTCGCCGGGAAACAAATGTCAATCTAATTTTTTTTATCACCTGGTAATTATTCATAAGTGAAAATATCACACTAAATTACTGTATTGTATTATATATTTGTATCTTTTACCACTTTAAACTGCGAATCCGATGCTATGCATTCATAAATGTGCACTAAATTAAAATTTTAGAATAAATATTATATTATTTGCCAATTACTATATTATGGTACTACTTAGTTATCCCGTCGACCAATTTCGCCAAATTTTACGAATCGCCAAACTAACAGCCAAATTATACATATTGGCATAGTTTTTATTTTAAATAACAAAAAATATTATCAGAATATTAATAAAAATATGAACAAAAACTCGTAATAAAAATCATTTAATGGCGTTTTAAACATGTGTATCGTATTTAATGTCATTGAATGTGACATTCACGATCATCATCCATTATTGGCATTAAATCTTATAGTTTGGCGATAGATTTTTGATCGACGGGATAACCAAGTAGTATCATTTTTAAAATGTTATGTAATTAGAAATATGTGTAAAATTACTACTTAAGATTGAATACTATCAACCAATTTCGGCGATCTAATCTCAAAACCCGATAATACGTAATTACCTTTAAGATAAATGACTGCAATAAGAATAATGTCGATAGGAATAATATTTGGCTATTAATTATCTGCGCTCGACTATCATAAAAATATGAATTTTCCTTTTAGTGCAGCTAAAAAATCATTCGATGTATAACTATATTGAGAAATAAAAATTTATGGAAAAGAAAACAAACTACTTATCGAAGTCAAAACAAATGGCGTCAAAAACGATGTTTACATTATAAATTCTTTAAATAGTTTTCAATATATATATATATATATTAACATTGCCTCGAAAATTCAAATTCTGGTGTAAACTCAATAATTAAATGCTCATTATAATATTTAACTACTCTAAGAAATTTTATGATAATAAATATTATACAATTACCTAAAATCTTGAAATATATATATATAATGAGACTAAATTTATTTTGAAATGCTTTTGCGTTGCCACAAATATTCATATCGAAAAGTCATAACAAACGCACCAGCAGTAGGCACAATCGAAATCGAAGGATGGCAGAATTGAAAAAGTCCTTCCGGCAGTGCCGGGAGGAAGAGGTAGCTTTCATATACTTATTTATTTATTTTAAATTAAGTTATATAAATCAAATATACGAAGCTCAAAATAGGGGAACACGATTATATAAGATTGAATACTAGTTTCTGTCAGTACTGAATATTAATAGGATTTTTTAGAAATTAGTCATCTTTTACTCAACCTGGTTTTATTTTAAGCGATTTATAGGATCGCCAAATTCCACGATATCCATTTTAAAGCAGCATGATGGATGAAAAAAAACCAATGAGCTTGATCGAAATGTCATTATGATAAGGTGGCCTTGATCGAAATCTTAATTCATGTGAACATGCACACTCACATCGAAATCGATTAATATATACGAGTGCTGTCGCGGGCAAATTGACTTTTTAAAAAAATGTCACCCACATTAGAAATTAAATCTGCTATATCCCTGGCGTTTTTCAAGGTAAAGACAAAGCAACAAATACTCCGGAATTCATTATTAAGATAAATAGTTTAGAAAGAACCTTTTTTCAATTTCAAATTTTTTGTTTATACATTCATTATACATTTAAAAGATTTTGACAAATTTAAATGGCCGCCATTTTGAAACAAGATGGCGGATAAAGTTGGCCCATGAACTCGGTCAAGACATTGGTATGTACCATGAACACATGGAGTTATATCGAAATCAGTTTATAAATATGCGTATTAACGCGTGACAAATTTCAAACCGTTTCAAAATGTCAATCATACTGGAAATTGAAAGTACTAAAACTCAGCCATTTTTCAAGATATAGATGAAATAAAAAATTCTCTGAAATCTTTGTATCAAGGTCAAAACACGAAAGAAAAATCTTTTTCAATTTCTTACTTTTTTGCGCCTAATTTTAAAATTTAAATAAAAAAAAAATAATATTCCGCCATTTTGAAACAAGACGCGGTTGGAACTGGCCAACGAACTCGGTCCAGGCATCAGTATGTCCTATCTACGCACCAAGTTTCATCCAAATCGGTGCATAAATACGCGTGTTATCACGTGACGAAAACCAGATCATTTCAAAATGTCAGCAACACTAGAAATTAAAAGTACTATAACTCAGATATTTTTTAAGATACAGACGAAACAAAAAAAGCTTTGAAATCTTTGTTGTATCAAGGTCAAATCCATAAAAGAAAAATCTTTTTCAATTTCTCACTTTTTTGTATCTAATTTCAAATTTTAAATTAAAAAAAAAATTAAATTTCCGCCATTTTGAAACAATATGGCGGATAGAACTGGTTAACGAACTCGGTCCAGGTTTTATTATGTACTATGTACACATCAAGTTATATCCAAATCGATTCATAAATACGAGTGTTATCACGTGACAAAAATCAGATCGTTTCAAAATGTCAGCCATAAGAAAAATTCAAAGTGCTATAACTGAATCATTTTTTTAAGATATAGACAAAGTAAAAAGTGCTCTAGAATCGGTGTTTTAGGATCTAACACATAAAATAAAATATTTTTCAACTTTTAAATTTTTCGCATTTAATTTTAAATTTTAAAGTTTTTTAAAAATTTTAAATGGCCGCCATGTTGAAACAAGATGACGGACGATACTGGCCAACGAACTCGGTCGAGATATTTGAAAGTACTATGTACATACCAAGTTTCATTCAAATTGGTTCATAAATACGTTAATTATAGCATGACAAAAATCAGATAGTTTCAAAATGTCAGCCATAAGAAAAATTCAAAGTGCTATAACTCAATCATTTTTTTAAGATATGGACAAAGTAAAAAGTGTTCTGGATATGGTGTTTTAAGATCTAACACATAAAATAAAAATATTTTTCAACTTTTAATTCTTTTGCATTTAATTTAAAATGTAAATTTTTTTTAAAAAAATTTTAATGACCGCCATTTTGAAACAAGATGGCGGATGATACTGGCCAACGAACTCGGTCGAGATATTTGCAAGTACTATGTACATACCAAGTTTCATTCAAATCGGTTCATAAATACGATAGTTATCGCATGACAAAAATCAGATATATATATATACAGGGTGATTCCGAATTTTTTTTACAATAAAAGAGGGGTAATAGTACACATCAAGACAAACAATACTAAATAGGAGACCAAGGGTCCAAAACGTTTTCCTAAGGAAATAGCCGCCATTAAAGTTTAGGGACCAAAATTTCAAATAAACATAAAAAACGGAAAAATCGGTCGATTGATTTGCGGTTTTCACTAAAATTATTCTTTATGTCGGCATTTTCTTGAAATTAAATTATAAAGATAAATTTCAAAAAATGCCGATAGAGGGCGCTTTAGACTTTGGAGTAACGAACAACTATTTTTTGCCGGTATTTTTTGCATCTCATTAAATGTTTTCGTAAGTTTACACTCAAACTTAAATTTTAAGCTCAAAATCTGTAGTTGGGAGTGGTTAAGTAACACTAACTGAGCTGTGTTCAGAGAAGTCAAATTTCAAATGATTAAAAAAAACCGGAAAAATTGGTCGATTAATTTGCGGTTTTCACTAAAACTATTCTTTATTTAGGTATTTTCGAGAAAATAAATTATAAGGATAAATTTCAAATAATGCCGATAGATGGCGCTTTAGACTTTGGAGTAACGAACAACTATTTTTTGCCGTTATTGTTTGCATCTCTTTAAATGATTTAGGAAGGTTAGACTTAAACTTAAATTTTGAGCTGAAAATCTAAATAGTAGGGAGTGGTTAAGTAGCACAAAGTGAACTGTGTTCAAGGGAGAGAGGGGGGGTTCAAATTTAAAGTAATTATAGAAAATGGAAAAATTGGTCGATTCTTTTGCGGTTTAAAATAAAACTATTCTTTAAGTCAGTATCTTCTTGAAAATAATTTTTAAAGATAAATCAAGGGCGCCTTAAACTTCAGAGGAACCAACAATTCATTTTAACCATTATTTTTTGGTTCTAATTAAATGCTTGCAAAAGCATTTTAAATGTTCTCGGAAGCTTAGATTTAAACTTAAATTTTGAGCTCAAATCCTGAATCGTTATGAGGAGTTAAGAAGCGCAAACTGAAGTGTGTTCAGGAGTTAAAATTTAACCCTCTTTCCTCCTCGAGCACAATTCAATTTTTCGCTACTTAAACACTCCCAACGATTCAGAATTTCAGCCCAAAATTTAAGTCTATGCATTTGAAAGCATTTAATGAGATTAAAGAAATAACAGTTAAAAATAGTTGTACGCTACTCCAAAGTCTAAGGCGCCCTCTATCGGCATTTTGTGAAGTTTATCTTTAAAAATTATTTCCAAGAAAACACTGATTGATCAAGAAAACTGCTGATTTAAAAATTAGTTTTAGCAAAAACCGCAAACGAATCGACCAATTTTTTCCGTTTTTTTTACAATTATTTGAAATTTGAACCCTCTGAACACGCTAAGTTTGTCTACTTAACCACTCCCAGCTATTCAGATTTTGAGCTCAAAATTTAAGTTCAAGTCTTAGCTTACGAAAACATTTAAAAAGATGCAAAAAATAACGCCAAAAAAGAGTGTTTCGTTACTCCAAAGTCTAAAGCGCCCTCTATCGGCATTTTTTGAAATTTATCTTTATAATTTATTTTCACGAAAATACCTAAATAAAGAATAGTTTTAGTGAAAACCGCAAATCAATCGACCCATTTTTCCGTTTTTTATAATCATTTGAAATTTGAACCCTCTGAACACAGCTCAGTTTGTGTTACTTAACCACTCCCAACTACAGATTTTGAGCTCAAAATTTAAGTTTGTCTAAGCTTACGAAAACATTTAATGAGATGCAAAAAATACCGGCAAAAAATAGTTGTTCGTTACTCCAAAGTCTAAAGCGCCCTCTATCGGCATTTTTTGATATTTATCTTTATAATTTAATTTCAAGAAAATGCCGACATAAAGAATAATTTTAGTGAAAACCGCAAATCAATCGACCGATTTTTCCGTTTTTTATGTTTATTTGAAATTTTGGTCCCTAAACTTTAATGGCGGTTATTTCCTTAGGAAAACGTTTTGGACCCTTGGTCTCCTATTTAATATTGTTTGTCTTGATGTGTACTATCACCCCTCTTTTATTGTAAAAAAAATTCGGAATCACCCTGTATATATATATATATATATATCATAAAACAATTTACCTATGATATAGATATATTTATTTATAAAATTGCAATTTATTATAATAAACCCATTGAATATTTCAATCAATGGAAAATATTAGTTATCGATAAATTAACCTGGTCCTTAAAATATAATATTTCACACCTAGAATGTGTAAATACACAGCATCTGATTAAGCAAATCAATAAATTACAACAACACTTTGTAATAACTTATGTTGATAAATCTCCAAATAATTATGCAATTATTTGTAAATCTTATTATCATCAACTGCTTGCATCTAGTTTATCTAATAATAACACATTCCAAAAAATTAATGATAACTTACTTGCCAATAATCGTAAAATTAAAGGATTCTATAAATTATTAGACATTAACCCTACAAACTTTAAATATCCTTATCTAGTCCTTATACCCAAATTTCATAAGCATCCTGTTAAATTCAGAACTGTTACAATTGGTTGCAATACATATAATAATGCTGCTAACAAACTTCTATTAGTCATTCTTAATCAAATATATAACATTACAAAAAAAAAAGTGATAATACACATTGCATAAAAAATAGTTATGAACTGGTCCATATTATGAAAAATCTTAAATGTATAAAAAATATCACTACTTATGATTTTAAAGATTTATTTAATAATATCAATTTATCGGATTTACATAATATCATTAATGAGCTTTTTAAAAAATATCAACACGAGTTGGATATATCACATAATATCGATTCTGATTATTTTCATACCTGAACCAATTTCATTATCTATAATAATTTTATCATGCATGATAACAATATATATACTCAAAATGTTGGTATACCACAAGGTGGTAGTACATCTAGTGTATTATCTGACTTATATTACTATGAACGTCATTATTTAAATAATAAAATACATTTATATAGATATATAGATGATGTAATATTAATTGATACTGATAACACCTGTACATCTCAATTCCCCGTTGATTATCCTTCTAATCTAGAACTTTCAAAACACCTAGTTTTTAATAATACAATCAATTTCTTAGATATTAAAATTATATTAAAAGAGAACAAATTTATCACTGATATATATGACAAAAGGAAAGAATTTAATTTTAAAGTCAATACCTTTACTAATTTTAAATCTTGTCTTCATAATTCTGTATATCGTAATATAATACTTAACCATTTATATAGAATAAAATGTCTATGTTCTTCCCATTTAATTAGTACTAATATTAAAAAGCTTGTTTATGATGCTATAAATAATGGTTATCCTAAAAAATTCATATCTTCTTTAATTTATAATTAGTGATTACATGATCTTATAATTAGCTATTACATGATCTTATAATTAATTCTTTGCGTAAAAAATGTATAAAAAATTATAAAACATAAAAATAATAATAAAAAATTAAAAATGTTATAAAAGTAATAAAAAAATATATAAATAGGTCGGTTGGGCGGGTAGATGTTAGAGTACGGAGGAGGATGGGGTTGTCTGGATAAAAACGCAAAGGTTAATTAAAAAAAAAAAAGAGTGGGTTATTTATTTTTACATTATTTTAACATAATTTTTAAATAGTTTAATTGACACCAATATATGGATATTTGTTTATTTTTATCTATAGTTAAATGGTTATATTTTAATTATCAAATTAATTTTAATGTTATTGATATAATTTTTGGTATTATTATTATTAATATTATTACTATTATTTTTATTTATTTATTTATTTATTTATTTTTATTTTTTAATAATTATTTATTTTTTATATTTTATTTTTTTATATATATATTTTTAATTTTTATTAATTTATTAATTATTTTTTTTTTATTTTTTATTTTATTTTATTATTTTTTTAATTTTTATTATCCTATATTAAGATAATGAGTTTATACTATGTAAAGTCACAATAAATGTTACTGATTAAAGTAACAAAATGGTATTTTAAGTTATAAGTTAATATGAATGTTATAACCTAATTCTAATTTTAATTATTTTATTAATTTAATTTTATGTATATATCGATCATTAATTATTTTCTCCGGTTCAATTATATTTCCATTCAGCTTTATCTTTTTTGTTCGTTATGGATAAATCATAGCAAGTTTTTTTATTTCTTCTTTTTCAAATCAATTTTTTTCGCCATTTGGCGTGCATGACATTCTAATTTAAAAAAAGAGCAACCCTGCTCTTCCTGCTAAGATCCGTTGCTTGAATTACTAACAAACTGGTTTTTCTACGTGATACTGTTTTAGCTCGTAAAGTAAACTATTGCATCCTGCTTTTATAATTTATTAACAATTTTATAGCACTGTCCTCTACATTAATGGGGATAACCAGATAAGTTTCTTCTTTTTTTCTCAAAATCTTGTTTTCATACTTTTTATCGAAATTGCATATGAATGTCATGTTTATCATTTCCACGTGCATAAATAGGGTTAATTTGTACTCTTGTTACTGACACTATTTGCTGCACGCTATTGTTTTAATATATGTATATTTTCATTTTTTCAACTATTTATTTGTATGATCCTTGTTTAATAATATGGTTTTTGTGTGCTGGTAGCCCCAATTACGTATTATTTTGCTATTTCATGGCTAATACGTGGATGAAACCGCACACTTCATTTGTAGTTCCAAAGCAATTGGGGCCTGACGATTCTGCTCTGTGGACTACAAATTTCCTTTGCATTCATTTTATTTCATTTATTTATTTATTCAGATATACTCGTTTCACTATTTTTTTTATATATATACTAGGGGGGGCCCGCCCCCCTGCTCGCTATGCTCGCCAACCCCCCGCGTAATCGCTTCGCGATTCCAAATTATTGGCTACCCCTGCTTGCTGCGCTCGCCAATACCCCATGGTATGAATAAGCAGTTGCAGATCTTTCAAATGATGTGTCACACGACTGGTGTTGTAAAGAAATTAAAAATGTGCCCCCTGGGGGGCAGAGTGGGAGGCGACACAAAAGACATCCATAATATGAATAAGCAGATGCAGACCTCTCAAATGATGTGTCACACGACTGGTGTTGTAAAGAAATTAAAAATGTGCCCCCCGGGGGGCTGAGTGGGGATGACACACAAAACATCCATAAAATGAATAAACAGTTGCAGACCTTTCAAATGATGTGTCACACAATTTGTGTTGTAAAGAAATTACATAATGCGCCCCCTCTGAGGGCAGAGGGTGGGGGTTACACACAAGATATCCATAATATGAGTAAGCAGTTGCAGACCTCTCAAATGATGTGTCACACAATTGGTGTTGTAAAGAAATTAAAAATGTGCCCCCCCGGGGGGCAGAGTGGAGGATGACACACAACACATCCATAATATGAATAAGCAGTTGCAGACCTTTCAAATGATGTGTCACACAACTGGTGTTGTAAAGAAATTAAAAATGTGACCTCCCCCCTGGGGAGAGCAGAGTGTGGGGGTGACACACAAGACATCCATAATATGAATAAGCAGTTGCAGACCTTTCAAATCTTGTGTAACACGACTGGTGGTGTAAAGAAATTAAAAATGTGTCCCCCCTGGGGAGCAGAATGGGGATAACACACAAGACACCCATTATATGAATAAGCAGTTGCAAACCTCTCAAATGATGTATCAAACGACTGGTGTTGTAAAGAAATTAAAAATTTGGCGAAATATTACAGTTATCGCCAAGTTAGCGTCACTTTTGATAACCAATTTTGGTCGCCAAATTTGGCGATATATCGCCAAGTTGGCGACAAACTTGGCGATTGTTGGCGATGGTAATCTTTCCTCTGTTTATGGTAACCCATACGGCGATGCATAGACAGAGTCCTTTCCTGATTGGGCTATTCGACTCATTGAAGGAGTGGACAACCCGGATTCGTTAGTTCCGGAAATCTTCCACATCAGCATCATTCCAGGAGTCATTCCTTTTAAGGCTAATTTTTTTTTTACTATAGAAGGATATATAATTCAATTCTATTCAAATTCTTCGTTTTGGTTTATTGTTTTATTGATAAAATTTATTGGTGAATTTTGTCTACTTTTAATGGTATTATATATATATATATATATATATATATATATATATATGACTAGGGGGGCCCGCCCCCCTGCTCGCCAACCCCCCGCGTAATCGCTTCGCGATTCCAAATTATTGGCTACCCCTGCTTGCTGCGCTCGCCAATATCCCATGGTATGAATAAGCAGTTGCAGACCTTTCAAATGATGTGTCACACGACTGGTGTTGTAAAGAAATTACAAATGTGCCCCCCCTGGGGGGCAGAGGGGGAGGCGACACAAAAGACATCCATAATATGAATAAGCAGCTGCAGACTTCTCAAATGATGTCACATGACTGGTGTTGTAAAGAAATTAAAAATGTGCCCCCCTGGGGGGCAGAGTGCGGATGACACACAAGACATCCATAAAATGAATAAGCAGTTGCAGATCTTTCAAATGATATGTCACACAATTGGTGTTGTAAAGAAATTACAAAATGCGCCCCCTCTGAGGACAGAGGGGGGGGGGTTACACACAAGGTATCCATAATATGAATAAGCAGTTGCAGACCGCTCAAATGATGTGTCACACAATTGGTGTTGTAAAGAAATTAAAAATGTGCCCCCCTGGGGGGCAGAGTGGGGGATGACACACAACACATCCATAATATGAATAAGCAGTTGCAGACCTTTCAAATGATATGTCACTCAACTGGTGTAGTAAAGAAATTAAAAATGTGACCGCCCCCCCCCCCTGGGGAGAGCAGAGTGTGGGGTGACACACAAGACATCCATAATATGAATAAGCAGTTGCAGACCTTTCAAATCTTGTGTAACACGACTGGTGTTGTAAAGAAAATAAAAATGTGTCCCCCCTGGGGAGCAGAATGGGGGATAACACACAAGACATCCATTATATGAATAAGCAGTTGCAAACCTCTCAAATGATGTATCAAACGACTGGTGTTGTAAAAAAATTAAAAATTTGGCGAAATATTACAGTTATCGCCAAGTTGGCGTCACTTTTGACAACTAATTTTGGTCGCCAAATTTGTCGATATATCGCCAAGTTGGCGACAAACTTGGCGATTGTTGGCGATGGTAACCTTTCCTCTCTTTATGGTAACCCATATGGCGATGCATAGACGGAGCCCTTTCCTGATTGGTCTATTCGACTCATGGAAGGAGTGGACAACCCGGATTCGTTAGTTCCGGATATCTTCCACATCAGCATCATTCCAGGAGTCATTCCTTTTAAGGCTAGTTTTTTTTTACTATAGAAGGATTATATACAATCCTTGGCAAAAAGTTTTCGATCAGTGTTATCACGTTTATGGATTTTTGCATTTCAAAGCATACATTTCGCGATTCATGAGCATAGGGGCGTTTTTATATATACCAAATAAAAGAACACGTATTAAAATACAAACGAAAAGTGAATTCACTATAACAATCATATAATTTATAATTATACTACAAAAGAAAAAAAATTTCGTGAGAAAAAAATATCTGATCAAGACGGAAATTGGAAAATAATAATCGATCACTGAGGAAACAAGTTTGAAATTTGCATATTGAAGACAGATAAGAGTGCCTGCGCATAAGTACAATCAATAGGGGCGTAGCTACTGGGAGGGCGTAGGGGGGGCGTCTCGCCCCCCTAATGTCGGCAACTTCGATGACAGTCGGCAAATTCTAGGTAGTCAGTATCAATCGATACAACTGTAAAACACCCGTTTTTTTTTTTTTCAATTTTACATGTTTTTACTTAAAACATACACTAAAAAACACCAATCCTTAGTATTTTTCTAAAGGATTTCTTCCGAAAATCCGAAGTTTGCCTCACCATTTTTCGACTTCTCGTGACTGCTGAAAATAATTTGAAAAAAAAAAAAAAAAAAATCGGAAAAGACTAGTTTTTCTGAGAATTTGCAGTAGATGAGTAGAGTTCTTGTAGATCAACTAGCATTAAAGATGATGACGACTTCGGTGAAGATATTCATATTTTTTCGTGTGCATGGACTTAACCCAGGAGTGGCAACAATCACACTTCGGCGACTATGTACCGTCCGAAAAAGACTGTTTATTGGACGAAAGGAAAGTTGAGTAAAAATGTTCTTCATTCTTATTGGACAGGAAAGCCACTATACAGGCCTCATTGAGTTTGTGGCTAAAATTCTAGGATTGGACAGAACTCGATTATCATATTAAAATGCAACTGATCTGCCAAAGCCATAACTTGGTGGAAACAACTGTCAAAAACTCTATTTTAGTGGTCAGTTGGAAGGTTTATCGCTGTGTTTTCCTGCTCCCAGTCGTCTATGTTTTTCATATCTCAGGGTACAAGATAGGGACTTGCACGGGCCCGGGCTTGATCCGAGGCCCGCAGTCGGCCAGTCGAAATAAAGACAATTTTCAAACGGGTCGGGTCGGCAGAATTAAGACATTTTTATCAACGGACTGATAAACGAAAAATACGGGCCATGCCAGCAAATAAATTAAACAGACCAGCTAGACCGGTAAAAAAAAAAAAAAAAAAAAATTAGTGGGCCTGCCGGCCCGATCTAAAAGAGTAAGCAAAACCGGTAAAATATTGGCTAGTTTCAATGAATATGATTTTCGGGAGAATAAGTGTAAATGTTCGTCATGAACCGATGCTGGTTTGATAAATCAATACAGAAATGTTGCATGTCCACCATAGAAGTCGGCATCAGGCATGGTGTCTGAGCTGAGTTTCTTTTTTCTTTAGCAGACTCGTGCAGTTCTGAAATCAAGCTTGCTTTTTTTCTCAGAGAAGTCGAGACGGGCTGGAACTGTACTTAATTGTTTTCAGGATGTATAGCGCAGACAACATGTTTTGTAAAAATATTAAAAACGATAATGTTCTGTTAAAGTAATCTTTGGAAATATATCGTAAGGTGGTCAAATGTATTGCTAAATCAGCACATTTTAAAACTACTTTTAACTGTAAAGGCTTAAAACTGACAAGCCTGACTATTGAAGCGATTTTGAATCCAATAGTAATTTATATATACAGGGTGATTATAATTAAAGTCCGAGTTTCAAAACGCTCTAAAAAGCGAACCACTCGTTAGAATGGCGTCAAAATTTAACAGCGTATTATTGAAAAAGGGGGAAAGAACATGAACCAAAAAAAAAGTTCCAAATTTGAGTGACAGATGGCGCTGTAAGCGTCAGTATATGTAAATTAAAATACCTGGCATGCGCACGACAATTTCAGGTGTTATAAAAGCGTTGGGTCAGAAGCGGATAAACTACTACCCGGGCCCCTAGGCTTGACTTTTTGAGGGCCCCCTTTCACTCCTTCAAAGAGATATCCCTCCTTTATATACTGGAAAAATTAAAACACATGCTTGCTTCATTAACTCAAATCATTGACGATAAAAATATAAATGATTACGACAAAGAATTTCGCACATCTTTTGTATTTTGTATTAAATATTAATGTCCGACCAGTGTAAAAGAATATTTTCTCGATTTTTGTATAAGGAAAACTTTAGAACCGGGCCCCTTTTTCTTCTGGGCCCCTAGGCTTCAGCCTACTTAGCCTAATGGGTAATCCGCCTCTGCGTTGGGTAAACGGCGTTTCCTCATTTCGCTTCTCAGACGTTGGCCATGAGTGTCTCAATGAAGGATCGTGCTCTGCTTGTAAAACTTTATTACAAGAACGGTGATTCTGCACCAGTGGCTCTGCAGAAGTTCAGGACTCTCAAGGGTATGAAAAAAGGCGCTGGACCGATGACTGTCAGAGGTCTGGTGAAAATGATGCAAAAATTCGAAAATACAGGTTCGTTTGATGTGCAGTCTGGTAGAGGAAGGAAAAGATGTGATTCGGCGGTAGTTGAAGAAGTGGCCACAGCAGTTCAGGAAGAGTCTAGCCGTGGGGAGCAACCATGCAGTGCACGGAGAATTGCCCGAACATTGAACAGGCCTGTGAGCACGGTACATAACATTCTACGAAACATCCTGCAATGCTATCCGTATAAAATTTGCCATGTGCAGGAGTTGTTCCCTTCTGACCTGCCAGCAAGAGAGCGTTTTGCTTTGGAATTTCTCGCTCGCATGGAAGTGGACAATGACTGGCCGTGGAAAATTCTGTGGACAGACGAAGCCCATTTCCACCTGACGGGATATGTCAATACACAGAATTGCCGAATATGGGCAACAGAAAATCCACTCGCAACGAGCCCAATACCACTTCATCCTGCAAAGGTCACTGTGTGGTGCGGATTTACGGCATCATTTATCATAGGGCCGTATTTTTTCGAGGAGACGGGTGCTTTAGGTCCTGTTACCGTTACTGTCAATGGTCAGCACTATGAGTCTCTTTTGCGTAATGACGTCATTCCAGCTCTGCAACAGCGTGAATGTCTGGATACTATCATTTTTATGCAAGATGG
Source organism: Maratus speculifer (assembly GCA_964019185.1). NCBI lineage: Eukaryota > Metazoa > Arthropoda > Arachnida > Araneae > Salticidae > Maratus > Maratus speculifer. The sequence goes on from OZ025291.1 coordinate 221,131,007, forward strand.
CGCTCCTCCGCACCTTGAAAATCAAGTGAAGCAATTGTTGAGGCGGCATTTCGGAAATGCTAGAATTATCAGTCGTCATTTTCCTACAGCCTGGCCGGCCCGATCACCTGATCTTAATCCGTGTGATTTCTGGCTGTGGGGTTATCTGAAAGATATTGTGTTCAGTACTCCGATTGCCAACGTAGCTGAATTAAAGCATTGCGCAACACATTCTGAACTTGACCCCGGATACACTTCGATCGGTTGTGGAACATGCTGTTTCACGATTTAATCTTGTTGCACACAACGGTGGACAGCATATTGAACATGTTTTGCGCCAGTCTCGCCAAACTCAAAAACCGATTGGATGGATGCTTTTTATGCGGTTTTTGGCCTCAAGACAATTAAAAACCGGTTAGATGGATGCTTTTTATGCGGTTTTTGGCCTCAGGACAATTAAAAACCGGTTAGATGGGTGCTTTTTATGCGGTTTTTGGTCTCAGGACAATTAAAAACCGATTGGAGGGATGCTTTTTATGCGGTTTTGGGCCTCAGGACAATTAAAAACCGATTTTTCCCATCCGATGTGGTACGACCTTGCCGTGGTGAACGGGCTTACGTAACTAACAGTATCACACGCGTACAGTCATGCACACTGAACAATACAGTTGGTTTATATCGTGTAACTTACGCCTTAGCCGTTGTTTTACGATTTGTCCTTTGTAGTCGAAATTCTGACGCTTACAGCGCCATCTGTCGCTAAAATTTGATACTTTTTTTTGGTTCTTGTTCTTTTCCCCTTCTTCAATAATACGCTGTTAAATTTTGACGCCATTCTAACGAGTGGTTCGCATTTTAGAGCGTTTTGAAACTCGGACTTTAATTATTATCACCCTGTATATATATAAGGTTGACAATAAAAGATTCTTGTTACGGCTTCAGATTTTTCTCCTTTTTCGTGATGTCAGAGCTGGAAATTCGTTTCAAAACGCTTTCTTTAACACTATTTTATCTAAGATGCATTGCCTTTACCAGAAAATAAATAACGTCATTCGATTGAATAGTTTCTAATGAGAACACCTGCCAATCTTATGCATTTCCGAAAATAAATGAATTCAGAAGTGTGTTCAAGAAAAGCCCTTTTGTTTTGGGAAAACTTTAATAAATGTCGGAGAAATATTTTCACAAATCTACTTTTTATTAGACAGCTTCAAAAGTATTCTAAACTAAATTATTATTATTTTTATTATTTATTTATTATGAATCCTTATTTGAATGTTGAAACGTCTAGGAAAAGTAGTCATTAATGTTGCTTTTATGTACTTTCTGTCGTGTGAACGCATCGTAATATACTGTATATACTGTAAGATATACTGTAAATTCATTATATAAATATGCATACAATATTGTTAAAGGAATCTTAATAGTAGTTAAGACAAAATTGTGATTTTTTTTTCCTTACAGAAATTGAATTGGGCCAGATCGCGCAGGGCGGGGCTGTGTACTATAAATATAAACGGACCAAACTTAAAATTTTTACATTGGATAGGCCGGTCCAAGATAACTATCATTCGAGTCGGGACTGGGCCTGAAAATTCTGGCCCATAGTGAAATTCTGGCTCTAATACAGGAAAATTTGATGATAAACCTATCGATCATTGACGAAAATCAGGTCTGCAGGAATGACTTTGGCAGACCAGTTGCATTTTAACATGCGAATATTGAAAATTCAGCTGTCAATTCGATGTGGTGATGATCCGTGCAGCTGATTCTCAGTCTGATGGTGTTTGTTTATTTTTTAGATATCCGCAGCTGATGTGACATAGGTAAAGTTCAATGAAATGAGTTGAATAATTGAATCATTTAGTCGATTATTTATGTCTAAAGCCGATTATTGAAAAATTGACCTGTCTGTTGAATAATTTTTTTTTTTTTTTTTTTTTTTTTTTTTATCCCTTTTAGAGACTAGAGATAGAGATCCACACGGGCCATAATTTTCAGGCTTGACCTGTTTGAAAAAAATCTTAGCCCGGCCCTAAAAAGAAGTTGGAATTTCACCCGAAACCGGACCGCAAAATTCCAACTCAGTCCGATTGAATTTCTACTAAATAGTGATTTTTACTTGTATGGAGAAGTTCTTATTAAAAAAAAATACCATAGAATTTTTCTAACGTTTATGATCTTTATTTATATAGAAATGACGTAGTTTATGTTTAAAATGAACCGCTGTTTGTTGTATGTAAATGTTTCAGTTATTCTTAATACTATTAATCCGCATTCCATGTATTGGAGATATAAATATCTTAAAAATGGTATACAGTAAAATCTTCTAAAACGGAATCGCATAGGAAAGAAAAAAATCGTTATAGACATGTTTCCTTCTTAGCAGGTATAAAAATATATTATATTTTACCCTCACATATTATTGCATTAATTTTGTATGGATGAAACGCAATTTTCAATTTAAAAAATTATTCCGCCATAGGCAAACATTTTTTTATACATTTTACTACATTTTAATGAGCTTAGAAATCTACGATTCTTTAAAAAGAATAAATTTTTATATTTAATTAAAGAATAAAGGCGATTTTAAACTGTATGCATTTTTTGCAAAAAATTTTTGGCTCAGGCCAAATTTTACTGAGCTTTTAACAGACCTGGCTACTCCGAGACAATGATTTTCATATAGGCTGGCTCAAAACTGGGACAAAATATTTTGGCCCGTGAAGTCTAAGAAGAATGAAATCAGTCCCGGCTCGGTACGGAAAAAATAAATTAGGCTCGGCCTGATCCGATCTTTCAGGAAAAAAGTAAGTCCCTATCCCAGCCCGACCTAGGAAGAGTAATGAAATAAATTTTGATTTAATCCTTTTTAATATAAATAAGTTTACTGTAAATAAATTCCAAGTAACTTCTTACTAAAAATTTAAACTTATTTAATTAATTTGGATTCGAATTTCCTGCTGTACTATCAGCAATAAAATAAACAAATTTTCATTAATACGAAAATACGCAACTGGAATATTTATAGCAATATAACGTAAGCGGTAGTATAGAATGTCCATCTTTAAATCTATCTTATAGTCTCCTCAATAAGTGTAAAATATTCGATGTTTTAAAGTGAAAAATTTAACCCATTAATGCCCAAATTATTTTCTTCAATAAAAATGAAATTTTTGGGCTTCCCACCACTTTTAAAAGAAGAATAACTTTGATCTTAATTTATTGAGGTCTCTTAAAAAATAGTACTTATTTATCTTTCTATTTACTGGTGTGAAAAGTGCTTTTTTGTCTTTTTTGTAATTGTCCCTAAAAAGGGACGCTAGGCACTAATGAGTTAATCTCGGTGGGTTAATAATGTTGAATTTTATATAGAACATACAGGGTGTCTTAAAATGAATTAACTGATTTAAAAATTCAATAACTTACAAATGGTCGCAGCTATTTAAAAAATATTTGCAGAAGGGTTAGGTAAGATGTGAGGAGTGTTTTTTACAGCGTTTCTCGACTTAAGTTTAAAATAGAAGAAATACATGACATTGCTAGCAAAGGTTGTTAAATTGGGGGCCGATATTTTGTTTCTCTTCACTATCAGTCTTGTTGCGACAAAAGGAGATTAAATATAGGAAATGACTCTCAGTTACCAATGTAATTTTGTTATTGGGAGTCCACTGCATATATTTAATCATTTTCTTTCACACCAGAATTGAGAAAAGAGGCCAAAAGAGCTCAGATTTAGCGCCTGTTGCTAACAGTACCATCTATCTCCGCTATTTTAAATTAAAATCAAGAATCGCGGTAAAAAGCTCCTGCTATCTTACATTCTTACATAACATTCTTGTAGGAATTTAATTTTACAGCTACCACAATTTGCAAGTTACTGAGTTTTAAAATCAGTCAGTCAATTTTAGGACATCCGGTAGATGCACATATACAAATACAGAAACATACTTTTAAAGATATAAACATATATATTTTAAGTTAGTCGGCAAAATCGTCATTTACGCCCCCCTAATGAATTCTACTTAAATACGCCCCTGACAATCAATATATGAATGTTATTTAAACAAAGAAATCTTCCAGCTACGAGATTAAAAGCAGCTCTGAAGATCTGAATAATGGCTCGTGTGAAACACCTGTCTCGCGATTTAAAAAATCTCATGATTAAATAGTTGCAAGAGGGAAATTCACAAAAGTGAATAGCTGTTTTATTAAATTGTACCCAAAGTACGATATGCCATATTTGGAAAAAAATATCAGTTGACTACACTCTCAAAAAGACTTCCGTCTTTTCACAGAAAATGTACTGGCAGCACTGCTGCCAGAAATTGTCTGTAGATTCACGATTTTCCGTTTATTTTTTTCTCCGTCAAAAGAGGAAAAATATCCGTCACTTGAAAAAAGTTTGGAAAAAATGCGGAAGAGGTGGGGATCGAACTCACGACCCCAGGATTACAAGGCCAACGCTCACCCTCAGCGCCACGACTGCTCATGAAAATTTTGCTTTAAATAGAAGTGTTCATTTCATATGGGTGTGGTTTGGTGTATTTCGTTAAAAAGCTTTTAATTTTGCAGTTAATCTCGGAAAGATTTCATCTGTAATGAAACTGTGCCCTTTTTTTTTTTACGTTTAGTATTAATATAGTATAAAAATGTGAATTTTAAATATATTACGTAGATTGTTAGAGAAAAAAACATGGACGTTTTATTTTTATTCGATAAGATTTTTTTTAATAACATCAATTTTTTTTTTTTTTTTGCATTTTATTTTTTAATTAAAATATTTTTTAAATGTCTTCACTTAAAGTATATTTTACATGCGAATATTTATCATAGAAATAACTTAGTATATTGAACTTTATTCAACTTATCCAACTTTGAATAACAGATTGTGAGAATTTTTGAACGAATAAAGAAAGTAATTGTTATTTATTTTTAAATTCGAAAACATTTTTGTCTTTTAAAACTAAATTAGACATTTTAATCGATAGAATATTTTTGTTTTTCATTTTAAAAATAAATTCGAATTTATTACTAACAGACCCAATGCGCATGCGTGCTGGATATAAACGGAATCGTTTCCTCATTTTTCGACTTTCGGAATGAACTCACAGAACAAATACGTTTTCTGGGAGAACAGAAGTTATTTGTGAAAAAATAACGATAACTTAGTGTATATTGACGAATTTTTCTGACAGTGTAACAGAGTGGAAAATTTACCTCGAAGTGGACGTCCACTGATGACAAACGCTTAGGGAAGACAGAAACAAGTGAATTCCGAATGATCAAAGTATAAGGTAAAGGTTTGTGACAGCACTGTACGTAATCGTCCAAATGGTCCAGTAGGATTGAAATTCTGTAAAGCTAAAGAGAAACCTTACTTGAAAAAGAAGCATAGAAAAGAGCGCTTAAAATGGTATTTAAGACATGTACACTGGCCACTTGATGAATGGAATAAAGTTATTTTTAGCTATGAATCTTAGATATCTTTCGGAGTAGGTGATGACTGTGGAACATTTGTTTGGAGGAGAGTTGGTGAAAAATTCACTGATACATGTGTCAATACGAGGACTAAATTTTCACCTGCAATTACAGTTTGGGGTTGTATGTCATCACAAAGCGTCAGTAAGTTGTACATTGTGTTAAATACAGTAAACTCTGAAGTTTGCATTGACATTTTAGAGAATTTTTGGTTCGCAGCATCGATCAATAGTTTGCGGATCAATATGACTTCTTACTTCAAGATGACAACAAAGCTGCACATCATACCAAATGAGTGAAGAAATTTCTACAAAATGTGGGTAACAATCCAATTACAATCATGACTTAACCGCCAAACAATCCAGATCTCAATCCCAATCGAAAATCTGTGGAATATATTAAAAAGAAAAATTGATTTTCGTAGGATTACACATGCCATAGAACAACGTAAAGCTACAAGTGAATGCTAGTGTGAAATTGCGCCCAATGAGTGTAAAAACCTTATTGAGTCCATTCCATGAAGATTTTCGGCTGTCATCCGAGTAAAAAGTTGATTTAATAAATATTGATTACAGTGATCGGTTATTTTTTTCCAAGTCAAAGTGTGATTGAATATTTTTTTCTTTGATGCTTAAATTTCAATCACCATTTCTCTGTTTATAAATTGATATATAATGGCTTTTATTTATTGCATATTTTTGTTCATCATGTATAATACAAATGTATTATCTCTAATAATTGTTTCATTTTTACGCAATAAAAATAAATAATCCTTTCTTACAAGAAATAGTCGTGTTTGTCTAATGATCGGAAACTTTGTGCCAAGGGTTGTATATGTCAACATTTCAACGGAGGGTGGTTTTCGGGTCTGGGGGTCATGATCGGTGAAAATATACCAAAATTTTCTGGAAGTGCTTTCCTCCGGACGGCTGCAATAGGTAGCTTTTTACTTTTTTGTAATGAAAGCTACCTAAAAGCATTGAAAAAATGCGCTATTTCGAAGCAATCACTTATTTTATTATCGTTTGAGTTTTATTGTACATTCTTTTAAAATTAATTTGCTCACTTATTATGAGATAGAATCCATACAAATTCAACGTTTAAAAATAAATAAATAAATATCCTTACAAACATTCTTCGTTTCAATTTTGTTTCTTCTGAAACACATCCATTGTTCTAAGCCAGAGCTGTCCAACGGGGCGCCCGCGGGCAATTTTAATACTGTATAATAGTTTAATACTGTGTTTTAATACCTCTTCCATAGGTCTTGGAACGCTTGATATATATGCAGTTTTGCCCGCGGGTACCATGGCGCTCTTTTGAAGATTTCCTGTTACTAGTCTTTTTTTTAAAGGCTACAGTGGACTTTCAAAATCGCAAAAAATCCTCAAATTGTCGAATTTTTATTTTTAGCATAACAACATTATATGAACTCTCTGCTATTGAACAAAAAAGAATTTTTGGTACTATGTTATCCCGTCGACCAATTTCGCCAAATTATAAAAATCGCCAAACTAATAGCCAAGTTATACTTATTGACATAATGTTTATTTTAAGTAACGAAAAAACAAATTAGTAGAATATTAATAAAAATACAAATAAAAAGTCGAAATAAAAATCAATGACATTTTAAATACGTGAATCGTATTTAATGTCATTAAATGTGACATTCACGATCATCCATTATTGTCATTTAATCTTATAGTTTGGCGATAATTTTTTGGTCGACGGGATAACCTAGTAGTACCGAATTTTTCAATTTCGACTATTTTTACTGGAGTTAGAAGCATTTTTGTTCAATCAGCTGATTGTGCCACGCCCCTTTGTTTAATTTTTGCCGATTCACATCCGTAAAATTTAGCCTAGTTTTTAGTTTTACCATACAAAATGTTATTATTTTGCACTGAAATTATTAATTTTGTGATTTTGCAAAACAATACTTTAACTGTTTCTTTAAGCATTTGTTTACAATGTATTTAGGGAAATTGCTTTTTGTCCCCAATCTTTTTAGCGTAAATTAAAAAATATTAATGTATTTAAAATATTAAAAATATTTAATATATTTACAGGGTTCATACAGAGTTGGGAAGAAAAAAATCCAAGGAGTACATAAAAAATCCAAGGGGTCCAAAAAAATTTAAAGACATCCACTTTTGTTGTTATTTATGTGGCATGCACTTGCACAGCCCCAATTCCGCAGGGATTCTGCGAGTTACCGCCCTGCAAGAAGAAGGGCGGAAACTCCCAGATTACGATCTTCAAACGAAATCGATGCTTTCCCGCGATCTTCAGATAAAATCAGCGATTTATCTGCGATATTTTAGCAAAATTGGCGATTGTTTGTGATCTTTAGTCGAAATCGGTGGTTTTTCTGCGATCTTTTGATAAAATCTGTGTTTTCCTGTTTCTCTTATTTATGAAATCGATGTTTTTTCGAGGATTTTTAGTCAAAATTTTTATTTTTATACGATCTTTTCTCGAAAACGCCGTTTTATTCCCGCAATCTTTTGACGAAATCGTCATTTTTTCCCGCAATTTTTTAACGAAATCGGCATTATATCCGCATCTTCAGACGAAATTAGCATTTTACCTGCGATATTTCGTGACACTTTGGTGGCTATTAGTGTGATCCCAACCAATCCAGGAATGCCGCTGGACTTGGAAAATCCTGGGTCTCTTTTTAACAAAAGCGGGACCCCACTAATGAGTCATATTTTTAGATGCAAAAATTGAACTTGTTCATTTGCATTAGAAAAATTGAAATTCAATAATTATTGTTTTAATAATAAATAAAAATATAAAACCAATATTAGTTGTTTTTAAAATTATGAGAAATTTTCTTTACTTGTTTAAAAATAAATTTGCAAGATACAAATTTAACTATAAAATATTGAACATTTGAAAGTAGAAGATAACAAGTATAAATATTGTTTGCATTTTTTTAAAAAAAGGGGGCAAGACTGATTTATAGAAAAAGACATTTTTGCTGGAAAAAAAAAAGAATACTTTTGTTGAGTAAAGTTATGAGACTTTATGTTTAATGAATGGGTGTTTTCCTGAGTCACATTTACTCGAACAGTCAAAAATGGATAGTGAATCACGAAAATCCGTTTTTAGAGCAGCAAAAAAAATAATTTTGAAGCAAGAAAATTAGCTTTTGGAACAGGAAAATTCACTTCAGGCATTAATGTTTTTTTTTTTTTTGTTTGTTTTTTTTTTTTGTTTTTTTTCCGTGCCTTTTTTACAAAATTTGAGTCTTTTCACGATCTGCCGTTTATTCGGGATTTTTTTCACAAAATTTACTTTTTTCGAAAAATTTTTAACGAAATTTGCCAATGTTTCACAAATATTTTGACGAAATTTGCCTTTTTTTCGAGATTTTTAGACGAAATTTGTCGTTTTTCGCGATATTTTGAGGAATTTAGCCATTTTTCGAGATTTTGTGACGAAATTAGCCATTTTTTCGCGAATCTTTTGAATAAATCTGTCGTTTTTTCGCGATTTTTTGACGAAATCTGTTGTTTTATCGCGAAATTTTGACAAAATTTGTTGTTTATTCGCACTTTTTTGAGGAAATTTGTCGTTTTTTTTGAGATTTGTGACAAAGTTAGCCATTTTTCCGCGAATCTTTTAAAGAAATTTGCCTTTTTTCGTAAATTGTGATAAAATTAGCCATTTTTCGCGTATTTTGACGAAATTTACCGTTTTATCAAAAATTGTTTACAAAATTTGCTGCTTTTCCCAAATTTTTTTGACAAAATTTGCCGGTTTATCACGATTTTTTGACGAAATCCGTCGTTTTTCGCAAATTCTTTGACAAAATTTGTCGTTTTTTTTGAGGAAATCTCTGCAATTTTTCGAAATTTTTTGAGAAAATTAGCCATTTTTTCGTGAATCTTTGACGAAATTTGCCGAAAAATAGTCCTTATTTCGCAATTTTTTAACCAAAGTCGCCATTTTTATGCGTTTTTTAACGAAATTGCGCGTCTCACGGGACGCGTAAGAGCTATTTTACTGCGTCCCATCGCCTATTTTTTACGTATTTTACGAGCTATAGCGAGTCCGCGGCATCCCTGCAATCACTGCTGTGCTTCTGATGAATGACGTGCATAAAGGGTTTACCGTGCGTTTTACAATCGCGTTTTTTTTTTTTTTTTTTTTTTTTTTGTGAGCAATATCGCTTGCGTGAAAACCGCAATACAATTTAAGGAGTTTCTAAGGAGTATCTTGTTTATCTAAGTAGTTCTAAGTACTACTAGGGAACGTTTTCATTTCTAAGTAGTTTCTAAGGAGTCCAAGGAGTCTGTGCGAACCCTGATTTAACAAAAATTTGTACAATAAGAGGTATTTATTCCATGACTATTTCTAGTAAAATTTGAAAAAAATTCATTAGAAAATACAAAATGTTACTTTTGAGAAGATTTTTTAAAATTCAGATACTTCACGTCCTTTGCATGAATTACTGTCGAAGCCACATATTTTATGTGGATTTACCATAAAAACATAAAACACTTACATATAAGCTAGAAATGATATTATATCCCTTAATAGCTGAAACTGTGTCAGTAGGAAAATATTAAGCAATTATAACCACTGTAGTTACTAAAACCTGTTTTTCTCAGAATGAATATTTTCGTCGTTTTCATGATTTCAAAATGTTCCATGCGAAATTCTTTATGCCCAATTTTTCTGATTTTTTGTTTAAAATGCTCTTTATGTATGTGTTTTTTTAGATGCATGTAAATTTTTTAAATTTCAGTTATATGAAATTTTTAATGATTTTTTAACGGAAAATACAAAAGAATTAAGTTAAAATCATTTTTTTAAATGTTTTACAAGTAATATGCTAAAAATGCTTGGTAACATTTGTTAACACATACATAGAGAGCATTTTAAACAAAAAATCAGAAAAATTGGGCATAAAGAATTTCGCATGGAGCATTTTGAAATATTGCCATTTTTTGTTAATTTAAAAAAAGAAAAATATGTATCTCAAAAACTATTGAATATATTTAAAAAAAAAATTGTGAAATAAGCGATATATATATTATGATTATTTCCAGAAATTTTTTTAAAAATTCATTGAAAATTAAAAAAAATTATTTTTGAGAGTCCACTGTAGCTTTAAGTAAAATTCCCTTGTAAAGGATACTTTTTTAAAAATCCTTAGTGTTTGCTTAAAAGACCTTTTAAAAATCTCTACAAATATACTTCACGCATCAACAATTATAACCTACGCAACTTATTAAAAAAAAAGCAACATCACTGGATTAGTTTTTAAACAAAAACAAGTCATGTGCTGTTGCGTTTCTTCACTAATTTCTAGTTATTCTTTATGAATCTTTTTATGGAAATTATGTCAATAGAAATTAATAAATGTCGATTATAATTTTCTGATATGTTAAGAAGTAAACTGTAGAAAAAAAATAAACGATCCTCCTCCTCCATGCATGAAAGTTTAGCATGTTTGTTATTGACGTTGTTTCACTGGCCACTTGGCTAAGAGAGTATAAAACTTGTCCTTTTCTCCCCCAGACCTTTTAAACTTTAAATAATTTTGATTTAATAGTGCAAATAGGTTGTCATTAATGAAAGTTTTTCCAGGCTCTCTCTTTGGAACCAACCATGATTTTGTTTTTGTACTTTTTATAATGGCAATTTATACTTCCAAAAAAATTCCAGTTTTTGCAGAATATTTGTGCCCTTCAAAACAATATATTTAATTAACCATTTTATTTTAATAACAAGTAATATTTCATTTTCTGGCTCCTTCCAATTCAAAAATATTTGAGATAACCCCTCACAAAAAAAAATGTATTATTCGAAATTTATTATAATTTAGTTCTTAACATGGCGTTTTAGATCTATAAAGGCATTATGTCTCAACTGAGTTATGCATTTGTCTATAAGCATTCCTATTAATATTAAACAATGATTTTCTTCATGTTTTGAGCCATTTTGACAATGGTGCCCTTCATTGCTTGCCAAAAGCTAAGATGTGCCCCTGCTTAGAAAAAGGTTGGACAGGCCTGTTCTAAGCTAATTAATTTTTATGTAATAGAACATATTTTTCAATATTACTAGGACAATTTGTAGACGAAACATAATTTTAATGCTTTTGACTGATAATTTCTGGGCATGGTTTTCTAGTTCTCTTTTCATAATCGAGATGGTTGTTCCATTTTCACAAACGGGAACACTTTCCCTGTTTTAAAGTAACAAATCCAATTGATCCTTAAAAAATAATGAAATATAATTCCTATCTAGTTTCATTCAAAATATATTTCAAGCAATTTGACATGACATTAATTTTCTGTTACATATAAACTGAATATCTGTCTTTTTGGTTAGCAGATTTCAGTTTAAAGACAAAATGTTGCATTTTATGGATAATCTAATCTTAGGATTTATCATCCCCCCCCCCCTATTACTCTTTAAATTGGTTGAAATAGACATGAAAAATAATTCATACTTGAAAATAATTTAAAAGGTCAATAAATTGAGAGTGTTTTTAAATAAATTTCATCCTAAAATTAATTTTATTCCTGTTATATCATGTAACAATTGAGACTATACACTATTTACAGTTAGAAGTAATGTAAGTACAATAAAAGTAAAAGCGATAGCGTTGTTCATTGTCACTATTGTTATTCAATTCCTAAAATTGTAATTGTGTTTTGGCGACCATTCAAAAGTAGACTACTATTTTTTGACAACAGATAATTTCACAATGAAAGAAATAGGACTTTATCAATAATAAGGAACTGTTAACTGTATTTTCAATAAACCTACAAAAATTATTTCTATAGAATACATGTAATCCTTACTTTTTTTTTTCAGTAAAATCATTATTTCTTTAAATAATATCTAACATTTTTTTTTTAAATTTATTTATTTATTTAGTGAGAGATAACATGTGATCGATGAAATAATCAATAAAGTCTCTAATTAGAATATTTAGGATCCCGAAATGAAAAATCAATGTAAATTACATCATTTTGACACCATCAAATCAATTTTTCTTGTTACATGTGTTAAGGTAAAAATACATTTTAAACTAAGCATATAGCCACTTTCACCGGAACAAACTTTTCACACGTACTTTATATGTACGTATTTTTATGTTTAACCAGCATATGTTAAAATTGAAAAATATTTTCTATTTCATTGTAATGAAAAAAAATGGCATCAATAAAATTAAAATGTATAAAGATAAAATAAGCCCAATAAGCAATATTGTCATGACATCAGAGTAAATATGGACTTTTATTCAAATTAAAATTGCATTGCAATCTTTTGTTGCCATTTTCATGATTTTTATACATCACTTTTTGAAGAGAGAATTCTCTAAATTCTTATCAAAAACCTCCTCGCATCCATACAAAACAGATGTAGATATTATATTATTACATATATTAATTATTATGTATTAATTATTTGAGGGGACAACACAGCATAAAAAATTACCTTATATTCGATTATCAGAATTTGTGCCATTTGTAGATACTAAAATTGGTGTGGAGTGTCTGTTTATATTTTTGATGTCATTTCAAAGAGTTCAAATTCCAATACAAAATATTTTAGTGTTTTATTATCTATTTTGCTAATAATCTATTGTGTACTTCCAATTTCATACACATGCATGACTGTTTTATGCAGTTTGTTTTCCAACAGTTTTACATTTTTTTAACTGTACATACGAATTTATATATAATATTTTGTAATTCTACCATTCCCTTTGCTGATTTTTGTCTTTTGAACTTGCGCCAACATATGGTCTATTAAAAAAAACTTTTTTTTTTTTAATTTAACTTTTTGCAAGTTATTATTAAATCTATGTTCTCAGCAATATCGCTCAGACTAATCCCTCTGAGGTAAGTTCTACTTTAAATAATAATTAATTTCCCTCAATGGGTTGTGGAAAAAAGGAGTAAATGTTATTCATGTGCAATCAGGATACAGCTCAAACTTGAAAAGATAGGTAAGGTATAGCACCTTTACATCCATCTAAGATAAACAGGAGATAGATCATACTAAAGAAATTTGAAAGTACATTGTTTGAGCAAGTAATAGAAACAAAATTGAATGGATAAAAATTTATTTTCTATAAAATACATTTTTAATGTACATAAGGAAACTAATGTTATTCATAATACCTCTTATAATATATGAAACTACAAAAAATATATAAAATATTTATCAGACAATTACAACTGTTGGCACAAATTTAACCAGAGAAACAAAATTGAAGGAAATAGCCATAATACTTAGTATCAATAGTTCATATTGTAATTAGCATACCTTTTAATATCACTTATATGCACAAAAATATGCAAATGAAAAAAAAAAACTAATATTTAAGAAAGGAAATATTTATATTAAAGTAAAGCTTGACTAGCTGGCTCTCTGGTAAAAAAAAAAAAAAAAAAAAAAAAAAAACACATACACATACACATACAAACATGTACATTCTTTATGCTGAAAAACACTTAAAGCTATTTAATTCCTAAAATAAATATAAAGAATAAATGTATCATGACATTTGCAACATACATAACAAAAGCTTGATTAGAAAAAAAAATAATAAATAATCTGTAGAAATAATTTAATGTTTATTGCATTACTTTAAGCATTTATACCAAAACAAAGCAGTTTAAGAAGAAAAATAAAATTCTATTTAACTTTGACATTTATGCACTAAATTAAATGCTTGCATTTTATAAAAGTTTCAAATTTTTCTAATGACAAAGAGGAATCATATTTATTATGTAAATCATTTTGTTAGTGAACACGCATATAGGTTTGACAGAGGTCATTAACTCCCTAATATTAATCAAATTTACATGTTTGGTAAATATTTGTAACAACAATTTATTTTTCTGTATTAAAAATTGCAATGCTTCTTAGCAATAATATACAGGGTGAGTCATAAATATCGAAACAATAGGCTATCTCCTTAAATATTGCCCCTAGACCCATACTTCCAATTGCAAAATTTCATAAAAACAGATGAATTTTTTGCTAAGATAAGTTGCAACTCCATGGGGGGTCTGTTTTAAAAAATACGAAAATTAAATTTTTATACGGCCCCCAGAGGATAAAACTTCCAATTAGAAAAAAATTCTTTATCCCTTCCTGAATTGAACAAAAAAAATTTCATCTCGATATCTGCAAATCCCCGAAAGATATTAATATTCAAAATTTTCCAAAATTCCTGACTTACACCACTTAAGCATGCCTCTGAGCGCAGCAAAATCAGTTCATTTGAAGTACAATTAAGGGATCGACCATAAATTTACGTATTGTTAAATGTCGATCCAAGACAACACTTAAACTTTTAGATATAAAATTAGGTTTAGGTTTTTGCTTTAAACTTCGATGAAATATGCTAGATGCCTGCAATATTTCGACCTTGCCGCTAACTTCGTAACTGGCACGACTCATTGAAGCATTATTATTAGTCTTATTAAGCATTTATTAAAAGTGTTATCAAATTAAGTGATATTAATTAAACTCTCATTAAAAGTGTCTTAAAAACTTATTGGCGCAGGCAATAAGTTTAGTAAAAATAGTAATAGCGAAAATGACTCTTCTATTAGCTTAATCAATGGAAATATATTTTAATAAATTACATAGAAATATTTTCAAAAATCTACTTTATACTACAGTTAAACCGCTATAACGGACACTCCCGAATAGCAGACACCTCTGTTTAACGGACTATTTTCCAATCCCCATTCTCAAAACCTAAATTTGTGTATGTTTAACCTCTGAATAACGAACATTCCGAATAGTGGACACTATTTAAGGCGATAAAGGATGAAAAAGTATTTTTAAGGCGAAAAAAAGTAAAAAGGCCTCTAAATTTATCAGGGAATTTTGTGATAAATGAGCCGGGGAAAATCCCCCGCCCCCCTCGTTCAGAGTTGATTTGAAGGGGTTGCCAAGGAGGGACATCTTCCAGAGCATTGAAATATCCCCTCGGAAAATTGAGATTTTATGCTTTTAACAGCCAAAAAGTTCAATCCCCCTCCCCGACCGGAATTCTATAATGTCTAATAATGTCACTTTGAAAAACAAATTACATGTAATCGCAAGCGAAAGTTAACTTTTGTAACATTGTTTTTTCACAAGCATGTAATGAACAGTGGGTAAAGATGTGTACAGTTTTATTTAGCCCCATTGCTTAAGAAATAATTTTAATTTCTGATTAATCATATAAAATAGGTTTTAGGACACATAAAAGTCAATTAATGAAATGTTAAACGTTTCGTAGCACTTTTTGAATATCTTTGATTTTCCCAATAGCGGACACCTCCGAATAACGGAAAATTTCTGCGTTTCTGAGGTGTCCGTTATTTAGAGGTTTTACTGTATTCAGTTTCAAAATTTATGAAGGTTTTTCACCTATTTTTGCTTTCTTCTATCTTTACAAGAAGAAAGTATCGGATTCATGAAAATTTTGAATTCCGGTTTTCGATGGATTCACACGTTTAGGGCTCAGAGATACCGAAAAACATGTTTTTATGAAATGTCTGTCTGTGAGTCACAGCACATTGAAAAAATTTGAAATCGACGTGATAAAAAAATAAAGTTTAAATCAACTGACGCATTTAAACAGTAATTAAAGAAGGTGAAAATGGCAAAACTGTAACAAAATCTGAAATCGAAACTATACAGCATTTAAACGTTAGGAGCCCATCTTTGCCCATCTTAAAACTAAATGCACTTTACTGCATCAAATGTTTTTATTTCAGTATTTCTCATATTTAAACTGACATACGTCAATAACCGTCGGTTACGGTAACTTTTCAGCTCAGAAAATTTACTTTTAAAAATATGATTTGTTTACAAAAATTACTTTTTTTTTAAATATTGCTATTTTAAATACTTTTATTTTTTTAAATAAATATTATTTAAAATGCTGAATTAAAATTGAAAATTAGACATTTTCGTTTAATCAAAAGAAAAAAATTCAACACGACAAATAATATTTTGAGTTATAACAATTTTAATTTACTCAAATATTTTTTGAAAAAAAAATATTAAGAAGTCTTATGATGTGATAATGCTTACAAATTATATGGTCAACCATCACAAAACATTAAAAATTCCAACTTTATAAATAAATAAATAAAATAAATGTTTCCTGGACCCATTACAGCAACATTGTTTCTTCAATTACACGCATTTCACTTTGTGTCTGATCCCTTGAAACCTCACGATTTATTAAAATTGTCATAACTCTCTGAGTTTTGAAGATACCAAGATGAAATTTTTTTTGTTCAGTTCAGGAATGAATAAGGAAAATTTTTCTAAGTGGATGTTTTATCCTCTGGGGGCCGTATAAAAACTTAATTTTCGTATTTTTTAAAATAGACCCCCCATGGAGTTGCAACTTATCTTAATAAAAAATTCACCTTTTTTTATGAAACTTTGCAATTGGAAGTATGGATCTTGGGGCAATATTTAAAGAGATAGCCTATTGTTTCGATATTTATGACTCACCCTGTATGTTTATTGTCATCATTTTATTGCTATTGGATAAAAAACATGTTTGATGAACATAACAAAAACAAAAATTGCTTAGAAAAAAAAAAGGAATATAATTGCTAAGTATGTTATATAAAATAGGAGAACATAAAAAAAGGAAA
Source organism: Maratus speculifer (assembly GCA_964019185.1). Classification (NCBI taxonomy): domain Eukaryota; kingdom Metazoa; phylum Arthropoda; class Arachnida; order Araneae; family Salticidae; genus Maratus; species Maratus speculifer. Next base: position 221,148,121 of record OZ025291.1, read on the forward strand.
CTTTTAGACTTAAAAGTTTACCTACTATAGTTTTATACATTAAAACAAATAATACAAAAATGTAATTATTTACTTTTTAACACCTATTACCTTTTGATTTGTTTACACTTTGCTTTTTCTACATAATCCAAGCATATATATATGCACTCAAAAAGTAGAATAAGATTTCAATAAAGTAATGGAAGAGACTGCTGTATATACATCTTTATAAACAAAAATTTATATTTCAAAAGCCACACAACAAAAGAGCTTTTTAGGTATCTATGTGTATATAAAATTAGTTTAATTTTCATTTACAGTGTAGTTTAATTTTCCTTTTCAATATAGCAAGATACTAGATGAGATTATGTGAAATTGGAAATCAAAAATAAAGCACCCATAATTAACTATGGCAACAGTTAATATTGATAGCAAACCTTTAAAAAAAAACAAAGTTGGAAAGACATGTATTTTACAGTACTTAAAAGAAAATATTTGATCTAAGGACTTAACTTTTGAACTGACTGAGTCAACTTTAAGCAATTATTGTATAATTTACATGTCCAACTGCCCAACCCTTCCACTTTTCTCAAGTTTTTAGGAACAAAAAGAAAAGAAAGAGATAAAGTAGACACAACAGTCTTTTCTATGTAATAAAAGTAATATAACATCTCTAAAACTGCAATAGAATTAAGATATTTAAAAACAATAATTTAAACAAAATATAAACATTAGAAATCTATATATGCAGTAAAACCACTAAAATGGATACTCCTGAATAGCAGACACCTCTATTTAGCAAATATCTTTTTTCAGTTCAGAATGTATACATCTGTACTAATAAAAACAAAATTGCTCTGTGTGTGTGTCTGTTAGTGTTGGCTAATGTAATCTAGCACATGAATGTCACATGAAATTGTCAGACACTATGAAATTGTCTGACAATTGACCCATGAAATGCATGCACCATAAAATTATCAGATGCTAGTCTGAGAATTTCGATGACGATAATTGACAGTAAGCCCTGATACACCTAAGGCTCAGATTTTTTAATTTTTTTTGGTAAATCGCTGAGATTATATTAAAAAAAAAAGATTTTTTTGCCAAAATCGGCAGATGAGCATACATACGCTCAATACCTGCTTTTTGCAGCATATACAAGGGAACTATCCAGGTCAGCTTATATTTGTACATTTTTACTTATGAAAAGCAGACACTTACAAATAACAGACAGTCTTGAGGTATCTGATACTAAGAAGCTTGACTGTATTAACTTTAATGTTTTTGAAAATAGCAAAAGATTTTAAGAATTAGGAGGTATGGCAATAAATTAAGAGTAAAAAAGCAGGTGAAAGAGTGAATAGAAAGCAACAGTTATTCTAAAGTTTCATAAATAGAAACCACAGTTTTCTGTCAATAAGTTCAAAACACAGAAATGTTAAAATAAAAATGTAATAATAATATTAATTTTTATACTTAATTTTATGAGAGATAATTAATGTTTTAACAGCAAGGGACTGTGCAATTATATCGTTATCAACATTTTGGTAATTTTGGACCCTCTTCCCTTCTTCCGGTATAATATGTTATTACCCCCCCCCCTCCTCCTAATTATGCTTAAATATTACACATTCAATAAAATTTGCTTTCCACCAATTCAGTGGACATCCATTTCTATTTAAGGGAAAGATAACTATCGCTCATCATTTGTAAGGCCTGAAGTTTGTTAACTGTGTTATTAATAGTTGAAATCTCATGAACCAATCTCAAATTCTTTGTGCTCTTTACCTCACTGTGAACAACTCGTTTCTTCCATATTTGCATTTGTTTTGGTTACAGAAATCTCTTTATTTGAAATAGCAGTCATAAATAGAATCAGTCGAGATTTTAATTTATGATAATTTTCTTCAGATTTATAATAATAATTAAAAAAAATGCAAGCTTAATTCTGGAGGTCTAGCTAAATTGAAATCCAAAAATGTCCATTATCATGAATATGTTTAAAGTGTGCATTCATGTTTTGAGCCACGCAGTCTTTAAATATTCCAATACTTAAAAATTCATTCACTTCTCCAAGTTTTGATGAATAAAGTTTCCATCATTGGAATAGCTTCCGAAACAAGTGTTGTTGTTGAACTAATATTTACTGTTAAAAGGCTTCAATAAATTGTTCAAAAGGTTTTAATAAACTTAAAATGCTTCTAAGAGGAGCAATTGATTAGAATTTTAAAAAATTTAAATTTTAGTTTTAAATATCTTTAAAACTAAAACTGTTTGATAAATTGTTGAATATATTGTACAAATATATAAATTATTTTGGTTTAAATCAGAATCTAGTAATTAATATTTGGCATTCATTTATTTGGCCAAACCTCTATTCATTGTATCACTATGCAGCACAAAAGAATTAATTCACTATAGTATTAAATTATCATCCCCCCTTTTTTTTAAATCATTCATGAAGTTTTATTAAGACAAAGTAAAATAATTCCTGCACAGTATTCTGTATAAAATACTGCATTATAATGGCAAATGAATATTATATTATAAATGAACTAATAGATGTTAATACAGACTAATGCCTATACTTGGGACAGTTTGGGAATTTAAGCTCTTAATGAGCTGTTATGAAATTGTCACAGATTATCTTTGAAGTAGGTTATATTTTTCAATTGTTGCTCATAAATGGTTTGAGGCTGATGCTTTTGGCATATTCTTCAAGAAGGATTTTTGTTTCTCATTATTACCAAAATCGCTAAGTTTTACCTTTTATATATTAAAGTTCGTTCTTCATTTATGTTAGGATTTCAACTAACAACCTCCGTTAAAGTCTCTTTGATTCGAAGCCAATCTAATTTTATATTTATAGTATTGACTCTAGAAAAAAAAGCCTGCCGGGCAGGAATTTTTCAAAAAAGGAGCAGTATTCTAAAAAAAAAAACACTATTTTAAAAAAAGGACACTATTGTATCTTGTTCACAACAAAAATTATGAAATTTGTTAGAGTCCTCTAGAATTTGCAATATTTCCCCAAGATCAATTGAATTGCCACAGAGTGCTTAGAAAGAGTTAAAAAGGGCTACCGGGAGCATCATAAAAATTTTTAAAACTTTTATGAGCCGCTGGGCGCATAAAAGAAGCAAAAAGGACCATTGGGTGCTGCACCCTTCTAAAATGGCTTAGAATCAACACTAATTTATCATTATAGAAAGAATCTCTATTGTGGATTGAATACCATAAGCTCAAAGTCTTAAAAACATGAGACATAGAATCAAATTAGGTATTATTATCACAAGTTAAAGATTATGCATTACCTTTTTTTACCCCTCAAATGTTTTCACATTTTAGACTGTGTATGATATATTCTCAAGAGAATTTAAAACTTTTTTTGTTTGTTTATTTTTGTAAGCTAAAAGCACTACACTTTTATTCTGTAACTTTTCTTTAGCTATATGTTCTTTTGTTCCACATTAAAATTTATAGTAATACATAAACATTTTTTATTTTTCACTTTAAATTTAGGGAAAATGGACAGAAAATGTGGAAACAAATGACAAACAAATAACAAATGGAGGTAAATCTGAGAGTAAAAAAATAACTGACATAATGAGTGTTTTCTTTTAATTCGTGTAAAAATTTTATACTTCAAGAAAAAGTCTTTATACTAGTATATATGATCAGAATTTCATTCTGTCCCATGACATGTAGGTTTATTACAAAGCATTATTATTTTTCATATGTTACTGTAAATAATATTTTAATTAATATTGTAAAGTTTATTTCTGAATTCAATAAATGAATATTTAGCCTTGGCTATGTACTTTAAATTGAATATCACAGTTTACACTATTCTGAAAAATCAATTGGCTATTGTGTTTATTTGGTTTTAAAAAAAATAAAGAGAGAAAAACATTCAAGTTACAGAACTGGAGCAAGATGAACTACAAATCTAAGTTCTGTTACACTATTCTCTGACATTAACCTCTTCAGACCCCAGGTTTATTTATATACTTTTTTTAGATTTCAGCTATGGATTTACATTGACTAATAACTAAGAAAGATTGGACACATAAAAAATTTAAATTTAATTTTTTGTATCTAAAATAATACTTATTCAAAAAGTACATTTTTATTTTTTATTTTTATTTTATTAACAATTTCTTGTTTCTTACACTTTTGCATTTCAAAAACATAAAATAAATATTTATTTAGTAATTTTTTTATGACAAATGGAACAAATGGTGTCTTAATGCACACTAAAATTATTTATGTTTTCATTTTTGTATATTTTGTACATTTCTGTTGCAAGTCATGTTTAAAAAGGGGGCGCTATTAAAAACAAATTGCTATTTTGTTTAGTTCTGCTATCTGTTAGGCTCTATTCACACTATTCTCTCTTTTTTCAACAGTATTTATATATGTGGAAAAAAATTACAAAGATGTGTATTGTATAGGATACATCAAATCTGATGAGGTTATCTAATGTAAGTGCTATCAACTTAATCTTATTACTAACAATGACGACTTTCATACAAATAATGTTCTAACAAACTTTAGCTAATTTTCATAATGTTCTTGCAATTTATTTACTAAATTAACTACAATGAAAGCTACTCGTTGAAGATATAAATAGGATGGAATTTTTAAAGTTTATGTAGTCTAAAACAAAGGAAGTAATAACATTAAAACTATCACATATACACAATCTCAAGTAATGATTGTCACATTCTTATAACAATGTAATCAATACTATTAAAACTCAGATAATTAATCAGAAACATCAAAACATCACAATTCTACTTTGAAGGTATGCTTATGTTTTATATAGTGAAAAAAGTATGGCATTTTATTTGAATTATAAAATATTTTAAGTATAAAATATCTATTTAAGAATATAATGTACATATTTTTAAAAGATGTTCGGTATAGTTACAATCAATAATATTTGCCTGCTCATACAAACACGTGATGGAATAATTATGTAAAATAATAATAAAAAATGACCATTATGTGGGGAGGAAAACAGAGAAAAAACAAAAGAAAGCTAAAAATATCAGTATTTATTTAGGGAATCATATGTTATAACCAACTGCACTTCTCTCTCTGTTGTAATTCATTATCAGTTACACTCTCCCCCCATTAATATATGAAAATATTCAACTTCAGAGATTAAAACAGGGGTAGAAAAAATATTAATATCAATTTTTAATTCACTATTTTAACTATAAAAAAAAGAAAAAAAAGTTAGGGAAAACTTTAAGAAATTGAGGAAAATACTTGAAAGGAAATTACACACTTGTGATAAATTATTCATTATGCTAAAGTTAAACAATTCTGCAAAGCCTGATTTTAATCATGAATACAAAATTTGAAACAATATATATATATATATATATATATATATATATATATATATATATATATAAAATCACTCTTTGTTTTCAGTTGTTTCTGAAAATATATATGTATAATTTTTATAAAAGCAAAGAAAAGTTAATAAACTTAAAAGTGCATATTAAAAACAGCATTAAATGTAAATTTAGCAGAAATCTTACTGTTTCACATAACACAGCTTTTGTATGCATAAGGAATTAAAAAAAATTTTTAGATATTTTAGTACCAGAAATTTCATAATGTAATGGTTGTTATATCTGAAGTTAGGAATGCAAAACATACCTAACTTCAGATGGAATAATATGTTACAAAACTTCTAATACTAAAATGTCTTTTTTTTTTTAATTTTTTTTATCATTATTATTTCTTATGTGCACAAACACTGAATAACAGCAGATAATAGTAGAAGTATGTTATCTTATAAATATAGCAAAACAACAACAATCCATTACTTTAAACAGTACCAAATTATTTTACAGTATGCAATTTTATGTTTGCTTCTTTTCCTGTTGAAATTAAAATTTGTTGATGGCAATAATATTACTTTAACATAAATGTACCATAATCATTTATAACAAAGTACTTATTAATTTACTATGTATCATATGATTTAATTTAAAAGGTGGCTGTTTACTGCAATAAAAACCTATAAAATTTTCTTTGTGATCTAATCTTTTGTCTCATATATAAATTTATATATCAGGTCTCAAAAAGAGTCATTAGTTATTTAAAATAAGTAAAATAATAACAGCATATCTATTCATTATCAATACAAATAATAGATTTTGAAAACTGAGATAGTTAAACCCCTAACAAAGATACAATACTTGAAGTATATGTGAAAAATGCTTGAAGCATGATTGATTGCTTACTTCAAAATAAAGTCAACCTAAACGATTTATTTAAAAAAATAAAATAAAATTTTATGGGTTATGTAAATTCTGATTTACAATAAAATTTAACTATAATTTTAATATCAATTGATAAAATCAAAATAAATATCAAAGTTTTTTTTTAATAAAACATCAATTAAAATAGATTTTACAATACAACAAACTACAATACAAAATCTAATTTCATTATATTAACATATTTTATAAAATTAAAATAAAACAAAAATTAACATTACACATATTATTATTGCACTGGTGTTTTAAACTTGTACAGCATTCAGCCATTATATGGTTAAAAAGGTTGTGTTTATAATTTAACAGATTTGTTAAGAAAATAAATTAGTATTACTTGAATGATTAATGAAAATATATTTATTACATCCATATTTTTTGCTTTAGAAAATAGTGAAAATAACAGATTTGAAAAAATAAATAAATAAAATAGAATAGAATTGGAAAAATAACATAATTTTCATAACCAGAGCTAAAATTAAAATTTAAAAATAAATGTAAAGAAAATATTAATTATAACCAACTGGAATCACTCTGAACAAGGCATTATTGCAAATACACAATACAATACAATTTTATAGGATAAAAAATTCTTGCACACATAAATTAAAGAGTTTTAAAACATTTCAACAAACACATGCTGTTACATAAATACTAAAATATAGTTATAAAAAACATGTTGGAAAAATAAAGATATGTGTATCAATTGGAAAAATAAACACATTACATTTAAAGCTTAAATGGCATAATGTTTATATTTAATTTTTACATTCCTTGCTTTCCATATTGTATTAAACAAATACTGAAATTGCCTGACTTCTACATTAGGAACAAAATAAAATTTATATGTAACATAAATTTTATGTGTATGTACAATTTGCCAATGTTATGAAATAATTTCATACTAATATGGCAAAATATCAGTTTAAAAAATAAATTCAGGGAATGTATTTTCAGAGAAATAAAGAAAATGACTATATTCTAATAGTTACATACTAATGTGTATAGCTGAATAGTGACATTCTTAAAATAAAATAAAAAATGAAATATCTTAAAAATTTTCAAAAAATTGAAGTAGTACACAACTGTTAGATATTCATCCAGAATATATATTTCAAAGTCATATAAAAAAGTATTAGTAGCTAAAGCATTAGTAGTAATGCTTTGAGATAGAGCAGATTCACTCAGTAAATCAAGGAAGCTACCTGAATTCAATTTTCCTTAGATAGCAGTATAACCTGGATAAGGTACAGATTTTATTTCCATTTATTTATTTTATAAATTTACATTTTTTTTTTTTTTTTTTTTTTTTTTTTTTTTGTAATCTTTTAAATTTATTTTGGTTTTAAATAAAAATTGAATAAGGTCATTCTCCTAAAAATATACTAAGAATAGCAAAGTATTTATTAAAAAGCCAAAATTTTAATTGAAAAATGTTACATTGTAAATGAGGAATATTGTAAATGAATAATGTAACACAACCAAAATAATCAATTTAAATACAGTCAAATGCCAATCTAATTTAATTTCTTCAACAATATTTAGTAGAATACAATAGAAAAATACTGAAATGACAGACTGAAATGTAAAAATATTTTAATGCCTATAGCTGACAAAGATGTATCAAATGTTATTTTTTCAGAAAAGGCCCAAAAATTAATGTCATAAATTTCACTCTATACCACCCTCCCCAACAGATCAAGATAAGAAAACTTACTAACGTAAACAAACACTGTTACCAAACTTTTAACCAAAATAATGATCTTTATTCTGAAAAATACAAATTTTGAAAAATACATCAATTATGTATCAACAATGTTTTTAATACATATAGTATGCATTTCATGCTAATTAAGTGAAAAATAAAGATATATACAAATAAAACAACATAAAAATATCAGTAAAATCAATGGGTTATTATTATTATTATATTGATTTTTAGAAGAAAATTCTTAAGAATTATTATTACTTAAAGCGTATAAATGATCTTTTATTAACTTATTAAACAAATTCTTGGATGTTTCTAACAAATTTTATATATACTTGACAAAATCAATTAATTTTTATGTCATACTATTTTTATATCAGTATTTCTTTTAGCTAATGCTATTGCGTACGATCAACTTTTAAGAAACAAAACTTCTTGGGGGGATAAATAATCATTTAAAACAGTAAAAGTTTTTTTTGTTTTTTATATTATAATTATTTTTAAAATTATTTTTAACATTAATATAAATAATTATGAATTCTAGAGCTTTAATTATATTTAATACCAGATCTTCATGTCACCCCAAACCTGAACTACGCATAAAAATTTAACATAAGCATGAACTCTTGGATAGTGCTAATGACACTAACAAAAAATGTAACAAAGATAATGAAAGACAACATATCCAATCTGCTTGTAATATAAAAATAATAATAGAAATAAATGAATTCAAACATAAATATGTATGCAACACAATGTTCAGATGATTAAAGTCAGTAGTCTTCAAATAGATAAGCATGTAATTAAGCCAACCCATAGCTATTTGAAGAAACTGCTGATTTTTTAAATTAATGAATTATTAATATACTGAATAAAAAATGCAATATGCACACATGAAAGGGATCATAAAAATAATTTACAAAATTCACACTATTATACAATTTTAGAGTCAATAAAAATACTGTACATTATAATTTTACAGAATATTTTTACAATATATATTTGACTGATTCGCTATCTGAAATGAATTTACATACTTATTATACACTGTTTAATACAGTATTCAATAATAATATAATATGTTTTTTTGGAAACATTTTGTGATGATTGCCGTATGATTTTAATAACTATTTTCATGTCCAGCTAATATGTATAAATTTGATGGACTTTTTGGCTCATCTGTTGGCCGGCTTTCTAAAACAACTATCCTGCAAATTAAAATAATACAAAATTAACATTAAAATATAAATATTGTACAAACAAAAGTCTAATTCTATGTAGAACACATTTAATTATATAACACATTTAATTTAATCACCCCACCAATGTTCCAATTAATACTAAAAAAATATATATATATATATATCTGACCATTTACATTATTGAAAAATTACAGAAAATTTGGGAATGATTATTGAAAAGCACAATTTTTATTTAAAAAAAGAATTTGGATGAAGAAAAAAAGTTGATAGCTATGCATAAGCATCCTTGTTAGGATAGAATATAATTATGCAAGCAATAAAATGCTTATGCAAATAAAACCACAGTGAATTATTAATATATTATATATATATATATATATATATATATATGGGTCATTTTCAAAAAACTTGTACATTCTATGTCCCCCAACTTTAAGAATTTTTAATAACTAAAATAAAATTTAAAAAATAAAATTTAAGCATTTACATTACTTGTCTGACTGTTTAGAGTAAATGTGGGCTAAATATTATCAGAAAATAAAAATAATACTAGTGTAGTTATGGTTTAAATGTGTCAGCTATAGCTAAAATGCTATGTCCCCTCTTCCCTTTTTACTTTTTCAACTGCTATAAAATTATAAATCAATTGTCAAAAGTGCTATTTTTTTCAGTTGTGACAATTGTTGTACATCTTATCTGTAGCATAGACCATATAATATATTTTTTTAAACTTGTTTTTTTATAAAAATGGAACAATTTATTGTTCTCCCTAGTTATTTCCCCTCTGTTACTTCCACTCTGTTACTATATTTATTGTAATAAATTATTACTACTAAGTGTTCAACACAAGGTTCTGCAGTTCTTCGAACAGTCCATTTTTAGATGAGGCCACCATTTTTTAAAATTATTAAGTTATTTTCACCGTGGTGTTGAAGTAAAGCATTTACAAGATAAGGATGTTTTATTCAGTTTCCCCTCTGTTACCAGCTTATTTATGTGAAATTTATTTTTTTTATACTTTTATAAAATTTTAACCATAAGAGCAAATGGTGCTTCTTAAATAAATAGACTTAGTTTTTCTTGTTTTTAATTCACTTTGTGCTGCTAAAATTATTAGTAGTTTTTTTCCCCTCTGTCACTATGCTTATGGTAACAGAGTGGAACAAAATGTAACAGAGTATGAAACTACTAAAAAAACAAGTTTATTTGAACATTGTTCTTGAAGGCTGCACATTCTCGTTTCATGTTCTTAGAACAGAATTAAAAATATGCATTTTTCTTTTTAAATATAAAATAGGAGTTTTTGTGCTGAGCTAGTTACCATAAACATTAGGCTTCAATTTTCTCAAACAAAATGCTTCTTTCACTGTAGTCATTTATTTTTATGAATCAACTAGCAGTTACCCGTGACTTCGTTCACATAACATTTAAAGAGGAAATAATTGATCAATCAAGCAAAAAAATTCGATGATGAAAAGCATGTGTAATTAACTTTTTATCGCGAATTTATGGTAAAAAACTTCTGATAATCCCAATTTGCTAATTTGTTTGCTGGTTAAAATTTTCCTTTCAGCGATTAATACTAATAGATAGAAACATTCTTGAATTCTTTTGTTCAGCCCTGTAGTTTTCCAAGTGCCTTTAATACACGAAAGTATCTTTCTAAAATTTAGTTCAAACAAAAATATTTCTTATTACTACCTAAATTACATTTTCAGAAATTATCATCCGAAGACAACTTTGTATCCAGTTCTTTGCGGGACCCTCTATATCATTATATTTATATATATACTACAAACATTTCTTAGTTTATTAAATGCAGTTCAAAATAAAAATGCATATTTTATTTCAAAACCACCTTTAAGTAAATTACGCTCATATTCAGTAACCTTTCCGAGATCTTTTGTGTAACCCTGTATATCTAAATTTAACTATTTATACTATTACTATTTATACTCTCCATTTAATATGCATACATTTAGTGAAACTTAAAAGCACATATCATAATTCAAAATGCATTTCATCCATGCAACAGTCATCATCCATCATATACAGTACTTCGAATAGAATATATAATATTTGAAATCTTTTGTGTGTTCCTGTAAATGCTATGCACTTCGTATTATGCATGAAATAACTCACATTAAGCCTCAGCAATGTATATCAATTTGATTATACATGAAATCGTTTACCATAATTAAATATGTCAGAACTTGTTCCTCCCTTTATTCCTATGCAATGGAATTCTTCTGTCTGACTCTGTAAATGAATAATAAGTGTCCTTTTCACTACATACTCAGGGATGAAAGTGCATTAAGGCCCTACATCAGTAACGCTCCGAGATAGAACGGCTAATGTTATTTCAATGGAAGAAATTTATCGCTTTCATTCCTTTGCATTTTGCTCAAATTTAATAATTTTTGTTGTTTTGCAAACCTGTAGGTTTAAAGTATGCACGTCATTCTGAAATTTTATTTCTTTTTTGAATTTTAAGGCGATACAAGTGCGTTATTTTATAGTCTTTAAAATTTACCTTTAATGTCTTATTACGAAAAATCTGTTTGACATTTTAAAATTTGGTAAAACAGCATGCAGAGTTTAATTATTTAGCTTTCAGAAAATGTTTTTTATTTTGATTTTTAAAAAAATTTAATCTATGCTATTTGTATAAAAAGTTGAAGCACTTTGATTTAAAAGAGTCGAAAATGGTGTTTAACTCCGCCTTTAAAAGGGAGACGCCTTAAGAGTAATTAGGGTGAAAGACGATATGGGTTTACCCTGTAGGGAGTCTTACAGGGACGAAGGTGTAAAATCTTGCCTGTGGCTATTAGTAAAATGTTGTTTGCTGCTTTAGGATGAAAAAATAAAAACATCCTTTTCTGAATGCATGATATCTCACGCAAGAAGTTCGATCAGAAATGAATTTCAGAAATGATGTAAATACATGTTGATTTCAAAAAGTTTGTTTAATTAGGCATCTAATCTCAAATGTACTTTAAAAGCATTATTGATTTCGAATAAAAACAGATTTACCATTTTTATTATTTTTCTTCCATATATTTGAAGTTTAATTTCTAAAAAAGATTCTTTAATTGCGTACAACATCAAAGTGATATATTCGTTAATTCATAAAACATAACAGAATTAACTTTTTGTCATCTGCACTCGACAAAGGGAAAAGAAGAAAGGGCAGAAAGAAAATAACAATGGTTCTGACATTAAAAATGAATAGATATATTCGCGAATAAATACATTTGTATTAAATTTTTCTATGTCTTTTTTTTTTTTTTTTTTTTTTTTTGTATCATTCTTTTAGACAATTCTTAATGAATTAGTTTAAATGTTCCTTTTCATAAATATTTCATAAATATTTCTATTTTAATCAATAAAAGTTTGCAGTATACCCACTCTAAAATATAAAGTAATTATTATGCAATTTATGATTAAATTGGATAACACTAATTTAAAAGATATAAATATATTTATTTTGACACTTCTATCGAAAATTATGACTAATTTACAATACTTTAGCAAATATATTCTGTTGCGGTAAAATTCACATCCGTAAATGATACATTTATGCTTTATTGTATATAAATTGTCTTTCCTGTCTTTTTCCCTTTCAGAAAGATAAACGAATGATTTTTAAAGTTCTTATACTATTTTAACTAAATAATACGTATATATTCCAAAGCCTGTCATAGTCTAACTGATCTAAATTTTAGAATAACGGTTTTTTCAGTCACGCGAAAAGACAAACTCAATTATACTAAACCTACGGAAGATTTTTATAAAGATGCCATATTTTCATTCCAATTTTTAATTATTTTTTTTTCTGCATAGTATAGGTGACGATGGTTAGTATAGAGGCCGATTTTTACTTTTTTCGATACTGATTGTAGATTTTAAATATGAGGATAATATCACTTTTGAAAACGGTTCCGAAAATGAAACTGTCCTGTAAAGAAAATTAAAAAAGTAGAAAAAGGCCTTTGAAGAGATCGCTCTGAACTATTAAAAGGGGAAAAAAATATTAAAATGCAGACGAGATTTATTTATAAATTTCGACCGTTGGATTATCGTCGAAAGAATTATTATAAGCTAGTAAATTGTTTAGCTTAATTAAAGTTTTTTTTTTTTTTTTTTTTTTTTTTTTTTTAATACCCGTAAAATAAATCGAAAAATAGAAAATGGCCTTTGTGCAAATCGATATCAACTAGGCAAAGTAAGAAAAAAAAATACTTAAAACTATTAAAACACAGACGATAAACTTTTATAAATTTCTTTCATAGCATTAGCTTTAAAGCGAAGACATTGTTTCGTTTAACTGCAGTAGCCTCTTTAAAATAAATGAAATCGTAAAGGCTATTCAAAGTAAGAAAAAAAAAATAATTTTTTTAAATGTAGGCGAGATATTTTTATAAATTTCTACAATGGGATTTCGCTTGACTGAAGTAAGTCACTTTAAAATACCTGTATCGAAATCAAAAATTGTAATACGGTCTTTGTACAGAAAGATCTCAGCTGTTCAATATAAAAAAAATTATTAAAATATAGACGAGATATTTCTATAAATTTCTGTCATAGGATTTCACTTCATTGAAGTAAACACCTTTAAAATACCCGTAAAAAAATCGAAAAAAATATAAAGAGGTATTTGTACAGAAATATCTCAGAAATTCAATGCTAAAAAAATCATTTAAAAAATTAAAATGTTGACGAGATATCTTTATAAATTTCTATAATGGGATTCCTCTCTATTCAAGTAAGACACTTTAAAATACCCGTAAAAAATCTAAAAAATGTAAAAAGATCTTTGTACAGAGAAATCTCCTATATCTAATGCCCCCCCCCCCCCCCCCCGAAAAAAAGTTTAAAGACAATTAAAATACAAACGAGATATCTTTAAAAATTTCTAAAATGTGATTTAGCTCTATTGAAGTAAGTAATTATAAAATACCCGTGACAAAGTCGAAAAGATATAAAACGTTCTTTGTAAAGAAAGATATCAGTTATATAATGAAACAAAAATTACAAGTATTAAAATGATCTATAGAAATGACTTTTAAATGATCTTAAAGATATCTTTATAAATTTCTACCATGGGATTTTACTTGATTGAGGTAATCATCAGTTTATATTTACTTGTAGACGAGATATCTTTATAAATTTCTAACATTCAATGCTAAAAAAATCATTTAAAAATATTAAAATGTAGAAGAGAAAAATATATATTTATATGAACTTCAAAACTTCATAGGATTTCGCTTGATTGAAGTAAGCCCCTTTAAAACCCCCATAGCAAACTCGAAAAAATATAAAACGGTCTTTGTACCGCAAGCTCTCAGATATCCAATGCCAAAAAATCATTTAAAAAGATTTAAATGTAGAAAAGATACATTTATAAATTTCTACTACAGGATTTCGCTTGACTGAAGTAGCCTCTTTAAACACCTGTAAACAACACCAAAAAAGTACTAAACGGTCTTCAAACAGAAAGATCTCAGCTATCCAATGACAGAAAAATTATTTAAAAATATTAAAATGTAGAAGAGATATTTTTATAATTTTATGCAATTGAATTTCACTTGACTGAAATAGCTTTTTTAAAATTCCCCTAAACAAAGACGAAAAAGTATAAATGGACTTTGTACCGAAAGATCTGAGATATCGAATGCCAAAAAATAATTTAAAAATATTAAAATGTAGAAGAGATATTTATATATATTTCTACCATTGGATTTCACTTGACAGAAGTAGCTTTTTTAAAATGCCACTAATAAAAGTCTAAAAAGTACAAAACGGTCTTTGTACTGAAAGATCTTTGCTATCCCATGACAAAAGAATCATATAAAAATATTAAAATGTAGACGAGATATTTTTATAAATTTCTACCATTGGAATTCACTTGACTGAAGTAGCCTCTTTAAAACACCTGTAAACAAAGTCGAAAAATAACAAAACGGTCTTTGTACCGACAGATCTTAGCTATCCCATGACAACAGAATCATTTAAAAATATTAAAATGTAGACGAGATATTTTTATAAATTTCTACCATTGTAATTCACTTGACTGAAGTAGCTTTTTTAAAATTCCCCTAAACAATGTCGAAAATATAAAAAACGGTCTTTGTACAGAAAGATTTCCGCCATCCCATGACATAAAAATCATTTTAAAATATTGAAATGTAGAAGACATATTTTTATAAATTCCTACCATTGGATTTCACTTGACTGAAGTAGTTTTTTTAAAATTCTCCTAAACAAAGTCGAAAAAGTACAAAACGGTCTTTGTAGAGAAAGATCTAAGCTATCCAATGACAAAAAAATCATTTAAAAATATTAAAATGTAGAAGAGATATTTTTATAAATTTCTACCATTGGATTTCACTTGACTGAAATAGCTTTTATAAAGTTCCCCTAAACAAAGTCGAAAAAGTACAAAACGGTCTTTGTACCGAAAGATCTGAGATATCGAATGCCAAAAAATAATTTAAGAATATTAAAATGTAGAAGAGATATTTTTATAAATTCCTACCACTGGATTTCACTTGACTGAAGTAGATTTTTTAAAATTCCCCTAAACAAAGTCGAAAAAGTTCTGTAAACGGTCTTTGTACCGATAGATCTGAGATATCGAATGCTAAAAAATAATTTAAAAATATTAAAATGCAGAAGAGATATTTTTATAAAATTCTACCACTGGATTTCACTTGACTGAAGTAGATTTTTTAAAATTTCCCTAAACAAAGTCGAAAAAGTACAAAACGATAATTGTACCGAAAGATCTCAGCTATCCAATGACAAAAATTCATTTAAAAATATTAAAATGTAGAAGAGATATTTTTATAAATTCCTACCATTCGATTTCACTTGCCTGAAGTATCTTTTTTAAAACATCTGTAAACAAAATTAAAAAAGTACAGAACGGTATTTGTACCGAAAGATCTAACTATCCAATGACAAAAAAAAAAAAAAAAAAAAAAAAAAAAGTCATTTCAAAATATTAAAATGTAGAAGATATATTTTTATAAATTTCTACCATTGGATTTCACTTGACTGATGTAGCCTCTTTAAAATACCTGTAAACAAAATATAAAAAAATACAAAACGGTATTTGTACCTAAAGATCTCAGCTATCCCATGACAAAAAATCATTTAAAAATCTTTAAATGTCGAAAAGACATACTTATAAAATTTTACTATAGGATTTCGGCTGACTGAAGTAGCCTCTTTAAAACAGCTGTAAACAAAAAGGTCTTTTTACCGAAAGATCTCAGCTATTCAATGACAAAAAAACATTTAAAAATATTAAAATGTAGAAGAGATATTTTTATAAATTCTACCATTGGATTTCATTTGACTGAAGTAACCTCTTTAAAACAATTGTAAACAAAATCAAAAAAGTACAAAACGGTCTTTGTACCAAAAGATCTGAGATATCGAATGCCAAATAATGATTTACAAATATTAAAATGTAGAAGAGATATTTTTATAAATTTCTACCATTGGATTTCACTTCACTGAAGTAGCTTTTTTAAAATTCCCCTAAACAGAGTCGAAAAAGTACAAAACGGTCTTTGTACCGAAAGATCTGAGCTATAACATGACAAAAAAATCATTTAAAAACATTAAAATATAGAAGAGATATTTTTAGAAATTTCTAGCATTGGATTTCACTTGACTGAAGTAGCTTTTTTAAAATTCCCCTAGAGAAAGTCGAAAATATAAAAAACGGTCTTTGTACAGAAAGATCTCAGCCATCCCATGACATAAAAATCATTTTAAAATATTGAAATGTAGAAGACATATTTTTATAAATTCCTACCATTGGATTTCACTTGACTGAAGTAGCTTTTTTAAAATTCTCCTAAACAAAGTCGAAAAAGTACAAAACGGTCTTTGTAGAGAAAGATCTAAGCTATCCAATGACAAAAAAATCATTTAAAAATATTAAAATGTAGAAGAGATATTTTTATAAATTTCTACCATTGGATTTCACTTGACTGAAATAGCTTTTATAAAGTTCCCCTAAACAAAGTCGAAAAAGTACAAAACGGTCTTTGTACCGAAAGATCTGAGATATCGAATGCCAAAAAATAATTTGAAAATATTAAAATGTAGAAGAGATATTTTTATAAATTCCTACCACTGGATTTCACTTGACTGAAGTAGATTTTTTAAAATTCCCCTAAACAAAGTCGAAAAAGTTCTGTAAACGGTCTTTGTACCGATAGATCTGAGATATCGAATGCTAAAAAATAATTTAAAAATATTAAAATGCAGAAGAGATATTTTTATAAAATTCTACCACTGGATTTCACTTGACTGAAGTAGATTTTTTAAAATTTCCCTAAACAAAGTCGAAAAAGTACAAAACGATACTTGTACCGAAAGATCTCAGCTATCCAATGACAAAAATTCATTTAAAAATATTAAAATGTAGAAGAGATATTTTTATAAATTCCTACCATTCGATTTCACTTGCCTGAAGTATCTTTTTTAAAACATCTGTAAACAAAATTAAAAAAGTACAGAACGGTATTTGTACCGAAAGATCTAAGCTATCCAATGACAAAAAAAAAAAAAAAAAAAAAAAGACATTTCAAAATATTAAAATGTAGAAGATATATTTTTATAAATTTCTACCATTGGATTTCACTTGACTGATGTAGCCTCTTTAAAATACCTGTAAACAAAATATAAAAAAATACAAAACGGTATTTGTACCTAAAGATCTCAGCTATCCCATGACAAAAAATCATTTAAAAATCTTTAAATGTCGAAAAGACATACTTATGAAATTTTACTGTAGGATTTCGGTTGACTGAAGTAGCCTCTTTAAAACAGCTGTAAACAAAAACGTCTTTTTACCGAAAGATCTCAGCTATTCAATGACAAAAAAACATTTAAAAATATTAAAATGTAGAAGAGATATTTTTATAAATTCTACCATTGGATTTCATTTGACTTAAGTAACCTCTTTAAAACAACTGTAAATAAAATCAAAAAAGTACAAAACGGTCTTTGTACCAAAAGATCTGAGATATCGAATGCCAAATAATGATTTACAAATACTAAAATGTAGAAGAGATATTTTTATAAATTTCTACCATTGGATTTCACTTCACTGAAGTAGCTTTTTTAAAATTCCCCTAAACAGAGTCGAAAAAGTACAAAACGGTCTTTGTACCGAAAGATCTGAGCTATAACATGACAAAAAAATCATTTAAAAATATTAAAATATAGAAGAGATATTTTTAGAAATTTCTAGCATTGGATTTCACTTGACTGAAGTAGCTTTTTTAAAATTCCCCTAGAGAAAGTCGAAAATATAAAAAACGGTCTTTGTACAGAAAGATCTCAGCCATCCCATGACATAAAAATCATTTAAAAATATTAAAATGTAGAAGACATATTTTTATAAATTCCTACCATTGGATTTCACTTGACTGAAGTAGCTTTTTTAAAATTCCCCTAAACAAAGTCGAAAAAGTACAAAACGGTCTTTGTAGAGAAAGATCTAAGCTATCCAATGACAAAAAAATCATTTAAAAATATTAAAATGTAGAAGAGATATTTTTATAAATTTCTACCATTGGATTTCACTTGACTGAAATAGATTTTTTAAAGTTCCCCTAAACAAAGTCGAAAAAGTACAAAACGGTCTTTGTACCGAAAGATCTGAGATATCGAATGCCAAAAAATAATTTAAAAATATTAAAATGCAGAAGAGATATTTTTATAAAATTCTACCACTGGATTTCACTTGACTGAAGTAGATTTTTTAAAATTTCCCTAAACAAAGTCGAAAAAGTACAAAACGATCTTTGTACCGAAAGATCTCAGCTATCCAATGACAAAAATTCATTTAAAAATATTAAAATGTAGAAGAGATATTTTTATAAATTCCTACCATTCGATTTCACTTGCCTGAAGTATCTTTTTTAATCTGTAAACAAAATTAAAAAAGTACAAAACGGTATTTGTACCGAAAGATCTAAGCTATCCAATGACAAAAAAGTCATTTTAAAATATTAAAATGTAGAAGATATATTTTTATAAATTTCTACCATTGGATTTCACTTGACTGATGTAGCCTCTTTAAAATACCTGTAAACAAAATATAAAAAAATACAAAACGGTATTTGTACCTAAAGATCTCAGCTATCTCATGACAAAAAATCATTTAAAAAACTTTAAATGTCGAAAAGACATACTTATAAAATTTTACTATAGGATTTCGGTTGACTGAAGTAGCTTCTTTAAAACAGCTGTAAACAAAAAGGTCTTTTTACCGAAAGATCTCAGCTATTCAATGACAAAAAAACATTTAAAAATATTAAAATGTAGAAAACATATTTTTATAAATTTCTACCATTGGATTTCACTTCACTGAAGTAGCTTTTTTAAAATTCCCCTAAACAGAGTCGAAAAAGTACAAAACGGTCTTTGTACCGAAAGATCTGAGCTATAACATGACAAAAAAATCATTTAAAAATATTAAAATATAGAAGAGACATTTTTAGAAATTTCTAGCATTGGATTTCACTTGACTGAAGTAGCTTTTTTAAAATTCCCCTAGAGAAAGTCGAAAATATAAAAAACGGTCTTTGTACAGAAAGATCTCAGCCATCCCATGACATAAAAATCATTTAAAAATATTAAAATGTAGAAGACATATTTTTATAAATTCCTACCATTGGATTTCACTTGACTGAAGTAGCTTTTTTAAAATTCCCCTAAACAAAGTCGAAGAAGTACAAAACGGTCTTTGTAGAGAAAGATCTAAGCTATCCAATGACAAAAAAATCATTTAAAAATATTAAAATGTAGAAGAGATATTTTTATAAATTTCTACCATTGGATTTCACTTGACTGAAATAGCTTTTTTAAAGTTCCCCTAAACAAAGTCGAAAAAGTACAAAACGGTCTTTGTACCGAAAGATGTGAGATATCGAATGCCAAAAAATAATTTAAAAATATTAAAATGTAGAAGAGATATTTTTATAAATTCTTACCACTGGATTTCACTTGACTGAAGTAGATTTTTTAAAATTCCCCTAAACAAAGTCGAAAAAGTTCTGTAAACGGTCTTTGTAGCGATAGATCTGAGATATCGAATGCTAAAAAATAATTTAAAAATATTAAAATGCAGAAGAGATATTTTTGTAAAATTCTACCACTGGATTTCACTTGACTGAAGTAGATTTTTTAAAATTTCTCTAAACAAAGTCGAAAAAGTACAAAACGATCTTTGTACCGAAAGATCTCAGCTATCCAATGACAAAAATTCATTTAAAAATATTAAAATGTAGAAGAGATATTTTTATAAATTTCTCCCATTGGATTTCATTTGACTGAAGTAGCTTTTTAAAATTCCCCTAAAGAAGGTCGAAAAAGTACAAAATGGTCTTTGTACCGAAATATCTGAGATATCGAATGCCAAAAAATAATTTAAAAATATAAAAATGTAGAAGAGATATTTTTATAAATTTCTTCCATTGGATTTCACTTGACTGAAGTAGCCTCTTTAAAACACCTGTAAACAAAATCAAAAAAGTACAAAACGGTCTTTATACCGAAAAATCTCAGCTGTTCAATGCTAAAAAAATCATTTTAAAATATTAAAATACAAAAGAGATATCTTAAAAATTTCTATCTTGGGATTTCGCTTTATTGATGTAAGCCACTATAAAATACTCGTAACAAAATCGAAAAAATATAAAACGGTCTTTGTACAGTTCAATGATCTCAGCTATTCAATGCTAAAAAACTCATTTAAAAATATTAAAATGTAGAGGAGATTCTTTGGAAAATGTTTAATGTGCAATCTCTGACATAATAATCACGATCTGTATGTTGTCTTTTAAAATTACATATAAATGATTCAATTTCACTTGAAACTATCTAACAAAAAAGGTCAATGTCGACTTGTTTTAAAACGGATCCGAGTGTTTTGGTAAGAAATTATCTCGAAGAAACTATCCAAATGCACATATCCCTCGGGCTATCAGTATTGAAAAGGTGCGAGAGTTTTTAGCATTTGCTAATGACTTTTTTCTTCCTGGGGTACCTTATCCCCTTTTTATCGCCTGGAGGTAAAGGGTGGCGTGAGATGACCATTTTCTTATTAATTACAAGCTTGGAAAATATCATTGGTCTTTTAAAGTGTCAATCTTTGGGTTCGGGATACGCCTTCCTGGTGGCAACACGCATAGGTTTGTGATAGGATTTTCAGTTTCGGTTTGACTGATGCAGGCTCTTAAACAGGCATGAAAGTGGGCCAAAGAAAAAAAGGAGGAAAATTTTTTTCAACTTCAGATGCCAAATATAAAGAGAAAAAATAGAAAAATTCTAATGACGACATTTTATAGACTGGAGTGCAGTTTTAAATTTTACAAAAACATAAAAATTACAAAAAATTTGATTAAAAAAATTTTAAATTCACAGTATAAATGTGTATTTCTTGATAAAACACAGCCATCAACCTTCTGTAGACCTAACAGAAAAACGACAGATTTCCTCAAAAGATCCTGAAAGAACGAGAAATTTTGTCTAAAAATCACGATAAAACGAAAAATTTTGTCAAAAAAATTCGCGAAAACGACAGATTTCGTCAAAAAATTCGCGATAAAACGGCAAATTTCGTCAAAAAACTCGGGAAACGCGGTAAATTTTGTTTAAAAATTTCGTTAAAATGGCAAATTACGTCAAAAGATTCACGAAAAAAATGGCAAATTACGTCAAAAGATTCACCAAAAAATGGCTAGTTCTGTCGTAAATCGTGAAAAAATGGCAAATTTCATCGAAAAATACGCAAAAAAATGACAAATTTCGTCGAAAAATTCGCGAAAAAATGCCTAACTTGTCATAAAATTCGAAAAAAAACCCGGCAAAGTTCCTAAAAAAATTGAGTAAAAGCAACAAATTGTCGAAAATTCGCGATAAAACAACAGATTTATTCAAAAAATATTTGGGGATATTTTTATTTTCAAAACAGATTCCAAAGTAAAAATATCCCTAAAGATTTAAAAAAAAAAAAATCTGCAAACAAAATTGAAAGATTAAAAAACGGTCTTTGTATATAATAACCTCAAGTATTCAATACAAAATAAATAAAATTTAAATTATCAAAACGCAAACTGTATGCTTAAAAAGATTTCTCCCATAGGATTAACATTAGCGAGCGTGCGTTCTTGAGTGGTGAAGCAGCCTCTGAATAGAGGTCTGCACGGGCCGAAATTTCCAGGCCCGAGCCCGAAAATTAAAATTTTGGCCCGGGCCCGGCCCGAACGCAAAAAATATTGGCCTGACCCGGCCCGAGCTCGGCCCGGAAATTTTTTTTCTTTTAAATTCGGCCCGAACCCGGCCCGGCTCGGATGAATTTCTACAGAACATTGATCTTTAGTCTACCGGAAGAGTTCAGACCAAAAAAAAAAAAAAAAAAAAATTAGTCTCTTTTTTTTCTTCTTTCATGTTTAAAATCTTTATTTATGCAGCAGTGCCATAGGCTGAGATATTTACGCTTTTAATGAATCTTTGTTTGTTGTATGTAAATGTTTCAGTTATCATTAATATTATTAATGCGTTAAAAAAAAAAATCTAAAAAATGGTATACGGTAAAAGTAAAATCTTCTAAGACATTGGAAAGAAAAAAAATACTTTTCCTTCTTAGCAAATGTAAATGTTTAATATATTTTTTTTTCTCGCGTATTGTTGCATTCATTTTGCATAAATGAACAGTTTTTTAAAAAATTGCAGTTTTCGGTTTAAACAAAAATTTCGTCATAATCGTTTTTTTTTTTTTTTTTTTTTTTTTTTTTTTAATGTGATTAATTTTATTTTGAGACGCCTAGTGATCTACGATTCTTTAAAAAGAATAAATTCTAATGTTTAATTGTAGAATAATGACGACTTAAAAGTATATTCCTATTTTGCAAAATTTTTTGGACCAAGCCAAACTTTACTGATTTGTGAACAGACTTATTTCCACGTCGAGAAAAGGATTTTCATATGGGGAGATTCAACAGGAACTGATTATTTTGGTCCGTGAAGACTAAAAAGAATGAAATCAGTCTCGGTTTCTACGGAAGAAGTTAGGCTCGGCCCGAGCCCAGCCCGAATGACGTTAATGCAAATTGGCCCGAACCCGGCCTGCTTGCCGGGCCGAGCTCGGATTGAGGCCTGGCCCGTGCAGACCTTTACCTCTGAACACAAATATCGTAAAAGCCGTACTTGTAAATGGAGTGTAAATGCACCATAAATAATCATACTAGTGTTCTTTGTATCAGAATGTATATAATTTATCAATGCCATATTCTCATTTATTTCAGAAATTATATAATTCATCGATCAACAGTATTTATAATAATAATGATGAAGATATCAGTCTTAAAACTCTTAATTATGATTAGTAGTCAAGTCTTGCACGTACTCGTGTTCGGGTATTTTAGTTATAACTGAAAATTCCACTCGAAATAAATTCAAACGCAACTAAAAAAATGTTTAAAAAAAGTTGACCTGAAATTGACATATTTTAACCAGAACTGAAGTGCAATAATAATAAAACAGAATTTATATTAGCTCGTATCCGTCGCGCTGCAAAAATAATAGTTATTCTGGAAAACAAAACAACTGAAAAATTATTATCACTGTTTTAAAAGCTCATTAATCCAGATTAAATTATTCCCTTCCAAGATTTTTTTTTCTCTTCAGCGTCACAGTGACCTATGGACCCAGGTGTCAGAAAACAGCTGCCAGTCTAAGGCTGCGGGCTCACACAAAGTTTTTTTGCGGTTTGCAGGCGGCGCGTTTGACGTAAATGAGTTTTTCAGTACAACTTCAATCCAAGAGTAGCACGGGAATCTTTCCCTTCAGTAGGGTTAAGATAGTGATCTTTCGTGACCATTGTATCTCCCTCGTTTCCCACTGTCAGTAAACCGTAAGTGAGAGAAAAGAAAAGGCAGTTCCGGGAATAAAGTTCAACTTCAGAATAGTTATGTTTGCCCGATCCTTAAAAATAGATTTTCGCCCCGCGAAATGTACCGCATGTGATGCTCCTGAACGTAAATTGATTGCTGACCTTGACAGATAGCTCTTCGGCGATTTGTGGGTGAAGTCTAGCGGGTGAAAGATAAGTCCGAGAATTACTTCCGGAGCTTCTTGGACCCCCCCCCCCCCCCTAAATTACCAGCAATATTTTCTTTGCATTTTTGTATCGATCCAGAGAATGGCCAAAATCATCTTCAAAAAGGCGGATTTCCGCCTTTAGGCGGAACTCTTTCATCCCTGATTAAAGCCATTTTGTAGCAGCTTTGGAGCAGCAAAAATCGGATTTTGTAGCAGCAAAAATTTAATTTTGCAGCAACAAAAGCTGTTTTAGGAGCAGATTGAAATATTCTAATGCTAATAAACTCTTAGTAATTATAATAACTGCTATATTGAAAAAAATTTTTACATTTGAAAGAATAAATACTCAGACTAAATTTCTCCACACATTTTAGACCTTTTGATGAAATTTGCGGTTTTTCGCGATTTTTAAACATAATTCGCGCTTTTTCACAATCTTTTGACCCTGTTTGTTTGTTTTTTAACTCGATTTTCGGGGTTTTTTTATGACCTTTTAATGAAATTTGTAAGTTTTCTGAGATCTTTTGACGAAACTTACGAACCTTTTTATAAAATTTTTGGGGTTTTTTCACACGATGTTTTAAAGAGATTAACTTTTTTTTTTTTTTCCCACGATCTTTTGGCCGTATTTTGTTCTTTTTATGAAGTTAGATATCCTTTGACAAAATTCGCATGTTTTTTGTGATTTTTTGACGAAATATGCTTGTTTTTCGGAATCCTTTAGAGAAATTTGAGGGGGTTTTTTTTCGCCATCTTTTACAGAAATGAACGTTTTTTCAGGATCTTTTGACTGTGTTTTATTCTGTTCTTTTATGATATTAACGATTCTTTAGCAAAACTCACGTTTTTCTCGCGATCCTTTGATGAAATTCGAGTGTTTTTCGCAATTTTTCGATAAAATTTGCGTGCTTTTCGCAATCTATAGTCGAAATTGGCATTATCTATTGTCGAAATTCACGTCTTTTTCACGATCTATTGATGAAATTCGAGTGTTTTTCACGATCTATTGGTGAAATTCGAGTGTTTTTCACGATCTATTGGTGAAATTCGAGTGTTTTACGAAAATTGACGAAATTCAAGTACTCTTCGCGATCTTTCGATAAAAATGTGCGTGTTTATCGCGATTTTTTGACAAAATTCGCGTGTTTTTTTGACGAAATACGCTTGTTTTCGGAATCCTTTAGAGAAATTTGCAGTTTTTTAGCGATCTTTTCCAGAAATTGTTTTTTTCACGATCTTTTGGCTGTGTTTTGTTCAATCTTTTTTGATATAATAACGATCTTTTAGCAAAACTCGTTTTTTTCTCGGGATCCTTTGTTAAAATTCGAGTGTTTTTCATGATTTTTCGATAAAATGTGTATGTTTTTCGCGATCTATAAACAAATTTTTCATGATCTATTAATGAAATTAGAGTGCTTTTCACTATCTATTAGTGAAATTAAAGTGACGAAATTAGCGATCCTTTGACAAAATTCACGTTTTATTATTTCGAGTTCCTTTGACAAAATTCGCGTATGTTTTTTGAAATGCTTCGACAAAATTCGTGATTTTTCTGCGATTTTTTGCCGAGATTTACGTTCTTTTCCTTCAGTGTTGAATTCAGGTGTTCCCCACCGGAACTCTATCATGTCCCCCGCAGAGCTACAGAAGTCCCTCCCGGAGAAAAGTGTCTGAATTCAACACTGTTTTCCCTTGCGTTCTGTTCATGTTTTGACGAAGCAGCATTTTTTTTTGACAAAATGTGATTTTTTTTAAAAATTGTTTCACAAACATGTAGCGGATATTCATACGCGCTTTCATTCTTTTTTCGGTTTTGCAGTCTATCGGCAGGATTCGTCGAGGAACAAAATAATTCACCATTGACAAGGGAAAGACACAGAACAGTAAGATAATTTACAGAAAATATGTACAATACATAAGACAGAGGCGATTCTGGCTGAAACTTTAATTTCGTAAATTGACATCGCATTTTCGGAAATCGGTGGCGGGAGAAAAGGAGGGGATAACCCGGTAAGGGGGAACTTCAGACGAAATTGATTTTTTCCCGCGATCTTCAGATGAAATCAGCGATTTATCTGCGATATTTGAGCAAAATCGGCGAATTATTGTGATCTTTTGACGAAATTGGCGATTTTTTCACGATTTTTTGACGAAATCGGCGTTTTTCCGTGTTTTTTTAATGAAATCGGCGTTTTTTTCGACGATCTTTAGACAAAATTTGCATTTTTACTCGATCTTTTCTCGAAAACGGCGTTTTATCCCGGCGACCTTTTAACGAAATCTGCCTTTTTCCGTGTTTTTTTAATGAAATCAGCGCTTTTTCGACGATCTTTAGACAAAATTGGCATTTTTACGCCTTCTCTCGAAAACGGCGTTTTATCCCCGCGATCTTTTGACGAAATCGGCGTTTTTTAAGTGATCTTTTGATGAAATCGGAATTTTTATTTTCAATGATCTTTTGGCAAAATGTTTTTAAGCGATCTTTTATCGAAAACGGCGTTCTTTTCCGCGATCTTTTAACGAAATCGGCGTTATATCCGCAATCTTTAGACGAAATCAACGTTTACCCGCAGTCTTCAGACGTAATCAGCTTTCTATCTACGATATTTGGTGAAATTGCCGTTTTTCGCGATCCGCAGAGAAAATTCGCATTTTTAAGCGATCTTTTGACAAAGTTCGTTGACAAAAACATTGACGAGATCGTCGTTTTTCCACGAAATATTGACAAAATGTGTGCTTTTTCAGCGATCCTTTCACGAAGTCTGCATTTCTCACCAATTGCTTTTTCCGATCGCAAAACCGCACAAGTTAGCAAATATGTGGAACTGATAACCCAATTTCAAATTTTCGAAAGAGGATGCCTTAATTTTTCGGAAATTTCGGACGAGTATCATCCGTGACATAGGAGGCGACTGAAATAAGGAAAGGGCATGTTTACAAACAAACACTTCTGTCAATCAATCTGCCGCTACATTTCTGTCATAGCGATCATTGTAGGAATCATCTTGACGACGTAGCCCAATCATAGCAAGCAGACAACCATAATAAAATTTGTAGATCAATCAGAATGCCTGAATTCATATGTAGAGTGGGTGCTATAATGAAGCACGGGCGAAAGCAGCTTGCCCACACTAATAAGAGCCCACAGTGACGTCAGCTGCCCTTTCCTTATTAATTGAGAATAAACATATCACGGCAGCTCCATTCGTCTCCCCCAACGCGCGCGGTGTACATCACATGACGTCACGCTCCGAACGTTGCAATCGGTTGCGATGAAAATGAACGTAGGATGGTTCGAGAGAAAACAACTTGCGGTCGTTTGCGGAGCCACGATAAAACTCCACAAAACATCGTGTGTTTTTCGTGACCGAATGCGCAAGTTTTTCGGCGAAATTTGCGCGTTTTTGGAGATCTTTTCAATATTTATTTGTTTTTTGACGAAATTAACAGCCTGAAAAAAGCTATTTGTTGTTGTTCCCTGGATCGATGAAATCGCGCTAAATTTCGTTTTGGCACTAAGTGCCTTTTGGCGCAGGTTTGGCGCAAAATTGAAAAAAATAGCTGTTTTGTAGCAGTTTGGCGCAGAAAAGCGGTTTCGGCGCAGTCTGGCGCAATTGGCGCAGGTCTTACATCCCTGCATACTTTACAAAATGCATATTTTAGTGCACTTTGTAAATGCATGTAAATTTGAATATGTTTCACAGCGTGTAACACCGTTAAATTTAATTAAAATGATTTTCCCCATAATGCCGTAATGTAAGGAAATTTTTTGACAATCCCTGTAAATAAACTAATCATGGAAGAAATTTTATTTTCAATAGATATTCGTGCTAGGTAAACGTTAAGAACATCCAAAAATTTCATGGAAATCGGAGTATATTTACGAAAGTCAGAAAGCAACCAGACAGACAGACAAACCAAAAGCATAATAACTTTTCAACTTTATTCGAAAGTGTTAAAAAATCGAGCCAAAAATATATTAATCGGTAGTTTTACTTTCCGCCTTTTCCCCACAAAAAATTTCTTCCATTGATATTTATGAGTTTTGAATAAAAATATTCATTTGTATGTAACTTATAACTTATTAATTAATATAAGTAAAAAATACTTCTCATTCATTTTAAATATGACCTCATTATTTATCTCGCTCCATTAGTTACTGATATTCATACCCCTTATATTTTTAATGACTGCTATAAAGTACCTGTTTTATTTCAACTATGACGTCAGATTTTCATAAGTGAACCATTTTATTAAAAATATAATTCTCTTTCATTCTTTTTACTTTTAATTTATGTCGCCATATTTTACACAAAAATGCTCATTAACTAAACAAATATCCTTGTTAAATATATTATAAAAAATACACATTTTATTTTTATTTCAAACATGACGTCATATTTATTTTCTTTTAAATTATTTTATTATAGTTTTTCGCGTGGAAGTTTTTTATTAAAAATTCATTGCCACTGAAAAATTATTCCAATTTTTTATTTTCTTGGCAACAGGAAAGGAAAATGGTTAAATTTTATCTGAAAAATGCCTATTGATTTTGTATGAAAAATAATTAAATTTTGAATTATTAAGGAAAATATTTGAATGAAATAAATAAAAATTAGCCTATGTTCATCCCACTCCTATAATCTATCCATATGCAAAGATTCAAAGACATTAATCCATCCGTTTTGAAGTCAAGTTCATTCCAATTTTCGGACACACTTTCACATTAATAATATATATAAGGACTAGCTGTTACCCGTGACGTCGTTCACGTAGCATTAAAAAAAAGATAAACGCTTTAATTAAACAAAACGGTTCATTAACAATAATTTAAAAAATATATAACATTTATCTTATAGAAGGCTATGCAGTAGTTTTTTTATAGGGGACTTAAAGAACTCAGTCAAATAAAAGGAAAATGTGTTAGATAATATGAACAATTGCGAAAATGAAATTGTAACCACTTATACTGTAGAACAACTGTAACGCACCCCAATTGTACAGAAATCATATTGTAATGCATTTCAGAATTCCATATCAAAGAAAAAAAAAATCATGTGTTAAACCTAGGTAATAAAAAAAATATCCAACATTTCCATAATGCATAACTTCACCGGGACATTCTTTTCTGCAGCTGTGTATATGATCTATGTGTTTGTAAATATTCTAAATACAATGTTAAAATTTTGCTTAGTGAGAAAAAGTATAACGGATATTAAAATTCACCTTTAGCAATTTCTAATTATAGACAGAAACTTACTTGAATTCTTTTTTACAGTCCTGTATATTACGTGCAAATATGTATACGATCGCATATTTAGCTTAAATTATTCAAGCAAAAAACCCGATTCAAATTATTGAATTCATATTTCCGGGAATCGCTATTGCACTGGTGACCAATCCAGTTTATTGTATAGTCCGATACATGATTTATTTAAATTCTACAAACATCTCTTATTATATCAAATGTAGCTGAACTTCAGGATACATTATTTTTCCTAATACATACGATAATTGAAAAAGCTCTTCAGCAATCTTTTCTAATAGACCATACTTTGGATACAATATCTGAGATCTGGACACAGGTCCAAAATCTTTTATGCGTCTCTGTAAATGAACAACAAATGTGATGCAAATGATACTTAACTGAAAGCTTATTGTAGTAAATTTCAGTATTTATCATTGTATTGATTATCTCAGTATATTAATTTCATCATGTTTGAAATAGCGCAACGCAATTAAAATACGCTGGGAATATTTTTTCTCCGTAGACTATTATATTACCGAACATTTTTCTGTAATCTTGTAAGTGAATGTTAAATCTTTTCACTCCATTTTCTACAGAAATCCTATTTTAGTGTATTTCAGAACCTGATATCAGTTTTAATATTATTAAAATAACCTTAATAAAATAACATTATTAAAATACGTTGCAAATGGTTTTTCTTCACCGACCATAATATATTGAAATACTTTTGAGCTGCCTGTACGCACACTATAAGTACTACATTTAACATATTCGATAGTAACTATGTTCTTCTGAACCTTAAAAATGCATGTAAATTTCATTACATTTAAAATTATGTAACATTATCAAAATACACCACAAATGATTTTTTTGCCTTAGACCATAATGTAAAGTTTCCTTTTGAGTGCTCCTGTGATTCAGCTATAATTCCTATCTGGTCCATTTTCAATGCCTCATATGCTATGGTAAATCTCAATAACGTATGTTATTTTCGTATGAATTCCACTATATTTACCCAAGTTGAAAAACGGACAGACAGGCGGCAGACCCCAGGCACTCAGCATCCGGTATACAGACAGGTTGAAGTCGTAAACACTTTTAGACCATGTCAGAAAGTGTCAAAAAGCGGGTAGTTTCCGTGAAACGAAAAAAAAATAACAGTGTTAGGAAAAATATACTACAAAACTGTGTTTTAGGTGGCATTTTTGTATAATTTATACATATATGCTCTGCATACCATAAAAATTTATAGAAATTTACTATAAAAAACATTCTTAAAAATCACAACATATTTTTACTTTTTAAGAGCTAAAAAAAATGTGCAATTAATATCCATTTACAAACCTGTTTCCAGTACACTTTGAGCACATTATGCCAAATTGAGATATTGACTGAGGAAATGTATTTTCTCACAATTACATTAAATCTTTAGATTTTAAGCCCGAAAGTGCATTTTTAAAGTGATATTTATTTATATTTTCAGAATTGAACAATTTTCAGAATTAACACAAAAAAATATTTTTTTTTTGATTAGTTGAGCTTTTCTTACTTTCTAAAAATGATAAAAAGTTTTTTCATTGATCATTACGTCATTTACGATGTATAAATTATTAATATTTTCCAGTCGTTTAATATTTAACCTTTAAAAAAACTTATTTCGTTTTAAAATTAAATATTAACCACGTTCAGACGATAAACTTAATTTTCTTTAAATAATAACTTTTGATATCATAATTCAATCTCATTTCATTGCAACATCAGATATATTTATTTTCAATATGTGACGTCACAGTCGTCTCTTTTTAGCACTTACTCAAAATTACATTGTGTTATTAAAAATGAAAACTTGAAAACTTATACTTTGTTTCATATATGATGTTACATTGATATTTTTAAAATTCTTAATGGAAAGTATTCCTCTGACGTCACAATTGGTAAAAAGTTGAATTTTATAGCCTCGAACCGAACAAAAAGAAAAAGGTTCATTTTGATTACCGATTAATATCTGGAAAAACTACTAAAATATTTATATTCTTGTAAAGTGTGAAGTTATATTCTTGTAAAGTCTTCTAAGTGTAAAAGAAATTTTATACAATCGTTTGTGTGATATAAGAAGAAAAACAGTATTCCTCTGACGTCACAATTGGTGAAATTGCGGTTTTTAATCTCGAACTGAAAAACAGAATAGGGTCCATTTATTTATTTCATTTTATTTTATCACGTGAAAATCTTTCAGTTGAAAATTAATTACAGAAGAGAAATAATTATTCCGGTTTTTTTATTTTTTGGCAACGAAAAAAGAAAGATAATTAAATATTACGGAAAATTTTTCAATTTATTCTGTATGAAAAATAGTGAAATATTGAATTATTAAGAAAAATATTTGAATAAAATAAATAAAAATTAGCCTATGTTCATTTCAGGCCAATAATTTACCTATATACAAAAATTCAAAGACATTAATCCATCCGTTTTGAAGCCAAGTTCATTCCAATTTTCAGACACACTTTCACATTTATAATATATATAAGGATACTACTTATTTATGAAAAAATGATGCAGCGTCAAATACCACTATTTTCGAATATTAATTTTTGTAAAAGCCTTGAATTCTTGCTTGGTCTGTTTCAAATTTTAGGATATCTTATAACACATGATAAAAATGTATTAAAGAAGAAAAGATCATTATTTAAGTAGAAAAGAATTTATAAAAAGATACACCACATCAAATACTACTATTTTCAAATAGTAATTTCTGTAAAAATCGTTATTTCTTGGGTTAAAGCGTCATCCAATTGGCATGCGAATTTGTTAAAATTTGAAAATCTAAGGCGATCTGTTTGAAATTGAAACACAGATTATAACATACTAGCTGACCCGCCCAGCGTTGCCCGGGTCCGTATTAACAATATTAAACGAACTTGAAATTTGTATGATTTTATCATTAACTCGTTACATGCAGAAATGCATTGTCTGAAATACGTAGCCACTGACTGTGTGAAAAATTGGTTTAAAAAACAACAACTAATATTAAGCTCTAAAAATACTCAAAATGAGCAATGAAAAACGCGGGAGGGAATATGTAGCCAACGATTGCATGATTTTCGTGTTAAAAGTTGATATTTACCCGTAAAAATTACTGTTAAGTCATGTAACTAATTATTATTTTCACATGCAAATCCCAAGTGAAATATTTTGAATTTCAAACTAATTATATCACACTTAAATCCGACTATACCATGAATGAAATCGTTACACGATGGTAGCTAAAAGATTGGTATATAATATTATAATTTCAGAGCTTCTTATTTCTTTTTTCCTATCAGGGATCGGAGTGTGGTCTATTTTTTCTGGTTGGAATTGGGTTATGTGTTAATTAGTCTAAACATTAAGGTTATAATTAGTTTTGCTACTATTCTTTTTATGGCTATTTCTGATAAATAATTTACTTTGCTATTTGATAATTTATTATGGTGTATGAATCGTTTGCAGATTCGAACAACTGTATGCCAAACAGCTATTTTATTTTTGTTTTAAAAACAAATTAAAGCCATAATACAATTTTAAATTTAATAGAATACATTTAAATTTTATCAATTATAAAAAAATAAACTCCTAGAAAACTGTTGTGTGATTTTTTTTTACTGCAACACAGCTAATGACTCATACATTCTAATGTTCGAAATGCCAAAAATCTGTGTACAACCATACCTGTAAAAAGAAATTTTAATTAAGTGGAAGTATAATGTCTTGGGGTGACACCAAAAATGTAACCCTAAAATCTGCTACATTAAGTCCAAATAAGCACTAACAAAACCATGTACTTTGTTATGCCGATCAATTCAAACTGATTTAAACCCGTATTTCTTTGTTTTTATTTTTTACCTTTTAAACTGTTATTGAATAGATGACTAAAATTTCGTTTAAAAAGTAACTTTTGTGCCATTATTGGCTGTAATACACGATCCGAATGCATAAAAGATACAAATATATCAATCATAGGCAAGAAGTATTTGATTATTTTTATCATATGACTTTGAAATATCAATATAGAAGCATCATTTAAGATTTTGCTTGAAAAGTTAATATTCTTTCGTTAATGTCTTAAAATCGTCTGCATTCTGAAATCTAGATTTTAGATTAATATTTGTTATTTAAGTTTTCATGCATGATTTTAAAAGAATGTTTTCATCAATATATTTTATAGATTGACATAGAATTATTAATATGTTGTTAAATTGTAAACATTTTTCATTTACGTTATAAAGTATTAAAAAGTTCTGAAGAAAAAGAAAACTTTTAGTAATACAATTTTTAGATCAAATCAAATATTTTCAATATTTTATTTAATTTTATTTTGACATTTAATTATTTCTAATTTTCTGATTTCAATTATTTTAAAAGCAAACATTTTTTTAAATAAATAATATAACAGAAAAAAGACCATTTTAAAAAATTACTATTTCTTCATAAAATATGCTTCAGCTATAATTCATTTCTTTCAATTCGTCTTATTAATACAAAATCCCTTCCACATGCTTTTGCTTGGGACATTAAAATTTGAGCGATAAATGATTTTATATTGCAAACCTTTTTTGCAGTTTACTTCACCTCCTATCTTTTTCCTCCATGGCATACAACATTTGTGATAAAAAAATCATTTAAACTGACAGTTTGCCAGTCAATGAATTTTAAAGGTCTGTCCCAGTTCTTTTAATTATTTCTGCGAAAATTTTATGCAACCAGCCAACTTTAAGCAAATAAAGGGGAAAAAAGAAGAAAAAAGGCGATTTTTTATGAGAGTGAGCTTTGGAATTTAGTTACTCAGTTAATAAATAGTATTTAAAATTCTGAAGCTCAGGTACATCAGGAGAGATTTGGGGCTACTCTCAAAAAAATTTTGAGCCTCGTACATGCTGTAGATTTTGCTAGCCATCGCAGACAGACAGACACACACAGACAGAGCGTTTTTTTTTTATTTTTATTAGTATAGATATTATTTGCATGTAAATATTACCAAACTATACCACACATACAATAATGGAGCATTGAAATAGTAAAATTTTTGAATATTACAATTAAAGAATTAAAGAGTTCATGGTGATAAAAATCTTCCTAAAAAGAGAAAATTTGCAGTACCCTTTACTTAAAAAAAAAAATGTAAAATTAAAATTGATATTTCAATTTATCTAAATCATTCTGATACTTGAAATTTGTCAAACAAGAATGATTATGGATGGGTATAATTTTGAACAATGGAATTTGCCATTTAATAATGCAAAAAGCTAAAGTTAAAAGTGTAGCTAGCAGAATTCACAATGTACAGTTTATAATAAAATCAGGTTTATTGTCCAAACATGTTATTTCTGACATGTTAGCAAATATTGTAGAACATTTTAATAACTCCATAGATGCACGCTTGAATTTTGAAAATATTAACCATAAGATGAAACTCAAAATATAATATATTGAAAAGATTGCATGAATTTATATGGTCTCTTTACCTTTATGCTGCTGAAAATGAGATGAAAAATTTAACCACAATTTAGTGGCAATTAATGGAAGTAGTAAGGCAATTAATTATAATTGCCATTCAGAGCAATCACAACATTGATGAGCTCATATGAATAATCAGTAAGAAGCAATACCATCAATTAAAAGACATTGCTACACTTTTTGGAAAAATAAAGTTGTAATTATTTCGATTGTAGTGCAATGAGTAGGGCATTAAAAAATGAACTGGAAAAAGGACTTACATTTGTGAAAAATGAAACAAGACAAGTAAGAATCAGAAGGATAATACTGAAATCGAAATCCAAGAACATTTTTATTATTTTATCACAACTGCTACTGATCTTCAATTTAAATTGTCAGTTTTGACTGGAAAATGCAAATGTGGAATTAAAAAAGGCTTAAAAAATAAATAATTTGTTCTATAACAAATACATGAAGATCCTGCATGAAGATCAATC
This sequence comes from Maratus speculifer, assembly GCA_964019185.1. Lineage (NCBI taxonomy): Eukaryota > Metazoa > Arthropoda > Arachnida > Araneae > Salticidae > Maratus > Maratus speculifer. Next base: position 221,183,661 of record OZ025291.1, read on the forward strand.
TTCAAAATTTACTTAAAAAGAAAAATACAGCATGAAAACACTACTAGTTATGCCAATGAAGTTGATCCAATTAAAAAGACAAAAAAAATAACTATTTTTGATGTGATAGCAAATAAATGGGGTAATAATTATAACACTAAGACTAAATTAGAATAAATATAAACTTTTGAAAAAGAGAGACTTTCTCAGCAGGAGTGTTATTGTGTAAAATGGACAGTTTATTAGCATGCAGGAAAAAAACAAAATTTTTCTCATTATATGCAAAGCTTGTAAGAAAATTGTTATTCACACATTCAAATAGTGTTATTGTGTATAGCAAATGTATTTTTTCTGATGCACACCAAGTTTACAATAATAAAAAGTATCTCCTGAAAATAAAAAAAACAAATTGCAGTGTTTGTAGCATAATATGATATGAAAAATTTATTTATTTATTCACTTGTTATGTTTTCAATTTTTTGAAAATGTTTCTGTTAACCAAAATCATTGTTTTTTTCTTTGTTTTAAAAATGACCTATTTTTATTTGTATATTAAAACTCATTTTTGAATTGCATTGGTTTTTCTTAACTTTACTATATTTTATAGACATATTTTTACGTATTAAGTAAATAGTTTTTATGAATAATTGCATACATTGTATATTTGTAATGACTTTTACAGGTCAGTTATAAATTCCTTAATCTTTAATAATGATAATAATGTTTAAAAAATAAAATTATTACAACTACTCAGTACTGTACTCAGCAATTGGCAAATTGGCTGAGTAAGCCAAATACTGGGTAAATACCGAGTACTTGGTATTACCCTACATAATAGTTTAATTTCTTGAAACTACAAAAAAATTTACATGCAACGAAAATCATAGAAAAGCAATCAGATTGCAGGATTGTAGACATTAAGGAAATCAAATGAAAGTAAAAAAGGGGAAATGTAGTAAACAAATAAATAAACTGAAAAAATTGAAAATAAAAATAATAATTTAAAATCAGAAACTATTGTTGACAAATTTTAGTCACTGATAATGGACAGATAACTATTTATATATTTTCATTTTTTTTAAAAAAGAAGGGAAATCTAGTAAATTTAAAAAATCTTTTATTGTCATTAAAATTTATTTGGACAATCAATCCCTGTCCATACATCACACTATATCTGACATCTTTAGAGTAGCTCTGTAAAAAAGTATAAATGTTGTGAGTATTATTTTCAACTAGTAAAAAGCTCTTGTGTACTTCAATGACCTATGCAATAAATTTTGTTGAAAATGAATTGAAATTTTGGTTTAGAGTTTAGAGGCAGTAATGTACATAAATTCTTTTGTATTTGTATAGTTCTGTTAACGGCAAGATGTTGTGAATTCATTTTTAATTGGAAAAAATGCTGTAATCTATCTCAATAACAACATAAATTTCTCAGAATTTGTTTTAAAATTTCAACTTGTAGATAATAAAGTATTTGAAATATTTTTTTTAGTCCTGCAAAATAAATATAAATGCTAGGCACTTCATGGTGATAATATTATATTGTCATTTGACTTACATGTGTATGACAAAGTTTCAGCTCAATTGGATAATCTAAAGTGAGTTAAAATTAAAACATAAATTTTGAACCAAAAAAATATATGCATACACAAACACTGCAAGTGTAAATAAAATCTTAGAGAAAAAAGTAGGCACACTTTAATTATTTATCATTTTTAACAAATATCAAAATGTTTAGACATTTAAAAAGAAAAAAGGGAAAAATAAAAAATAAAATTAATTTTATTAAATGTGATAATACCATCCTAAACTTTAATAATATAGTAGTATGAAATAAAATTATTAATAAAATAAATAAATAATACATGCATTTTATACACTTAGAAATAATATGTCAAATACTGTCCAAATTGCTAAAAGTTAGATAAGTCAATCATTAACATTAATTATTAAAATATATCAATAGATTTAATGAATACAACTATACAATTATTCATACATTTGTGTCAATTCAACATCCAATATAAAATTTATTATTGCAATTTAGCAAATGTATCTCTCCTTTTTTAAAAATAAATAAATAAATTAACTATTGCGTATTATCCAGACAATGCTGCCCTCATATACAGTAGAGCGCCACAAATCAGCACAGGCTTGCAGAAATAAACATCGTTCTTCCATGGCACTAAAAGAACGAAGTTGAAAAAATGATGATGTTATTCCAAAACAAATGATCGATTCAGCACATTTTCAGCGTTGATGGGAACCAGACAGATTTTCTGCTGATTAGCGTAACGAGTTTAACATATCAGAAACCTGTATTTTGGGGCAATTTTTGCTGTTTGTGAAAATGCAGCCTTCTATTAGTCATCTTCTTTCGCTAATGAGCGAAAAGTCTACCTAGATTCTAGTGTAATTTTGCAAAGCAGCAGCAAAAGTTGGGGCTGAAGTGAAGAGAAGAAGATTAGATGGGCACATGTGTTTCTGTTGCTGTTTTTATCATGTACAACATTTTGTATTTTATTCGTTATTTAATCTATTTTACGATAATTTTTTTTTTCCTATGAAATATCTAAAATATGGAAAAGCGAAAGCAATTTTTTAAAATAACGAAATTGTGTTACTGAACAGGAATTAATGACTATTTATAACTTGCAAAGAAACTTAAATTAGAGCATTCTAAAGTTTTGAAACAGACAACTATTGATCAAATGCTTTCAAAGTTCAAAAAATAAATTATTTTGTTTATATTGTTTTCAATTTATTTTTTTCATTCATAATAAAATAACTTAAAAATCTAATATTTTATTGCTATTAATGTTTTTATTTATTTATTTATTTTTAATCATTATTATTATTATTATTTCAAGGGCTTAAAATCCACAAAATCCCGAAATCTGCACAACGTCCTTTCCCAAACAGTGCAGATTTCTGGCCCTCTACTATATATATAATTTTGTTTTTACACTAAATTTATAAATACTATTTAATATGTGATGCAAATGAGATTTTCTCCTCCCCCCACCTTTCCCTCCTAATATGAACTTGGAACATAACATTTAATGTACAGCAGCAAGAAATTTACCTATCTGAACCAAGCATTCTGAAAATTCTTGACTTGTCTGTAATTTCTTGAACTATTTCATTATTTTTAAAGCTACGACCTTGCATTCCATGTTTGTGAAAAGCTAAGACACTGTCTGTCAAACAAACTAAAAATAAAATAAATAAAAAATAATACAATTACATGATGTATTCAATTTTTAGACCAAAAGATGCACTTAAAATATAACTTTAGGGTTTAAATAATGTAATACTTAAAATAACAATATTAATAATAGTATAATTTACCAATGGAATCAATTTTAAAGTCAAACACCAATTCTGCTGGTTGGCGGCGACTGGATTTCAGTTTTCCTTGAAGATTAACTACTTTGACTAGATCTTTAAAAAACAAAAATTATAAAATAATTAAATAATATCAAAAATTCATAATTCACTTTTAATATAAATATATAAGGCAGACTAGGGAGGACTGATCATTGGGGAGGCATAACACACCCTTCAGTTTTTATATTTAAAAGAATTTCAAAGTTTTCTCAATAAGTGCAACCAATTCTACTGAAATGACCTAACAACAGGCTTTGTTTTGTGCAGATTATTGAAACAGGTAAGGAAAAATCAATTGTGAAGAGTTTTCAGTTTAAAAAGTGTATTTTTAAAAAAGATTTTGCAAGATTTTCTCAGATAAAATACATCATACAAATTTAAGTGATTAAGTTTTAAGTAATGTAGACATATTGATCTTTCACTCCAGGCATAAAAATTGCACTGTAAAATAGACTAAAGATAACAGTATTCTATACTTTAAAAAGTGATGTCTGGGGAGACTTAACCCAACCAACGAGAGGGAAAGTTGACCAAATTCTCAAAATCCCCTTAATTTAATGGGGTTTTTTTTAATTATTATTATCATTACTATATTATTATTATACACTGTACATAATGAAGGCTTAGTAGTTATATTTCTAAAATAATGAAGATTTATTCTGTAAAGCTATAGTAAAATAGGGCAGGATGCAGGGGAAAGGAAAAGATTTAAAATTGATTAAATGAAGGTGCAAAAAATTGCTATATAAGCAGAAAAACATTTAATGAAATATAAATAAGAAAGTTGACAGGAGCTTTTAATTTCATTTAAATAGCATCCAAAGCTCATAAATAGAAAGAATGGAAAAGACTAACAAAGCATGAAAGCAACAACCTTAAGAAATATGTGTCATGACTCTGCAAAAAAAACATCAAAACTCTTTAGGAAGGTATGTAGATGAACTTCCCCAAGTTGAACACAATGGGATGAAGCAAAACTATGTGACAACTAGTGTTGGCAAGTTGAGTGCCACAAAAAGTGGATGTTTAAAATGAAATTGTTCTCCTGTGATTTATATTTATCTAAGAAGGTTTATTTATGCATCAGAATTTTCTATTATAATTAAAGCATGTAGCATAAAATAATTCTGCCCTCTTCTTTTTTTTTTAATGTTTTTTTAATAGATTTTATTTTCTTTAACAAATATTTCAATACAAAATAAAGTGGGTCAAGCCTCCTATATGCGTAACATATGTGACTCATTCTTTTCACGCAATTAAAATCAATCATTTTTATGTTTCTTACATATTATACTGCAATTTTATTTTGATAATTGATTGAATAACAAATAAAATTATACGTGAATCTTTATTCTAGGTTCAAATAATTAAAAAATAAAAATTCATTTTGTAAAAAATGGGTCAACCCTCCATAGTCTTCGCTTTGCTATACATGCAATGAGCTTCAATTGTTAGATAATAAATATCACGACTGCTAATGTGAAGACTAAAATAATAGAAGCATACACCCCCCCCCCCCCCTCAAACAAAAAAAGAGCTAGAGTTTAGAAAAGGAAGCCCAGTGATGTAGTGGTCAGATCGTCTGACTGTGATGCCGCAGGTCGTGAATTTGACTCCCAACTGGGCATGGTGCACTCAGCCTTTCATCTCTCCGGGGTCAATAAAATGAGTACAAAGCTTGCTTGGGAACTAAACACCAAGAGTCTTGCGTTAAGCTGACCACCTGGTCAAGACATAGGCTTCATAGCACCTCAGCGCTCATTGTCTAATAAACAGGGATGGGCACTATTGGTGCTGATCCTCTATGCCACAAAATTTAGTTTTAGTTTAGTTTACAGAAGAATTTAGATTACAAAAATTTTCAAACTAATAAGTTTCACATTCTTCATATTTTAAGAATTCACTTCTCTATAACTTTCATCAAAATAATGAATAAATTATTTATTCAGAGACTTTGTTCAATATTGTTAATTTTTAAGCAAATTTTACCTTATGTTTCATTGAATCTTGTTTAATAAACTATCTTTAGAAAATCTTAATTATAGACATAATAAAAAAATTAACTACTTTAACAATCATTAATTTTAAATACACAGTTTTATATATAAACTAGTGTGGATGCCTGTCCTAGGACGGTGGGTAGAAAGTGTGCTTTTTCCTCAAAATTTGAAAGAGATAAAAATATTCATAGATTATTATTTCTATTTGCTTAAGTCAGTAAATTGAAATACAGTTTTCAAGCATTTTACATTTGAAAGTACATCCTGCTTATTTAATGGTGTAAAATTTAAAGTTATGCAACGTTAAAAAGTAATTAATTTTTTGAAAAAAAAGGGGGGATATTTAGAAAATAGAGTATTTTTATATTATCTTTGCTATTGATAAACTGTCAAATATTGCTTCCATTGACATCACTCATATTGCATTAATTTCATTTAAAATATAAACCTTTAACTCATTTCCTTTCAAAAACATAACTTTTATTTAAAATATAAATATTGAATACTACTAAATTAAATGAATTTTACTCATTTCCTTTAAAATACATATTAAAAATAATAATATCTTATACTATAATGTGAGCAAAAATTGTGTGTGTGTGTGGGGGGGTAAATTTTATCCCAAAAACGGCTCTAACGATTTTCGCAAAAATTTGGATTTTACCATTTTCGGGCACGAGAAGACCATTGGGCTAGGTCACATGTTCGAGAAAATTCGATTATTGGGTCATTTTGGGTCATAATGGGTCAAGATCAAGCTATTTATATCTAGAGAACGGCTGGATCGATTTTAAGGAAATTTTGTAACCAATCGTTTTTGGCACGAGAAAACTATTGGGCTGGGTCACATGTTCGAAAAATTTCGATTATTGGGTCATTTTTGGGTCATTATGGGTCAAGCCATTTTTATCTAAAAAACGGCTCTAACGATTTCGACCAAATTTTACATTTTATCGTTTTGGATTACCAGAAGACCATTGGGTTAGGTAACATGTTCGAGAAAATTCGGTTAGTGGGTCATTTTTGGGGTCATTGTGGGTCATGCTATTTTTATCTAGAGATTTTCTCACGCAATTTTGACTAAGAATTGCATTCTATGGTTTTCGGGCACGAGAAAAACATTGGGCTAGGTTACATGCTCGAGAAAAAATTTTAATGGGTCATATTGGGTCATTAAGAGTCTGGGTCAAGCTATTTATATTTAAAGAACCGCAGAATCAATTTCATCGAAATTTTGCCTGTAATAGTTTTTTGACACGAGAAAGCTAATGGGCTCACACGATCGAGAGATTTCGATTATAAGAGTCATTTGTGGGTCATGATGGGTCATAATGGGTCATAGTCAAGCTATAGCTAAAGAACAGGTGGATCGATTTTAACGAAATTTTGTATACAACATTTTTTTGGCACGAGAAAACTATTGGGCTAGGTCTCAGTTCGAGAAATTTTGATTACTGGGTCATTTTGGGTCATAAAAGGTCTGGGTCAAGCTATTTATATGTAAACTACGACAGTATCAAATTTAATGAAATTTTGTATGTAAGTTTTTTGACACGAGAAAATTAATGGGCTATCTCACATGTTTGAAAGATTTCGATTATAAGAGGTTATGGGTCATTATATTATGAGTCATGATGGGTCATAATGGGTCATGTCAAGCTATATCTAAAGAACACGTGGATCAGTTTTAACGAAATTTTGTATACAACATTTTTTGGCACGAGAAAATCATTGGGCTAGGTCACATGATCGAGAAATTTTGATTAATGGGTCATAAAGGGTCTGGGTCAAGTTATTTATATTTAAAGAACGGCAGGATCGAGTTTAACGAAATTTTGAGTGTAACAATATTTATACACGAGAAAACTAATGGGCTAAGTCACATGTTCGAGAGATTTCGATTATAAGGGTCATTTGTGGGTCATGATGGGTCATGGTCAAGCTATATCTAAAGAATGGGTGAATCGATTTTAACGAAATTTTGTATACAGCATATTTTTGGCACGAGAAAATCATTGGGCTATGTCACATGTTCGAGAAATTTCGATCAATGGGTAACTTTTGGGTTATTCTAATTGTATCTAGACAATGTCTCGCGCAAATTTGACTCAATTTTATATTCTATCGTTTTCGGACACAAGAAAATCATTCGGTTAGGTCAGATGTTTCAGAAAACTCAATTAATGAGTCATTTTGGGTCATAATGAGTCATTTTGGGTCATAATGAGTCATTTTGGGTCATAATGGGTCAAGGTCAAACTATTTATACCTAAAAATTGGCTCAATCGATTTTATCTAAATTTTGTATTTAACGTTTCTCGGCACGCAAAAATTAATGAACTAAGTCACATTTTCGAGAGATTTCGATATAAGGGTCATTTGTGGGTCATGCTAATTTTATCTAGAAAATTGTTCTCACCATTTTCAGTATATTTTCTATTATATCGTTTTCGGGCAAAAGAAAACCATTGAGATAGGACACATGCACGTAACAATTCAGTTAGTGGGTCGTTTTAGGTCTTAATGGGTTCGGGTCATTCTAATTATATATAACAACGACTCAGTCAATTTTACCTAAATTTTGCAATGGAACGTCTTTTGTCACGAGAAGACTATTGAGCTGAGTTGCATATTAAACAAAATTATATTAGTGGGTCATATCGCTTCATTGCTGAATGCTGTCATGCTTTTTTTACTTAAGAAATGGCTTAAACGATTTTGATTCATTTTATACTCTACTGTTTTTGATTACCTGAAGACCATTGAGCTAAGTCACATGTTTGATCACATGTGTTTAGTGGATCATTTGGGTAATAAGAGTCAGGATCACGAGACTATGGCAAAAGCCAATAAGTTGGCGATATTTGACAAAATACTGGCGAAATTTGGCCGAAAAATCGACTATTAAGGTTACGAAACCAAAACACATATTTGGCGCCAAATGAAAGAATGTGTCCAAATTTGGTTATATGTGGCAAAAAATATTGTCTTTTAGAATGTGAAGAAATTTCTTATACATTCTTAATAGTCTTCGAGATGCATAGTTAAACTAATCACACAGTAAAAAATGAAGACCCAAATTGGGTTGAAAGATTTCTGGGTATAGGTAATTTTCCTGAAATGGTACAGTAAGGATTCCAAAATGGTAGAGTATTGTTCCCAAAATAGATAACCGAAAAAGGCTCAAAACAGAGCAGATCTTTATTAACATTAAATTAATCAAAATTTCTGAGGTATAATGTATATACTGTCTAAGATATTTTAATTGTTTTAATGCCATTAAAAATCAGACTTATTTAAAACGATTTTGTGCTACAAACTGAACTTTCCAAATTGGAACAATTCTGCACCCAGAAATCTTTCAACCCAATTTGGTTTCATTTTTTACTGTGCAGAGTCGAGCTAAAAAAGTGATTTGGATTGATGTCCTTTCGTTGTAAATTTTAAAATAAAGTAAAATTTATGAACATGTGCATACAAACATAGTTTTCTTATTGATTGTTTTTGTAAATAATACTATTATTAATAACATGTTTTACAGTAATAATACTATATCGAGTTGAACACATGACCGAGCTGAGCTCGGTCACCCCTGCAAGTCTTATACTATAATGCGAGCAAAAATTGTGTGTGTGTGTGTGTGTGTGTGGGGGGGGGGGGGGGGGGGGGTAAATTTTATCTCAAAAACGGCTCAAACGATTTTCGCAAAAATTTGGATTTTACCATTTTCGGGCACGAGAAGACCATTGGGCTAGGTCCCATGTTCGGGAAAATTCGATTACTGGGTCATTTTGGGTCACAATGGGTCAGGATCAAGCTATTTATATCTAGAGATCGGCTGGATGGATTTTAAGGCAATTTTGTATCCAATTTTTTTTTGGCGCGAGAAAACTATTGGGCTGGGTCACATGTTCGAAAAATTTCGATTATTGGGTCATTTTTGGGTCATTATGGGTCAAGCCATTTTTATCTAAAAAACGGCTCTAACGATTTCGACCAAATTTTACATTTTATCGTTTTGGATTACCAGAAGACCATTGGGTTTGGTAACATGTTCGAGAAAATTCGGTTAGTGGGTCATTTTTGGGGTCATTGTGGGTCATGCTATTTTTATCTAGAGATTTTCTCACGCAATTTTGACTAAAAATTGCATTCTATGGTTTTCGGGCACGAGAAAAACATTGGGCTAGGTTACATGCTTGAGAAAAAATTTTAATGGGTCATATTGGGTCATTAAGAGTCTGGGTCAAGCTATTTATATTTAAAGAACCGCAGAATCGATTTCATCGAAATTTTGCCTGTGATAGTTTTTTTGACACGAGAAAGCTAATGGGCTCACACGATCGAGAGATTTCGATTATAAGAGTCATTTGTGGGTCATGATGGGTCATAATGGGTCATAGTCAAGCTATAGCTAAAGAACAGGTGGATCGATTTTAACGAAATTTTGTATACAACATTTTTTTGGCCCGAGAAAACTATTGGGCTAGGTCTCAGTTCGAGAAATTTCGATTACTGGGTCATTTTGGGTCATAAAAGGTCTGGGTCAAGCTATTTATATGTAAACTACGACAGTATCAAATTTAATGAAATTTTGTATGTAAGTTTTTTGACACGAGAAAATTAATGGGCTATCTCACATGTTTGAAAGATTTCGATTATAAGAGGTTATGGGTCATTATATTATGAGTCATGATGGGTCATAATGGGTCATGTCAAGCTATATCTAAAGAACACGTGGATCAGTTTTAACGAAATTTTGTATACAACATTTTTTGGCACGAGAAAATCATTGGGCTAGGTCACATGATCGAGAAATTTCGATTAATGGGTCATAAAGGGTCATAAAGGGTCTGAGTCAAGTTATTTATATTTAAAGAACAGCAGGATCGAGTTTAACGAAATTTTGAGTGTAACAATATTTATACACGAGAAAACTAATGGGCTAAGTCACATGTTCGAGAGATTTCGATTATAAGGGTCATTTGTGGGTCATGATGGGTCATGGTCAAGCTATATCTAAAAAATGGGTGAATCGATTTTAACGAAATTTTGTATACAGCATATTTTTGACACGAGAAAATCATTGGGCTATGTCACATGTTCGAGAAATTTCGATCAATGGTCACTTTTGGGTTATTCTAATTTTATCTAGACAATGTCTCGCGCAAATTTGACTGAATTTTATATTCTATCGTTATCGGACACAAGAAAATCATTGGGTTAGGTCAGATGTTTCAGAAAACTCAATGAGTCATTTTGGGTCATAATGGGTCAAGGTCAAACTATTTATACCTAAAAATTGGCTCAATCGATTTTATCTAAATTTTGTATTTAACATTTTTCGGCACGCAAAAATTAATGAACTAAGTCATATTTTCGAGAGATTTCGATATAAGGGTCATTTGTGGGTCATGCTAATTTTATCTAGAAAATTTTTCTCACCATTTTCAGTATATTTTCTATTATATCGTTTTCGGGCAAAAGAAAACCATTGAGATAGGACACATGCACGTAACAATTCAGTTAGTGGGTCGTTTTAGGTCTTAATGGGTTCGGGTCATTCTAATTATATATAACAACGACTCAGTCAATTTTACCTAAATTTTGCAATGGAACATCTTTTGTCACGAGAAGACTATTGAGCTGAGTTGCATATTAAACAAAATTATATTAGTGGGTCATATCGCTTCATTGCTAAATGCTGTCATGCTAATTTTACTTAAGAAATGGCTTAAACGATTTTGATTCATTTTATACTCTACTGTTTTTGATTACCTGAAAACCATTGAGCTAAGTCACATGTTTGATCATATGTGATTAGTGGATCATTTGGGTAAAAAAGGGTCAGGATCACGAGACTATGGCAAAAGCCAATAAGTTGGTGATATTTGATAAAATACTGACGAAATTTGGCCGAAAAATCGACTATTAAGGTTACGAAACCAAAACACATATTTGGCGCCAAATGAAAGAATGTGTCCAAATTTGGTTATATCTGGCAAAAAATATTGTCTTTCAGAATGTGAAGAAATTTCTTATACATTCTTAATAGTCTTCGAAATGCATAGTTAAACTAATCAGAGTCGAGCTATAAAAGTGATTTGGATTGATGTCCTTTCTTTGTAAATTTTAAAATAAAGTAAAATTTATGAACATGTGCATACAAACATAGTTGATTGTTTTTATAAATAATACTATTATTAATAACATGTTTTACAGTAATAATACTATATCGAGTTGAACACAAAGTTAATTTTGACCGAGCTGAGCTCGGTCACCCCTGCTAGTCAATAATAAATGCCATAACATTTTGTTTAAACTTCATAGCATTGTTTCCAAATCATACATGCAAAAAAAACAACTATCACCCCCCCCCCTTTTTTCCAAAAAAAAAAAAAAAAAAAAAACATTAGAGAGATTGACCTCTGGATAACATAAGAGTACCAAAAACAGAGTTCTGCTTTTAAATTAAAACCTATTTTCATTAGTTCATGGGAGAATGTTGTCAAATGCATATAAATATTACAGGAGTTAAAATATTCAATGCACAAAAGTATTTAAATTTCTATCAATCAATTTTCAGAAGTGAATGACTTACTGCACATAATTTACATTTGTAAAATTGCAATTTCTGAAATGTTTATTTGTTTATATCAATAATCTGTTGTTGGTAGCCAGATAATTTTAATTTAGACCTTACATTATAACTGTATAGTTTTTGGATGTTTAAGAAAAAAAATGAAAAAGGATAAATATGATACAAAGTAGATTATTTTCATAAGTAGAATTATTGTCTTATATAAGGCAGCATAATAATGACAGTGATCAATGAGGCAGTCCAATCGGATTTGCAAAGGATACACAGATTTGTATTTTGTATAAATAGATTCTCTTTTGCTTATACCACACTTTAGCTCAAAGCAACTTACTATTATGTCAAGTTAAAACCTCTTAAAAAGATTATTTTTATACTGATTTTTGCATCAGATAAGATTTTATTACAATTATTTGTAACATTAGTTATACAAACACAATAATAAGAAATTTATATAAAACTCAAAGTCATAATAAAAACAAATTGAAGAACTGCATAATTGCTACTTTATAAATAGCTTGAATTGTCATAAACACATTAACTTATACATCAAATTTAAATACACTGGAAGAAAAAAAAATCAGAGAAAAGACTAAGAAAATATAAAACATACTATCATAACAGACTAAAATTGCATCTTTTTCTAACTGAGTAACGTTGACAATCTTCATAGTTTCATGACGTGGGACAATAGTATCCGTTCCTTCCCAATCATCATCATTAGCCCAGTTTTCTGAGGAATTCAAATTAATCATCTCTAAATCAAGATGTGTCCTGTCATACCTTAAAAAGAAAAGCCTTAAATAATTTCTAGCTTTTTATTAATGAAAATAGCAGTACTGCAGCATGTATATTTTGTAATTGTACAGACTCCTTAGATGTCACTTGCATTTTGTTGTTATCCAAATTATATTCTGCAAAATACTGCATCAGAAAGTATAAAAGACAGAATAATTACATTTTTCTGAAAGCAAACTATACATATACGTAACTGTTTGCAATGAGAAGTACAATACTGTTTGTTTGCAACATGATAAGCAATATATGGCTCAATGTTTAAAATATTTATGCATAAATCTCCATCAAGTCTAGGCTTGTTTGGATATAAAATTTCTTTTAAAATATGAAATCTTACAAATTTGAAAATGTATGCTATCAAAGACAGTGAGGAAATTTCATTGATAGATTTCTGTTTAAAAATATAAAATGAAAATAGATCAGAATGTATGAAGCATCACTACTGTGTGTCACCTTATATTTTCCTATTGCCAAAGACATTAGGAAAGATTTTAAATCTTTCAACACTGATTTTAGGTAAAATATAAGGTTATTGACACAAGCCATGGCTAATATGGGAAACGACAGGTGCCTCAGCTAGTATCGTAAAATAAGCTAGTTGAGGATGCTAAAATTAATCTTAATAATAATATAAAATTATATAAATGATTTATTATTACAGCACTAGTCCATATCTCTGATAAGTAGCATTCATTTTAATCGTTTAAATTTTAATTCCTAATGATGGCTAAGTATTAGCCAAAAGTATTTGATTTTTAATATCTTTTTTGTTTAATCATCTTTTAAGTAATGAAACTTAGAAGATTTGAATAAAGATAAATTATGGCATAAGGGTTATAAATGGTTTCAGAAATTTTTTAAGTAGCCACTAAACTTACATGATATTTGATAAGTTTTGAAAAATCATTAAAGGATCTTTAAAATGAATTCTGACATTCATCAAGAACAGAATCTTACTTTAAACTTACAATTTTCAAAATATGAGTAAATATTTTCTGTTATAAAATCAAGGAATCAATGGACAAAACTTGATTTAATGTACCCCCCCCCCCCAAAAAAAAGAAAAAAAAAAATCTTGTCAAATGTTTTTAAATATACAAACTATGTTAACCCATTAACGTTCATTGGTTTCACCACGAAACCAGAAAATTTTAATTCCGATATGCAACACTGACACCGGTATTTTTATCTCAAAATATCCCTTTTATTATGTATGTGAAAAATCACGTTTTCTTAGTTACAAATATATTTGTTTGCAATTACTGGTGTCAATCATTTATTTCGACATCTTAGCAATGAAAATGCTTTGATCGTTAAAGGGTTAACTAAGGAGCTTAAAGCAAAAATTATGTTATAGCGGCTGTGCAGAACTAATTGACTAAGATAACACAGCATCATTATTTATTTTTCTTGATAAAGTTAATAAGTAGAACTTACTTTGATTTTCAGACCCCCATCTATAATCCATCCCCCCATCTACAGGGACTTCTGAACCATAATTTAAGAACAACTGTCCTAATCTATATTAATTAAAAAAGTTTTTGTTTTTGGATGACTATATCTATCTTCTTATTTATTTGTTGACAATGCTTAAGAAAATCTATCATAATGTAGAAGTCTACAAATTTGGCTCTGGATAGACAAGGGCAAGTTTAATAAACATAAAAGTATACTAAGTGGACTCCCTCAGAATTTTTTTTTTAAATAATGAATGAAATAATTTGCAGATTTGACCAATTTGCCAAGCGAGTTTGTTCTGCTCATAAAAGAAATCTAAATTCAATCTTTTAGTCCAATAGTCAATTTTGTCTGAAATTCCTTCCTACTTAGCAAAAAATTTGGAAGTCTCTTTTTATTATCCAATTTCTATTTAATACTTTATTCATCTACTTTTATATTTTATACATCTCTATACAGTAAACTTTCAAGATTTTATTTATTATTATTTTTTTAAGGTAATTATTAAAAAAAAGGTAAAGCAACTGAAAAAGTAAAAAAAAGTTCTAGGATTAGTTTCTAAACACTTTGGCTGTCATGTCCGAAACATGTTTAAATTAAAAAATGTGCCAGGCCCAAACACCCTACAAAACATGTCTTTATTATTGCCATGCCAAGGACTCTTACTACCAAAGACATCTGCCTATACCTTTTTTACTTCAAAATGCCATTTAGTATTGTCTATCCTTCTGTGCTATAAAGAAATTATTAGATTTTAATTTGGTCCAATACACCTTTAGAGCTCGCACATGGGTGAAAAAAAGATCTCTTGTAAGCCAGACACGATTGGTTGTCAGACCAATTAAAAAGTTAATTAGAACAGATATATATATATGTATATATATATATACTTATATGCAACAAGATAATGTTTTTTATCTATAAGAATCATTTAGTAAGAAACAGTAGGTGGCACGTGGAGACAGACTTAAAAAAAATGGAATGGCAGCCAAAGTATTAAGAAACCCTTTTATCACTAAAAACATTGCTATGCATATGATCTTACAATTGGGCGCATTTATTTATTTTTGTTATTAAATGCATACGGTATCAAGCAGGTCTGCTGGCACATAATAAAATAAATTATATTTTACATCCATCATTATGTTAACAGATATATTAATGTCAAGAAAGTGAAAATAAAAAATATACATACTAACCCTTTTTTTACACCAGTACATATCATTGGATATTCTAATTCTGGTGTAATAATCATTTCAAATACTTCAAGTGTTAAAGGTATATAGCATTCAATTTGCTGTGAAAAATAAGAAAATAAGCATTAACTATATTATATATTTAAAGCACAATTTTAAAAATTAACAAAATGTAAGTAACAAAAAAAGAACTTATTATTAAATGAATTAAATATTTTCATTTTAACCATACATATTTGTATGAAACATTAAAAAAATAAGACACTAAAAATACAATTCATTTTTAGAATAACTATATGACAGGTATGTAAATTAAAAGATTTATGAGACATCATAAAAAGATAATTTATTTTTTCATAATGATATAAATGGGAAGGACAGGGTGGAGACAGGAATTAACACTGGTATATAATTAAAATGCAATTTCAAAAAATCAGAAAAACTGAGGTTTTAATAAAACAAATTTAAACATTCTCATGCATTTTAATGAAATATTTATAAAATACAAATATCACAATACATGTAAAGTATGTATTAAATTTACAAATCAATGTTTTGAAATCCCTATTCAGAAACATTGGATCTTTTAAATTACCTCTGCACAAAACATATTATTTGCTTATAATGTATTATAAATGTTCAGCATAGCTCTGAAATGAGTTTTCACACCTGCTCTGGCTCGAATCTTCTGGAATTTAAGAAAACAAAAACTAAGTGCTAATCCTACATTCTGAGTTTAGCTATTTGCTTCAACAGGGTGAAATTAATCATCCAATTACACTGATTAAGGTATAATTATTGTATAATACGAAAATGTAGCAGTATATTTCAATAATGATTTCTGGTCACAATACATAATTGAAAATTTCAGTTCAAAACAAATAGAAAAATAGGTAGGGGAATAAAATTTTTTATTGTTGTATGAATTATACATTCAAGAATGTAATAAAATAATGCATAAAAAGTTTTATTTATACATTTAGAATCATTTGCTTTAAAAAGATAATAATCATCTAGTTACATTGATTTGATTTGCATGTAATTGTTGTATGATAAGAAAATGCAGCTGTATGCTCCAATAAAAATATGATTTCAAAGGGAAGAAGCAATTATACAGATTTTATGAGGACAATGATAAATGACAACTGTAAATATACATAAGATTTTAAAACTCAATATTATCTTGCTTAGAAACTGCTATGCATGTAACAAAATAACACTTAATAAAATATTTCTGATTGTATGCATTTTTTAATGTTCTGAAATCTGTGAAAGCAGAATTCTTTTAGATTCCAGTCTAATACAGTGGAAGAAATATAATCTCATATAATTATACTTACTGAATTAAAAACCTGTTTTTAAGGGGGGTTGGAAGTGGGAGGGGTCTTTCTAGCAATTTCACATTTAGCTATTTTTAACTTTAGCTATCTTCACAGTTTTTGGTAGTATTATTCATTAGATAACATAAAACAAATCATGACTGCAAAAATTTCTACAGTAAAATGGCAAAAGAATGAAGTAGAAATACTACAGCAGAAAAATCCGAATTTAACTATTCTGTATCAATAATACTTGCATGCATTACTTTAGAGAACTTATATTTTAAGTTTTAAAAAAAGTAAAATATTTATTAGGAATTTTTATTTTTCCTTTTAGCTTAAAACTTGAACTATTCATTTATACTTAATATTTAATAATAAAAACATTGCTAGCTAAGCATAGAACCATCAGAGTGAAAAATACCCAACCCAAGAATTAAATTCAGAACCCTTGTAATAGCACTCCAAGTGCTTTACCATTTAAGCTACAAGGACGATGCCCAGCCTGACATCTTTTACTCACATATGTTGATAAAACTGCAACTACAGCAAAAGATGAAAACTTCTACATGAGCACACAAACCTGCAGCGTAACATGAGGCACAAATGAATCCAGCATCAGTGTCTCATGTTACGTCGCAAGTTTGTGTGCTCATGTAGACGTTTACAGATTGTGCTGCATTTGAAGTCTTACCAACAAATGTGAGTGAGAAATGCCAAGCTGGGTATCATCCTTGTAGCTTAAATGGTAAAGCACTTGGAGCGCTATTACAAGGGTTCTGAATTTAATTCTTGGGTTGGGTATTTTTCACTCTGATGGTTCTATGCTTAGCTAGCAATGTGATAATTCCCTCATTAAATATTCAATAATTCTAAGCATCTTTTAGATTTGAAATACTCCATGGAATATTCAATTTAATTTTCATTTAGCAAAAAAATTGAGTGCCAGCAAAAATGCTGCCAAATGTTTGGATACGACAAACTGATCAAAACTATCCATATTTCTAAAATCTCATTTCTTCCTTTGAAAATTTTTAACATTACTCATAAGTTTGAGCTGACCTGACTCAAATGAGACCCTGATTATTTATTGCTAGATACTTCACTTTTTATAGGGGAGATTAGGGAGGGATGGCACATCTGCAATAATTTTTTAAATAAGTTTAATTTTAAGGCTATTTTACACTATCCAAAGCATGTAACTACTCAGATTTTTAATAAAAATTTTCAATTTAATTGTTTGATGCTAACCTAATTGCTTTTAATGTTTTGTAAACTCAACAATATGCTTTTTATAAATGAACAGTTAAGTTAATCTAAAAATCCCATGCTCATTGTAAAAAAAATCCTATTTATTTTTGTTCTAAGGGACCGTTTAAATATTACGTAAGAATATTTTTTGTCATTTTGTACCCCCTCCCCCTCCTTGTAAGAAAATATAAGCAAATGCTAGACCCACCCCCCCTTTGCTTACGTAAGATTTTATGACAGTTTATACATAAATACTTCTTGACTTATAAAAAGTTACCAATCAATTACATTATTAATCCTACAAATTTATATAGGCATATAGGGATTGTGATAACAAAATATATAAAATGGTTTTAATATATTGTTGCTTATTACATTAAACAAACCACAGAATACAAAATGGTTTAAATATATTGTTATTTATCACATTGAACAATAAAACAAGATATACAAGAAGTCTTAACTTACTTAGGCATCATGACTAAAATTTTTGACATGAATCATACAAATGTTGGAGTTCAATTTGGTGTTCATATTTTAATCTGATGTCTAGGATCCTTGAACCCTTGTTTCAACATTGTCTATTATAAAATTTTCACTGGAACAGTGGCCTGGGGTACTGCAGGTTTTTGGTCCTTGTTCTTCCACTTCTTCTTTCTCCAGCCACTCAACGTCTTCATCACCACTGAGGGCTTGAAGAATGCACATCAGTTCATTGGCTCGCTGAGCCGCTATACGCAGTGAACGCACTCGTGTCTGAGGTACATTTTGTTTATCATTCCCATGAATATTTTTCCTATGGCAATCAGCTGATTTATTGGACGCATTATAATGTCCACAAACCTGACAAATACGTTTTGATAGCTTCGGTTTCACTGTTGGACAGAAATAATCTGTAAGGTAATTGAAGGAACCCTGTTGAAGAAATTTCTAAATCTAGTGCAAGGTGGAGATTTAGGTCTAGAAATTCTCCTTCATTACTTATGATGAGATCATTTGATGTTTGATTCATTTTAGCTGGTGGTGGCAAGTAGCGTGATTTCAGAATCTTAAAAATTCCGCTTCTAGGCCGAAAACAACACGTTTCATTTTTGCATTTCACTATCTGAAGCAAATATTGACTTTCCTGAACATAATCAGAATACCATTTTATATGTTCCTCAACTGGAAGTTCAGGCTCACCAGAATTGATGTAAGTAGCGTGGACAGGGTGTCCATCGAACTCGAAGTTGGATTTCTCCAAATCAACATTTATTGTATAGCCTTTGTCGTCAAGATGGGAGCCAAAATGATCATGAGGCAAAATTAGTCCTGCCGATTCCCGACTAAGAGGGGCCATTCAATGTTCAACCCTGTTGAATGCACTTCTTCCTGGTGCATTAGTAGCAACTAAATTCACTAAGCAACTAAAATCAATACTCTTTCACTATGTAAATTCACTATGAAACTCAACTAAAACAATAAATATCTGTGCTATGTATCCGACACAAGAAAAACCCCAAGTAGTTTTTCTGCTTTCTAAAGTTCCAAAACCTGTAGAGAAGGAAGTTCGACAATAGGAGCGAAAAGACAATTTCCAGAAATTCTGCAAAAATTCCCGGAATTCCATGACCGATTGAACGGGAGAAAAGAAAATACCGTCCTTACTTAAAATAAAGTCAACAGACCAGCTACCCTGGCAACAGAACCTAGCCACACCGGTTTCTGTGTTTTTCTTGTCTTGCAATGTACTTGACTTGGCAAACAACTTAACAGACAACAATGAAGACAATGGGCGAGTGGGTGATGCGGATCACGCGACTGCCAATGGATAAGTAAAGGATAAAATCGAAAATAAACGACGAATTTCGAACGGACTGTAGAACACTCATTCCCCATCATACTTTATTTGCTTGTTGAATTTGAACTAGGGATGGGACGAATATTCGGCCACTATTCGGTATTCGGCCTATTCGGCCCTTTTGCCGAATATTCGGTTGGCCGAATATTGAAGGCTTGTTGACCGAATACTTCGGCCGAATACCTGTAGCCGAATATTTAGAGATATCTTGCCGAATATTGCAAAAATCTCGCCGAATAGTGAAAGATATCTTGCCAAATAAATTTCAGATTTAAAAAATTTCATTCTTGCATTTTTTTTTTTTTTTTTTTTTTTTTTTTCTAATCCAAATTGGCTACTTCATTTATGAAGTCATTCTCATTCTTACTTACCAAATATAGAGTTATTCAGATACTAAAAGATATACGGCCTTTCTGTATTTCCTATAAAAGTTAGTGATATTCTAGAAAATGTTGCCCAAGTTGGAGATTTAATTGTATGGGAAATGTCATCATTTGAGAATGATATATTACAATTCAAGATATAAAAACACTGCCTTATTTTAAAATGCTCGAATATTTATTAATGTCTGCAAATTCCATGCACATATAAAAAAGGCTCTTATGAAATTCATAACTTATTTTCTATAAAGTAAGAAATGAAAAAAATTATTCACTAGGTGTGTTAACAAAGATTCATTTTCAAAATTAAATATAATATATCACTATTCCAAATACAATAGTACGTCTGAAAGCAGAACTGGTGTCAAACTCGATACACATTAGATGACACAACGTGCTTTATGAAGATGGTTTTATAAATATTTTAATATAAATTCTAAATACTCAACAAAATAATTTTTTCATTCTATAATTTTCACTTTTAAATATTTATTTGCATAATTACTGACTTATATATGTAACATTATTATGTATATATTTTTAATTTAATCTTCCTTCCTTCATGTTATCAATTTCTGTTTATCCTTTTAATGCTTGTTGAATAAGTGGAATATTGAAGTTGAATATTGTATGTGCCGATTCAAATGTCAAAGATTTTGTTAACATATGCATTCTACTTTAAGCATAACCTTTTGCTTTAACGTAATTTGTAATTTAAAGCTTGGCATCTGATTTCAGAACAGTCTCATTCTTACAAATTTGCTTATCACTAGGGACATAAACTCTAAATGATCAAATTTACTTCATTAAAGGTTATTTCAGAAAATATGTCCTTGTGAGTTCTGAGAGAGAGAGAGAGAGAGAGATTAAGAATATTATTGATTGTGGATGCAAGAAGTATCAATTGATAGTAAAAGTAAAGCACATTCTTCATATTTTAATGGAAATATTTTCCCATCTTGACATACTGAAAATCAATTTGATGTATATTAGAATAAAGGATATAATGCAATTTCATAATTTTTTTTGTGTTAAAATAAGTTTTTCAAATTTAAAAATACATTTAAAAGCACATTTAAAAGTAATAATTATTAATGAGCTCCTATTTTTTAAATTATATATAATCAAAATTTATTTTCTTTATTGGAAAAATTTTTTACTATTCGGCCGGCCGAATATTCGGTATTCGGCCTAAAATTTGGCCGAATATTCGGTATTCGGCTATTCGGCCAAATCACTATTCGTCCCATCCCTAATTTGAACTGCAGTTGTTTCGCTGTTTAATGTTTACTTAAGAATAGTCGTGACTGCCCCTCCCCCTTGTCAGACAAAATAAGCAGACTCTGGACCCCCCCTCCCCCTTTAGTGCTTACGTAATACTTGAACGGTCCCTGTTAAAGTTTTCACTGGAACAGTGGCCTGGGGTATTGCAGGTTTCCAGTACTTGTTCTTCCACTTCTTTCTCCAGCCATTCAACATCTTCATCACCATTTCCAGGTGTCATCAGTTTTATTTCAATGGCAGCATAAACTCAGGGTATGAGTTTATGTCGGTCTGCCACCACCCAGTCATGGAAAAGAAAATACCGGACTTACCTAAAATATAGTCAACTGACCAGTTTCCCTGGCAACAGAACCCAGCCACACCGGTTCCCATGTTTTTCTAGTCTTGCAATGTACTTGATTTGGCACACAATTTAGACAACAATGAAGATAAAAGGCGAGTGGGTGATGCGAGTCACGCAACTGCCGATGGATAAGCAAAGGATAAAATCGAAAATAAACGGCAAATTTCGAACAGACTGTAGAACACTCTTTCCCCATAATACTTTGTTTTCTTGTTGAATTTGTACTGCAGTTGCTTCGTTGTTTAATGCTTACGTAAGAATTGTCATGACCCCCCCTTCCTATTTGTCAGAAAAAATAAGCAAACTCTGGACTCCCCCCCCCCCCCCCCCCCGCCCCCTTTAGTGCTTACGTAATACTTGAACGGTCCCATATGATTAAATATTCATTATAAAGATTAAATGTATTTTTCCTAAATTATTCAATGAAACTTGCCTTATAAGGTACATTACTAATTCAGATCAAAATCCTAAAATAAGGAAATTTTATTTCAGGTTTAGCAAGACTTAATAAACAAAATGTTTGATTAATACATGGATATATTTTGTAAGAAGATTGTGATTACCAGTGATATCAGCAATATCTTGAATTTTTTCAGAAATAAATTTATTCTTCCTTCATGGAAAAACTTTAATTCAGTAATATTAACAAAAATTATGAATTGAAATACGTGGAATCGATATAAAACTTAAAAAGACAAATTTTGTCCCTATATCTGAAATTAATGTTTCATTGTTTACATTTGTATATAATATGTGGATTTTAGGGAGTCTACTGTATAACATAAATAAATGAAAATTTACAATAAACCTTATTAATATAAATGTCATCTTTGCCATTTTTTTCATAACATTTTTGAAAATTAAACAAGAATTTTCATTTTTAAAACATGTTGCATCCCTTCCTCACATGAGGGAAGGCTGGGACATTTTTCTTGTTAGTTTAATTAGTTTATTAATCTAAAATTATAATTATTATCATCAAATTTACAAATTTTAAGTATGTTAAAATGTTTCAAGATGTTATTCTGAAAAGTTTAATTTTGTACAAGTGTAATCTAATTATTCTGAAAAGTTTAATTTTGTACAAGTGTAATCTAATTAATAAAAAATATTTTTTCTAAAAATTATCCTCCCTATTTTCCCTTTATCTGTTATCACTGACATGAGACATGAATTCAAATTATAAGCGATGCATTTTATGACTGAACTTTGAAAATATTTGCCATCTGCTTATTTAAATCTGCAGACATAACAGTGATAGAATTTTTTTAGCTTAATTACCACCAAAATATTTCAAGCATGCTCTAAAGAAAGTGCTGATTGAAAATAGAGAATATAACAGCAAATAATCATTAACAAAAGTCAGTCTAAAACGGTATGTATACCTAAAACATTTAATTAGTCTAAAATATATAATCAGAAAATCAGTCTGAGTTAGTGATGAATTATTTTAGATTATATTGTAAAATGTAGAAATTTTGGTTAGAGGCATAAAGACACAATAGTAGTATGGAGAAAAAATTTTCAAATTGGAGAAGAAATTGATACAGTTATATTTTGAAATATTATAAAATGATTATCTTTATTTTTTTTTTCTAAATGTATATTCAATGTTACTTTTACCAAAAGTTTTTAAGAGTGTATCTCAATTGATTTAAATGCAAAATATTAACAAAATGAAAGTCTGAATAGTTAAAGCCGAAATATATTTTATTCAATTTGTTCTTCATTTTTTTTTAACTACATTATTACTTAATTATTGATTATAATTATAGGCATATGATTGTTATTGGTTGTTATAAAGTAATAAAATATATAAACTTATATTTTGTTTTAATTTGAAACTTATACATTAGGGCAGAGCATAAAAAAGTTTTTTTTTTAATTTCTTTTCTCCCTAATGCAGAAAAGTTGTGGAGTGGTATCAGTAATATACTCACAAAATTTCAAAACAATCAATAAATATCTTCCGGTTCCACTTTTGGTTCAAAATATGCATTTTTAGCCAAAAAAGTTTTAATTTTTCACATTTCAGTAATATTTTTAATTTTCAATTTTTTCTTCCCCCTAGTGTGGAAAAACTGAAAACGTACATAAGGAACACAAGTCCAAAATATTAGTGTAATTAAAAAATATCTTCTGGTTCCACTTTGAGTTCTAAATATGAGAAATTTGTCAAAAATTATACAAATTTTCACATTTTAGTCATTTTTTTATTTTTCGATTTTCTATTCCCACTGGCATGGAAATGTTCGAAGAATATGCAAGAAACATAAGTAAAAAACTTTAGAATAATAAATAAATATCTTCCGGCTTCCCTTTCGGGGTCTAAAAATATCAAAGTAGCCAAAGTATGTAAATTTTCACATATCAGGGATTTTTTTTTTTTCTTATCAATTTTTCTTCTCACTGGAGCAGAAAGTATAGAAAATCATATGAGAAACATAGCAGAAGAGGTTATTGGCGACACTTGCCCTATGTAATCACAGGCAGGCTCTTCTATAAGTGTCAAGTATTCTTCAAGCACTCTTTGTTGATGGAGCGTTCCTTCAATATTCCTAAGTTCGATCTTTTCGACGGTCAAAATACAATCTTTTCAAGGTATTGAGGAATATGAAACTCTAATCTTGGACTTGGCATTTCATGTGATGTTTATTTCTTTCTCTTTTTGTGTTTTGTCTGTCTATAACATTAGACATGTCGTCATG